>OX940982.1:12305562-12666807 GCA_954871275.1 Leptopterna dolabrata | reverse complement strand
GTGATTTCTTATATCTTAGAGTTGTCTTATATAGTTCATGTTTAAATTTGTGGTGGATTTTGCATGTTGCTTTAATGTCCTTGAGTAGGTTGTCCAAGTGAGGAGGTAGGATGCTCGATGATCTGCAACGGAGGAGAAAAATTCTGTTGTTCGTGAACGAAGCAAGTCGTTCATGGAGTCTGACGATAGCCTTCATGATTCCACAAGTTTCAGAGCCGTATGTATGTAGAATGTCTTCAAAGAATTTCATGCTGGTGAGATTGATGTGTTTTCTGCCTCAGCTGGTAATATGTTGGGAGGATTTTGACCGTTGATCAATAGTTTAGGATAGGTGTTGATCGATTGTTGAGGCGCGGTCGAAATGAAAATTCATATTTCCAACGTTTCAAAGGTTTATGCCTTTATCATCAGGGAATCTACATGAAATAATATAAAAAACATTCTGTTAACTAGGTACATACGACGAAAAACTAAATTTGAACTAAAAAAACTATTCACATGATTGACCAAATTGACTTCACTGAAACCTGTTTACATGATGGACTAAAAATGACTTACATGAGTTGGATGGTGATGACTGATCGTGAAACGACTCAGTAGTTTTCAAGTTGATACTTGGGCTACCAGACAGCAACTGAACATCGAAAACAACTGGGATTGACGAGTGGTGGATTTTGGTTCATTTCTACTGGACGGGGTGAGTGGCGGTAATCTTCAAGGGGATGTGTGGCGGTATATTCCACAAGTGGTTTGGGGGGGGGGGGGGGGGTCCTAGCGGTATAGACCCTGGGTTTTTTTTTTTTTTTTTTTTTTTGGAAGGAGGGTTGACTGAACTGTATACATTTGATTTAGTTAGTGTGGTGTGTGTGTGTGTTGGGGGGGTGGGGGCAGATTAGATTTGAATTATATAGCATTTATGGTAGTTCTATTAGGATTTATTGAGATTTGAATGAATTAAATTTGCATAGCATGTACTAAGATTTTTAACGTCGGATTTCATATTTATTGCATTTTTGATGTTTCTTTCTATTGTGATCATCTCTTTGATATTGCTCTTGAATTTATTATTTTCGTATGTAACTATTTTGGTATTGTTAAAATCAATTATGTGACCAGTGCTGCGAGCATGTGTAGTAAGGGCTGTAGGATCGGGTTTGTTCTTGTTTTTTCTGCATTACATCTATGCTATGCTTGTGGCCATATAATCTGGTTTTGAGGTGTGAGTGGGTTAACCCGTAGTAAGCCTTTCCACAATTACAGGGGATTTTATATATGAGGTTGGATTTCATATCTTTAGGTTCGGGGTCTTTAGTTTTAGTGAAAATTTTCTGGATAGTTTTTGGATTTTTGTATGCAAATTTGTTGGTGTTACTGTCTTTGTCCGTGAGAATTTTGTTTAATGATAGGGTGAGGTATTCAACGTAGGGTAGAGAATAAAATGATGATGGTCGAGATTTATCTTTAGAATTGCTGGGGGCGTGAGGGGATGCTCGTTTTTTCTTTAATAGTTCACAAATGAGTTTATGGGGGAAGTCATTTAGAAGAAGGGCGTCCACTAACCTGTTTTCAACTTCTTTGTGATATTTCGGAGAACTGAGGTTTTTCGCTCGATCGATTAAATTTAGCGCAAAATTCACCTTTTGATGGTAGGGGGCATGACTATAGAAATTCATGCATCTTCCTTTATTTTGGGGTTTGCTGTACCATTTCGTATCTATTTTACCATTTGGATTTCGAGTGAGTAAGAGATCTAAAAATGAGAGATAAAAAAATGAGAGATAAAAAATGAGAGATAAAAAACTATTGATCAACGGTCAAAATCCTCCCAACATATTACCAGCTGAGGCAGAAAACACATCAATCTCACCAGCATGAAATTCTTTGAAGACATTCTACATACATACGGCTCTGAAACTTGTGGAATCATGAAGGCTATCGTCAGACTCCATGAACGACTTGCTTCGTTCACGAACAACAGAATTTTTCTCCTCCGTTGCAGATCATCGAGCATCCTACCTCCTCACTTGGACAACCTACTCAAGGACATTAAAGCAACATGCAAAATCCACCACAAATTTAAACATGAACTATATAAGACAACTCTAAGATATAAGAAATCACTTTTAAATCTAGAAATCAGTGATTGCATCCATACTATAAATCAAATACTTAAAGACATACAGTTGAATATAGCCAAATTGACCTCACTAGTTCCAAGTGATGTAGTTTCACTGTTCACAAAGAACACGTTAACCCATTTTAATAAAACTCTCCAACAGAAAAAGCAAAATCAATTAACAAAATTTAATTCAGCCTTGGGGAAACAATCAAACAGCTTTACCCCTGGGAGAGATGAGTGGTTCGTGAATCTAACAGATCATGACATACCTTCTGAAATAAAACGTTTTCTATCACTCGGCCCAAAATTCGCTGTTCCTTTACAATACCATGAAATCCCTCTAGACCAAATAATATGTGACGTGGAATACTTCATTCAAGGGACCGTGGACCCACAAGAACAAGAACAGAAAAGAGGGCAATGTGTTAACGCAATCACCAACCACCTTAAGCGACAGGAATCGAAATCGTCAAAAACCCCCCCTCACTCAGTTCAGTTATACAATAAAGCAAAATCGTACATGAAAGCGCACCCTGACATTGTCATTACTCGGACCGACAAAACGAACGCAACAGTAGCAATTTACAAATCAGAATATATACAGAAAGTCAAAAATCTATTGAATGATACCGAAACGTACACCCCCGTCAATCAGAACCGCAATTCAACTAAAAGAATAGAGAAAGAATTAAATTCCTTAATAGAACTGTTGAAAGCACGAAACTACATTGACGAATACACACGTATGAAACTATACACGAAAACTAGCACCACCCCAAAAATGTACGCTCTAGTAAAAGATCACAAAGAAGGCAACCCGGTCCGCCCCATAGTGTCATATGTTACAGCCCCAACCTATCAAACATCTAAATACTTAGCAGGGATTTTGAACAACATTAACTCCGCCAAGTACACAGTGAAAGATTCATTCGAGTTCAAGCATAAGATTTCACAGATTAGACTACCTGAAAATTACGAATTAATAAGTTTAGATGCAACGTCACTTTTTACAAACATACCCCTCACTCTGGTTAACTCTATAATTATAAACAACTGGGACAAAATCAGACCATATACGAAAATCCCCAAAAAGTACTTCCTCCAACTCTTTGACCTATGCACTAAAGAAAGCACTTTCCAATTCGACTCAACCCTATATAAACAAAATTTCGGAATTCCGATGGGAACTCCGATTGCTCCGTGTCTCGCGAATCTATGCCTTGATTTCCTGCTAGACCAAATCCTCCCTACATTACCTTTCAAAATTCCATTTGTCTATAAATTTGTCGATGACCTCCTACTAGCTGTCCCCACCGGTTCTTTGCACATAATTCTTGCTAAATTTAACAGATTTCATACCCGTCTACAATTTACCCATGAGAACGAAAATAATCAAAAATCCATCCCATTTTTAGATCTCTTACTCACTCGAAATCCAAATGGTAAAATAGATACGAAATGGTACAGCAAACCCCAAAATAAAGGAAGATGCATGAATTTCTATAGTCATGCCCCCTACCATCAAAAGGTGAATTTTGCGCTAAATTTAATCGATCGAGCGAAAAACCTCAGTTCTCCGAAATATCACAAAGAAGTTGAAAACAGGTTAGTGGACGCCCTTCTTCTAAATGACTTCCCCCATAAACTCATTTGTGAACTATTAAAGAAAAAACGAGCATCCCCTCACGCCCCCAGCAATTCTAAAGATAAATCTCGACCATCATCATTTTATTCTCTACCCTACGTTGAATACCTCACCCTATCATTAAACAAAATTCTCACGGACAAAGACAGTAACACCAACAAATTTGCATACAAAAATCCAAAAACTATCCAGAAAATTTTCACTAAAACTAAAGACCCCGAACCTAAAGATATGAAATCCAACCTCATATATAAAATCCCCTGTAATTGTGGAAAGGCTTACTACGGGTTAACCCACTCACACCTCAAAACCAGATTATATGGCCACAAGCATAGCATAGATGTAATGCAGAAAAACAAGAACAAACCCGATCCTACAGCCCTTACTACACATGCTCGCAGCACTGGTCACATAATTGATTTTAACAATACCAAAATAGTTACATACGAAAATAATAAATTCAAGAGCAATATCAAAGAGATGATCACAATAGAAAGAAACATCAAAAATGCAATAAATATGAAATCCGACGTTAAAAATCTTAGTACATGCTATGCAAATTTAATTCATTCAAATCTCAATAAATCCTAATAGAACTACCATAAATGCTATATAATTCAAATCTAATCTGCCCCCACCCCCCAACACACACACACACCACACTAACTAAATCAAATGTATACAGTTCAGTCAACCCTCCTTCCAAAAAAAAAAAAAAAAAAAAAAACCCAGGTCTATACCGCTAGGACCCCCCCCCCCCCCAAACCACTTGTGGAATATACCGCCACACATCCCCTTGAAGATTACCGCCACTCACCCCGTCCAGTAGAAATGAACCAAAATCCACCACTCGTCAATCCCAGTTGTTTTCGATGTTCAGTTGCTGTCTGGTAGCCCAAGTATCAACTTGAAAACTACTGAGTCGTTTCACGATCAGTCATCACCATCCAACTCATGTAAGTCATTTTTAGTCCATCATGTAAACAGGTTTCAGTGAAGTCAATTTGGTCAATCATGTGAATAGTTTTTTTTAGTTCAAATTTAGTTTTTCGTCGTATGTACCTAGTTAACAGAATGTTTTTTATATTATTTCATGTAGATTCCCTGATGATAAAGGCATAAACCTTTGAAACGTTGGAAATATGAATTTTCATTTCGACCGCGCCTCAACAATCGATCAACACCTATCCTAAACTATTGATCAACGGTCAAAATCCTCCCAACATATTACCAGCTGAGGCAGAAAACACATCAATCTCACCAGCATGAAATTCTTTGAAGACATTCTACATACATACGGCTCTGAAACTTGTGGAATCATGAAGGCTATCGTCAGACTCCATGAACGACTTGCTTCGTTCACGAACAACAGAATTTTTCTCCTCCGTTGCAGATCATCGAGCATCCTACCTCCTCACTTGGACAACCTACTCAAGGACATTAAAGCAACATGCAAAATCCACCACAAATTTAAACATGAACTATATAAGACAACTCTAAGATATAAGAAATCACTTTTAAATCTAGAAATCAGTGATTGCATCCATACTATAAATCAAATACTTAAAGACATACAGTTGAATATAGCCAAATTGACCTCACTAGTTCCAAGTGATGTAGTTTCACTGTTCACAAAGAACACGTTAACCCATTTTAATAAAACTCTCCAACAGAAAAAGCAAAATCAATTAACAAAATTTAATTCAGCCTTGGGGAAACAATCAAACAGCTTTACCCCTGGGAGAGATGAGTGGTTCGTGAATCTAACAGATCATGACATACCTTCTGAAATAAAACGTTTTCTATCACTCGGCCCAAAATTCGCTGTTCCTTTACAATACCATGAAATCCCTCTAGACCAAATAATATGTGACGTGGAATACTTCATTCAAGGGACCGTGGACCCACAAGAACAAGAACAGAAAAGAGGGCAATGTGTTAACGCAATCACCAACCACCTTAAGCGACAGGAATCGAAATCGTCAAAAACCCCCCCTCACTCAGTTCAGTTATACAATAAAGCAAAATCGTACATGAAAGCGCACCCTGACATTGTCATTACTCGGACCGACAAAACGAACGCAACAGTAGCAATTTACAAATCAGAATATATACAGAAAGTCAAAAATCTATTGAATGATACCGAAACGTACACCCCCGTCAATCAGAACCGCAATTCAACTAAAAGAATAGAGAAAGAATTAAATTCCTTAATAGAACTGTTGAAAGCACGAAACTACATTGACGAATACACACGTATGAAACTATACACGAAAACTAGCACCACCCCAAAAATGTACGCTCTAGTAAAAGATCACAAAGAAGGCAACCCGGTCCGCCCCATAGTGTCATATGTTACAGCCCCAACCTATCAAACATCTAAATACTTAGCAGGGATTTTGAACAACATTAACTCCGCCAAGTACACAGTGAAAGATTCATTCGAGTTCAAGCATAAGATTTCACAGATTAGACTACCTGAAAATTACGAATTAATAAGTTTAGATGCAACGTCACTTTTTACAAACATACCCCTCACTCTGGTTAACTCTATAATTATAAACAACTGGGACAAAATCAGACCATATACGAAAATCCCCAAAAAGTACTTCCTCCAACTCTTTGACCTATGCACTAAAGAAAGCACTTTCCAATTCGACTCAACCCTATATAAACAAAATTTCGGAATTCCGATGGGAACTCCGATTGCTCCGTGTCTCGCGAATCTATGCCTTGATTTCCTGCTAGACCAAATCCTCCCTACATTACCTTTCAAAATTCCATTTGTCTATAAATTTGTCGATGACCTCCTACTAGCTGTCCCCACCGGTTCTTTGCACATAATTCTTGCTAAATTTAACAGATTTCATACCCGTCTACAATTTACCCATGAGAACGAAAATAATCAAAAATCCATCCCATTTTTAGATCTCTTACTCACTCGAAATCCAAATGGTAAAATAGATACGAAATGGTACAGCAAACCCCAAAATAAAGGAAGATGCATGAATTTCTATAGTCATGCCCCCTACCATCAAAAGGTGAATTTTGCGCTAAATTTAATCGATCGAGCGAAAAACCTCAGTTCTCCGAAATATCACAAAGAAGTTGAAAACAGGTTAGTGGACGCCCTTCTTCTAAATGACTTCCCCCATAAACTCATTTGTGAACTATTAAAGAAAAAACGAGCATCCCCTCACGCCCCCAGCAATTCTAAAGATAAATCTCGACCATCATCATTTTATTCTCTACCCTACGTTGAATACCTCACCCTATCATTAAACAAAATTCTCACGGACAAAGACAGTAACACCAACAAATTTGCATACAAAAATCCAAAAACTATCCAGAAAATTTTCACTAAAACTAAAGACCCCGAACCTAAAGATATGAAATCCAACCTCATATATAAAATCCCCTGTAATTGTGGAAAGGCTTACTACGGGTTAACCCACTCACACCTCAAAACCAGATTATATGGCCACAAGCATAGCATAGATGTAATGCAGAAAAACAAGAACAAACCCGATCCTACAGCCCTTACTACACATGCTCGCAGCACTGGTCACATAATTGATTTTAACAATACCAAAATAGTTACATACGAAAATAATAAATTCAAGAGCAATATCAAAGAGATGATCACAATAGAAAGAAACATCAAAAATGCAATAAATATGAAATCCGACGTTAAAAATCTTAGTACATGCTATGCAAATTTAATTCATTCAAATCTCAATAAATCCTAATAGAACTACCATAAATGCTATATAATTCAAATCTAATCTGCCCCCACCCCCCAACACACACACACACCACACTAACTAAATCAAATGTATACAGTTCAGTCAACCCTCCTTCCAAAAAAAAAAAAAAAAAAAAAAACCCAGGTCTATACCGCTAGGACCCCCCCCCCCCCCCCCCAAACCACTTGTGGAATATACCGCCACACATCCCCTTGAAGATTACCGCCACTCACCCCGTCCAGTAGAAATGAACCAAAATCCACCACTCGTCAATCCCAGTTGTTTTCGATGTTCAGTTGCTGTCTGGTAGCCCAAGTATCAACTTGAAAACTACTGAGTCGTTTCACGATCAGTCATCACCATCCAACTCATGTAAGTCATTTTTAGTCCATCATGTAAACAGGTTTCAGTGAAGTCAATTTGGTCAATCATGTGAATAGTTTTTTTTAGTTCAAATTTAGTTTTTCGTCGTATGTACCTAGTTAACAGAATGTTTTTTATATTATTTCATGTAGATTCCCTGATGATAAAGGCATAAACCTTTGAAACGTTGGAAATATGAATTTTCATTTCGACCGCGCCTCAACAATCGATCAACACCTATCCTAAACTATTGATCAACGGTCAAAATCCTCCCAACATATTACCAGCTGAGGCAGAAAACACATCAATCTCACCAGCATGAAATTCTTTGAAGACATTCTACATACATACGGCTCTGAAACTTGTGGAATCATGAAGGCTATCGTCAGACTCCATGAACGACTTGCTTCGTTCACGAACAACAGAATTTTTCTCCTCCGTTGCAGATCATCGAGCATCCTACCTCCTCACTTGGACAACCTACTCAAGGACATTAAAGCAACATGCAAAATCCACCACAAATTTAAACATGAACTATATAAGACAACTCTAAGATATAAGAAATCACTTTTAAATCTAGAAATCAGTGATTGCATCCATACTATAAATCAAATACTTAAAGACATACAGTTGAATATAGCCAAATTGACCTCACTAGTTCCAAGTGATGTAGTTTCACTGTTCACAAAGAACACGTTAACCCATTTTAATAAAACTCTCCAACAGAAAAAGCAAAATCAATTAACAAAATTTAATTCAGCCTTGGGGAAACAATCAAACAGCTTTACCCCTGGGAGAGATGAGTGGTTCGTGAATCTAACAGATCATGACATACCTTCTGAAATAAAACGTTTTCTATCACTCGGCCCAAAATTCGCTGTTCCTTTACAATACCATGAAATCCCTCTAGACCAAATAATATGTGACGTGGAATACTTCATTCAAGGGACCGTGGACCCACAAGAACAAGAACAGAAAAGAGGGCAATGTGTTAACGCAATCACCAACCACCTTAAGCGACAGGAATCGAAATCGTCAAAAACCCCCCCTCACTCAGTTCAGTTATACAATAAAGCAAAATCGTACATGAAAGCGCACCCTGACATTGTCATTACTCGGACCGACAAAACGAACGCAACAGTAGCAATTTACAAATCAGAATATATACAGAAAGTCAAAAATCTATTGAATGATACCGAAACGTACACCCCCGTCAATCAGAACCGCAATTCAACTAAAAGAATAGAGAAAGAATTAAATTCCTTAATAGAACTGTTGAAAGCACGAAACTACATTGACGAATACACACGTATGAAACTATACACGAAAACTAGCACCACCCCAAAAATGTACGCTCTAGTAAAAGATCACAAAGAAGGCAACCCGGTCCGCCCCATAGTGTCATATGTTACAGCCCCAACCTATCAAACATCTAAATACTTAGCAGGGATTTTGAACAACATTAACTCCGCCAAGTACACAGTGAAAGATTCATTCGAGTTCAAGCATAAGATTTCACAGATTAGACTACCTGAAAATTACGAATTAATAAGTTTAGATGCAACGTCACTTTTTACAAACATACCCCTCACTCTGGTTAACTCTATAATTATAAACAACTGGGACAAAATCAGACCATATACGAAAATCCCCAAAAAGTACTTCCTCCAACTCTTTGACCTATGCACTAAAGAAAGCACTTTCCAATTCGACTCAACCCTATATAAACAAAATTTCGGAATTCCGATGGGAACTCCGATTGCTCCGTGTCTCGCGAATCTATGCCTTGATTTCCTGCTAGACCAAATCCTCCCTACATTACCTTTCAAAATTCCATTTGTCTATAAATTTGTCGATGACCTCCTACTAGCTGTCCCCACCGGTTCTTTGCACATAATTCTTGCTAAATTTAACAGATTTCATACCCGTCTACAATTTACCCATGAGAACGAAAATAATCAAAAATCCATCCCATTTTTAGATCTCTTACTCACTCGAAATCCAAATGGTAAAATAGATACGAAATGGTACAGCAAACCCCAAAATAAAGGAAGATGCATGAATTTCTATAGTCATGCCCCCTACCATCAAAAGGTGAATTTTGCGCTAAATTTAATCGATCGAGCGAAAAACCTCAGTTCTCCGAAATATCACAAAGAAGTTGAAAACAGGTTAGTGGACGCCCTTCTTCTAAATGACTTCCCCCATAAACTCATTTGTGAACTATTAAAGAAAAAACGAGCATCCCCTCACGCCCCCAGCAATTCTAAAGATAAATCTCGACCATCATCATTTTATTCTCTACCCTACGTTGAATACCTCACCCTATCATTAAACAAAATTCTCACGGACAAAGACAGTAACACCAACAAATTTGCATACAAAAATCCAAAAACTATCCAGAAAATTTTCACTAAAACTAAAGACCCCGAACCTAAAGATATGAAATCCAACCTCATATATAAAATCCCCTGTAATTGTGGAAAGGCTTACTACGGGTTAACCCACTCACACCTCAAAACCAGATTATATGGCCACAAGCATAGCATAGATGTAATGCAGAAAAACAAGAACAAACCCGATCCTACAGCCCTTACTACACATGCTCGCAGCACTGGTCACATAATTGATTTTAACAATACCAAAATAGTTACATACGAAAATAATAAATTCAAGAGCAATATCAAAGAGATGATCACAATAGAAAGAAACATCAAAAATGCAATAAATATGAAATCCGACGTTAAAAATCTTAGTACATGCTATGCAAATTTAATTCATTCAAATCTCAATAAATCCTAATAGAACTACCATAAATGCTATATAATTCAAATCTAATCTGCCCCCACCCCCCAACACACACACACACCACACTAACTAAATCAAATGTATACAGTTCAGTCAACCCTCCTTCCAAAAAAAAAAAAAAAAAAAAACCCAGGTCTATACCGCTAGGACCCCCCCCCCCCCCCCAAACCACTTGTGGAATATACCGCCACACATCCCCTTGAAGATTACCGCCACTCACCCCGTCCAGTAGAAATGAACCAAAATCCACCACTCGTCAATCCCAGTTGTTTTCGATGTTCAGTTGCTGTCTGGTAGCCCAAGTATCAACTTGAAAACTACTGAGTCGTTTCACGATCAGTCATCACCATCCAACTCATGTAAGTCATTTTTAGTCCATCATGTAAACAGGTTTCAGTGAAGTCAATTTGGTCAATCATGTGAATAGTTTTTTTAGTTCAAATTTAGTTTTTCGTCGTATGTACCTAGTTAACAGAATGTTTTTTATATTATTTCATGTAGATTCCCTGATGATAAAGGCATAAACCTTTGAAACGTTGGAAATATGAATTTTCATTTCGACCGCGCCTCAACAATCGATCAACACCTATCCTAAACTATTGATCAACGGTCAAAATCCTCCCAACATATATATATATATATATATATATATATATATATATATATATATATATATATATATATATATGTATATATAATTCACATATACTCTGCATAATATTCCCTTGTGTTGAGTTTAAAACCGTCATTCGAATTGTTGATGTTTGATGCCTCGCTAAATGGACACAGTTTTAACTTGCTCTAATGATCATGACGGAGAGCACACGGTATCATTTAAAGCGCTAATATTCAAAACAAGTTCATTATATTGGCAGTAGGGGTAGGCGTACCTTTTCACCGCTGTCGGAAGGAAGGTAGAATACGAGGACAGTAAGAAAGGAAATGCCCATACAAGGGATGATGAGGTTGACTGTGTAAAACAGCGTTTTTCGTCTCATGGTTATGTTGAACGTTATGTCCAAGTAAGGCTCGTCGCAGCACGTGTAGTATTTTTCATGCCTGGAACAGTTTATGTAAACGTTTCAGTTACATTTCCCACCGACATCCCCACAGTTTTAAATATTCAACTACATTGTTCGCAGAGATCAACAGAAGTAAGATGCAAGTTATTTTACACAATACTACCAACTATTCAATACTAGCTGGTGTTCAACACTCGGATGCCCCAATATGGATTGTAGGTAATTCCCCTTACCAATGAAAAATCCCGCAATTTTGCCACAATGGTAAGCAATGTCCTCAAACGATCAATTTCAATGCCTTTTACATGTGTACCGTGTACACACCCCTCGCCTTTTCTAGCTGCTTCATAATAAGAATGGGTATACACGGTTTTCATCCCTCTGGTATTTTGTACTTTTCTTCTTCTTCTTTTGACACCGACTCCAGGCGGAGGTTGGCGATATTGACAGCTATCTCTGATTTTGGCATTGCGGCCCAGAATAGCTCGACCGTAGAACATTCAAACCATTGCCTCAAATCCCGAAGCCAAGAGTTTTTCCTTCGTCGATCTTCCTCCTCGAATTTTCCCTTGTCGGAGGAATTCGTATTTCTCGCCCTCGGATGATGTTTCCTAGGAACCGTGATTTTCTCTCTTTAACGGTGAAGAGTTATTTTTCTTTTGTTTTATACTGGCCATTAAATAAATTAATCTGTCGAGAGACTGTTATCTGACGCTAGCTCCAGTATCTATAAACGTAAAAAAACTACAGGATAAAAATAGAATAGTATATTTCCACGTAAACTAACAAACTGTAGACTGGTTTCTGTTGTTAAACCATTATCAGTACACAATAGATTCTATTACACAATAGATTCCATACACAACAGAATCTATTATATACTGATGATGGTTTAGCAACAGAAACCGGTCTACATTTTGTTACTTTACGTGGAAATAGACTATTCTATTTTTATCCTTTAGTTTTTTGCTATGGATTTCCACTACTCCGCCGCAAGTGATTTAAGTTATATCTATAAACGTATTTAATCGCCCAAAGTGTGCAACCTCTGGCATTATCTCGGGTGCCTTAACTGCACAGGGTTTCTTGCAAATAGATGACAATACTGAAGGGGAAGGAACTAGACCAAAAATGTAGTTGAACGCCGTCAAGCGCACCTCTGTATCTCAATCCATTTCCAGAGATACGTCGTTTTAAAGGTTTTTATCGAGAAAACCAAGTTTTTAGTCATAGAAACCCAAATTTCTCCATTTTACCTCAATTTATCTCGACTTTCGACCTCATTTTCGGAATCAGCGTTACAATTCATCATTTACGGTTTTGAAAAGTACCACCTACGAACTTTAATAGCCGTTCGAAAGTTAGCAGTTTCTACAAAAGTATAATTTCTAAACATCTTTGATGGTTTCCTACGTTTCCATAAAAACCATCCTGTAAACTGCCGAATTTCAAAAAAGCTGTAAAATTTAATCAGCTTTCCAACGGTATACTCGAAAGTGCTTACTTACTTTTTAAGTAAATTAAAATGTACAACTTCTAGTATGGTAACTTATGCGCTTACAAAAAAAATATTGTTGCTGGAACTAACCTCCTCCTTGCGAAAAGCACTGCCGACATCTGTTCAGTAAGCAAACAAAAATAAGGAACAGCAATCCGGGAACTAACATCATCCTTCAATGCCCACTTCACCTCGCCTACCTCGCCTCTTTGTAGGTTCCTAATAATTTTGCTTCCGAGTCTGCGAAGCAGCGGAAGCCTTGTGTTCACTTTCGTGAGCCAAAAAATTTTTGTCTTCAGAAATCAAAATTTCCACTTGCATTTTGCGTTTCAAACTCTACTGAACAAATTTGGTTCCGTGTCTGTCGGTCTGTGGGTCTGTGAGTCTGTGAGTCTGTGAGTCTGTCCGCATTTCCTTGTTACAGCCATAACTTCCACGATTTTGAATTGATTCAGCTAAAATTTTGAGGGATGGTGCGGATAAGGCCCCTTGAGGTCCCATACAAATTTCAATATGATTGATCCAGCGGTACGCCCTGCGCATGCGCTAACGTTAAATTCAACAAACACGCATAACTTTCACAATTTTGATTCAATTTCGCTCAAATTTTCAAGGGTTGTTTGGACAAGGCCTAGTGAGTTCCAGTATGAATTTCAGCATGATCGGACCCTCGGTGCGCTCTGCCCATGCGCTGGCGTGAAATAGATTCAATTTCCTTGTTACAGCCGTAGTAACCAAAGATTTCACCCAATTTCAATGTAATTCTCAGGGATTAAGCGGGTAGGGCCCATTGAGGTCCCATATAAATTTCAACATGATAGAGCCAGTGGTTCGCCCTGCGCATGCGCTAACGTGAAATTCTTCAAACACGCATAACTTTCGCAATCTCTATATTATAAAGACGAATCTCTGTCTGTCTGTCTGTCCTTCTATGCACGGCCAAACGGCTCGACGGATATCGACCAAATTTGGCACGAATATCCAGTAGGCTCCCAAGTTGTGCAACGTCGCATTTTTAATTCCCTGACCATAGCGGAACTATGGTCGACCATGGTCAACTCCTGAATGGCTTGACGGATATCGACCAAATTTGGCACGAATATCCAGTAGGCTCCCAAGTTGTGCAACGTCGCATTTTTAATTCCCTGACCATAGCGAAACTATGGTCGACCATGGTCAACTCCTGAATGGCTTGATGGATATCGACCAAATTTGGCACGAATATCCAGTAGGCTCCCAAGTTGTGCAACGTCGCATTTTTAATTCCCTGACCATAGCGGAACTATGGTCGACCATGGTCAACTTCGTTAATTGAAATGGTAACCCCTATTTTTTATCGCGTATTCGTAATCTACGTGAAATTCTATCTACGCTACGATCGACCCTTCGGACTACCCCCGCGGTCGACCATAGCGCATCCATGGGCCCCTCCATGGTCGAATCCCGAATTGCTCAACGGATATCGACCAAATTTGGCACGAATATCCAGTAGGCTCCCAAGTTGTGCAACGTCGCATTTTTAATTCCCTGACCATAGCGGAACTATGGTCGACCATGGTCAACTCATGAATGGCTTGACGGATATCGACCAAATTTGGCACGAATATCCAGTAGGCTCCCAAGTTGTGCAACGTCGCATTTTTAATTCCCTGACCATAGCGGAACTATGGTCGACCATGGTCAACTCCTGAATGGCTTGATGGATATCGACCAAATTTGGCACGAATATCCAGTAGGCTCCCAAGTTGTGCAACGTCGCATTTTTAATTCCCTCACCATAGCGGAACTATGGTCGACCATGGTCAACTTCGTTAATTGAAATGGTAACCCCTATTGTTTATCGCGTATTCGTAATCTACGTGAAATTCTATCTACGATCGACCCTTCGGACTACCCCCGCGGTCGACCTTAGCGCATCCATGGGCCTCTCCATGGTCGAATCCCGAATTGCTCAACGGATATCGACCAAATTTGGCACCAATATCCGGTAGCCTCCCAAGTTGAACGTAGGCGCATTTTTAATTCCCTGACCATAGCGGAAATATGGTCGACCATGGTCAACTCCTGAATGGCTTGACGGATTTTGATAAAATTGGGCACAAATACCCGGTAGGGTATGGGATTTTTCCGTCGTTTGTTGGTTCCACGATACTGCGTACAGCGAATCTCGGATAGCGAGCGAAGCGAGCGGTCAGGCTAGTTATGTATAATGGACGTAATGTATTATGGAAGTCATGTTATGTATAATATGTATATTTCATGTAATGTTATGTAATGTTATGTTATGTAATGTAATGTTATGTAATATGTATATTTAACGTTATGTAATGTAATGTAATGTAATGTAATGTAATGTAATGTAATGTTATTTTGCTTCCGAGTCTGTTCTATTTTATAATGGGTCACTCTGATTGTGACGAGGAAGCTCCTGTGCCATCACCTTGGCAGTGTATTTTTTTTGCGTTCTAACTTGAATATCTCCACCAAATTGAAAGATAATTGCAACTTCTAGTATACCTACCGTTGGAAAGCTGATTAAATTTCACAACTTTTGTGAGATTCGGCAGTTTGCAGGATGTTTTTTACAAACGTAGGAAACCATCAAATATTTCAGGAATATTTCAGGATTTCAGGGATTCTGTTAACTTTTGAACGGCTATTAAGGTTCCTGGGTGGTACTTTTCAAACACAAAAGTACACGCTTCTTACACGAAATTTAACGTTGATTCCGAAAATGATGTCGGAAGTTGAGATAAACTGACGTAAAATGAAGAAATTTAGGTTTCTATGACAAAAATGCGGGTTTCTCCGTAAAATTTAAAAACGGCATATCACTGGAGATATAGAGGCGCAGTTGACGGCATTCAACTACATTTTTGGTCTAGTTCCATCCCCTAGAGTATTGTCATCTACTTGCAAGACAACCTGTATACTGGGCCCGCTTTCCTGGTGCCTCATGCAATTTTGAAAATATGCTCCAATTCTAACTATGTACCACGGCTCAATAATAGCTATTTTTCGTAACCTGTTACGATTAAATATTCGTCAATCGCTGTAGGGATGATTGATAGAGCTTTGAAAGTTATTCCATTCGATTCCGCGTGCTGACATGAAGAACTATAGTTAGGTACCAAATATACAGTTTTCTGAGCACTGGTGCCAGCGCGGTGCCGTTCCTCGACACCAACAACTATACAGCAAATTCTGGGGGTCTAAGGAGTATACTGTAAAAATTTCAAGTCGAAATAGCCAAAATTGCGGCTTGTGGTACATACATACATACATATATTTATAATAATCACCCGACTGAAACAGCCTCATTGACGTTGGGAAACAAAAAACTTTGTTATTCTTCTACAGGACTTCTTTCGTGCGAAGGTATTTTCTATGTGAAACACGCAGGTAAGTGATGGAACGGTATGCAACCTCCTGAACCTGATGCTTTTTCTATTTTCACATTCACCCCAGCCCCATCTACTTAGTTTGATGGCCCACTACTCAATCTTTCTGTCTACGAAACTGGAGAATATACTTAACTGTCTATTTTATTAGTCAGTTGATACCGACGGAACCGAAAGTATTCTTGCGTCGTTAACCCAAATACACCGAACACATTGATGGGATCAATACGTTGCGAGAGGGCTGTAAACGTAATTTGAGAACGGGAGGAAATAGGAGTACCTGCCGACTTTCGGGATATTCGTTTGCTTTCAGTTGTTTTAAACGGGTACCTACCTCCATTTATATTTATGGATCAGTTCTCATGGTGAATTCATGTGTAGGTAACCTCAGTTGTTAGGATAGAGGTAGGCAGTAGGTATCCTCTTATCGTTCCTTACTAACATTGCAGTATCAAGCGTCTTAGAGCGCTATACTAGAATTTGCATTTAGAATCTGTATGTTTCTTACCTGACGGCTGGTACTTCTAAAATGTCCCATTCGACGGACGTGTAGAATTCAGAAAGGTCTACACCGATGGCGACGATTGTGGAGTCCTTCACCTCGTCAACATGACGGAGGTCAACCTACAACAAAAGTATAATAATAGCAGCACGCAATACTATGAATTATTTATAATATAATACTGAAAAAAATCATGAACGTACGTATTATGAGTACATAGTTGAGTCCCGGCCGATTATATCCACTAGAATTAGGTAACTAGGTAAATGGATTCTTTTTATTCAGCTGAACTGCAAACGTAAAATATGAATCTGTGGGTCATCTTATCGATGAGGGAAAATGGCAATTCAGTAAAAACGCTGCAAATTAGTTCACAGCGGTTAATTATTTACCTGTATAGATGCCCCTTCTGCGAAGATCACTGTTTTCTTTGGTCAATACCTACCTTCATGCCCCCCCATAAAGCCCTAAATAGAGTACTGGAGTCGGCCGGGGAATGACAGCTTCATAAACATACGCGTTGGATTCAAGAATACCTACCAAACAGAACAAAATTAGTACCTATCAAGAAAATTCAAATTTACCGTCATTCTTCAATAAATGAAATAATCGCAGAACAACCAACTAGATTTCATACACGTACAACTCGAAATGGGTCAGCCGGAGATTCCACTTAGCCCAAAGCTGGTGGCGCAAAATCCAATAAGTGGGGCTGTCGCGGACGTAAAGATTCTGATGAAGGGTACTTCCTCAAGTGTGTTTACCTTTTTTGAGCCCTGAGGTGTTAATGGATTGTTTTATTGACGATTTAATGGCAATCAAACCCAGTGACCACACGTATAGGTAAGTTCAGTGATTACCTCTTGCACAAATATCTTGAGGGGAATGTGCCATTTCCCACTAGTATGTGGGCGGAGTATGCAACTACCATCAATCGCACGACCAACAGTTGTGAAAGCTTTCATGCCAAACTTCTAGTCTACCCTCAAAACAGACATACCCACCCACAAATTTCTAGCTAAGTTACCTACCACAAAACCCACCTTCTATTACAACTTTGCGTTTACAGTGTTTTGAACTGGCAAAGCACTTGCCATCAATCTACAAAAACCAGGTAGGTATCTACCTATCTACATTTTTTTATGGTACTGAGTATAAACGTCCTTATAATCAATAATACAACCCTAAGAATCGTCCTGGCTGACAAATAACGATATAGGCAGACAGCATTGGTTCACAGCATATTTTCCCAAGATTCTAAACACGATTAAGTTTTTTTTTAAACGGATAAATTTAAGTGAAAGTGAATCCATAAAATACTGTCGGGATTATTATACCGAGGGATGTTATACTACTAGGTGACGTGTTAAATACAAATTCAAAAAGTCTAAAATTCCACATTTTCCCCCAAGTTTATTTAAACAGAGAGTACGACCAATGGGTACATAATACGGTGAATCCTGAATGGCGACAAGTATTCAGGTACATAAATGGCACCCTCATAGTTGGCAACACTGATAGCCAACTATGAGAGCCCACTATGATAGCCAATCGGGCCATCTCTCGTAGGGAACCTACACGTTATTTGCCTAAATTATCCCTAGTAGTTTGGATTCGAACACCAAACTGCTCCCCACCTCGCTTAGCGTATCGCCATTGTGGTAGGAACAGCCAACTCGAAAATGCTTTCACGTTCACTGAAATGCAGTAAAATTTCGAGAAGAAATACAAGTTAATTTTTATTTCCAACCATTAGTCACTTCTTCAATATGCAGCCCACACGTTCCTAGGCCTCAACATCAGTTACCTGTACAAACACTGTTCCATTGTCCATGGTTCTCCGCTCAGATATTTTAGTTCAAACCAAATTACACTCAATGGAACAAGTCTCCTTTTCGTATCTCACATCACAGTGGTGTGCGCCCATCTGTTTGAACATCGCTGAGCAACGCTATGGAGAAACCGTTGTAAAAATGTCAGCAGATTTTTTTCCCTTATTTCCACCTCTTATTCGTCTCTTTTTTGTGAGAGGAAAAACACAGTTTCACGGGCTCGAAAGAAGAGGTATCTACGATTAGTTGGGGTAGAAACTTTCTGGCACATTTCCAGCAGCCCCTCCGCTCCGAGAAATTCTTTCACTTCTGCGGTAAACAGATACATCATTCTCCTTGATGTTGGAAAAAAATAAGTTCTTTTGCTTAACTCTAAAATACACTAATCCGTTTTTTTTTTCTCCGAAAACGTCAAAGTGTTATTCGATGAAAAGTCGACGGTGATAAGTGTTCTTTGGAACTACGGAGGTTGAGAGGGATATACAATTATCGTCCTTATTGATTCGGAACACGGTAAAAATTTAGGACACAGCGATTGAGAATTCAAACGGAACGATTAATCTCATATCTGGACCATCTTGAATGTAACCCAGCAGACACGATGAAGATCGCCCAAGGGTCTGAAAAATGTACTTTTATTATTTTTTAAATTTATTTTTATGAAATTAGAATCTGTTAAGAGAATTTTGGAACCAACCGCACTCTCCTAAAATAAATAGTTTTTATTCGATGATTTTTAGAAGTTTCCTGCACTAGTGACGTCTCACCGTCAAGGGTACAATGACATCACTAGTGCAAGAAACTTTGAAAAATCATAGAATAAAAACTGCATGTCGTGGGAAAGTGCGGTTAGTCCCAAAATTCTCAGGATGGACTCTACTTTTATTTCAGAAAAAAATAAAATAAATAAACTGAACTCGTGGGTAACGGCTCATTTGCTATTGACATAAGTTGGATTGTTTTACTATAGCAATACCCGCTCACTTCGCCAATCCATAGGTCATCTCCATAGGACCGTGGGAGGTCCACAGGACCACTTTATGGTTCTAGTTCAGGTCCCCCAGATTTAAAAATATCTTATTCAGATTAGGTTAAACACTTTCGCTATGATAATGGAACATGGGAACAGGCATGTATAGGCGGCTGAACGAGCGATTTAAGGAGATTAACAGTTTAACGAAAGTGTAGGAATGTGAAACCATATTTCAGAAGTATTGTACATAGAAAAACTGGATGTAGGATGTCATGGACGGGATTGGAGGAATGTAGGAAGTCATTGACGAATATGAAGGACAACGGTGGAAAGCGAGCGGAACGATTAATCTCATATCTGGACCATCTTGAATGTAAGCCAGCAGACGCGATCAAGATCGCCCAAGGGTCTGAAAAATGTACTTTTATTATTTTTTAAATTTATTTTTATGAAATTAGAATCTGTTAAGAGAATTTTGGAACCAACCGCACTCTCCTAAAATAAATAGTTTTTATTCGATGATTTTTAGAAGTTTCCTGCACTAGTGACGTCTCACCGTCAAGGGTACAATGACATCACTAGTGCAAGAAACTTTGAAAAATCATAGAATAAAAACTGCATGTCGTGGGAAAGTGCGGTTAGTCCCAAAATTCTCAGGATGGACTCTACTTTTATTTCAGAAAAAAATAAAATAAATAAACTGAACTCGTGGGTAACGGCTCATTTGCTATTGACATAAGTTGGATTGTTTTACTATAGCAATACCCGCTCACTTCGCCAATCCATAGGTCATCTCCATAGGACCGTGGGAGGTCCACAGGACCACTTTATGGTTCTAGTTCAGGTCCCCCAGATTTAAAAATATCTTATTCAGATTAGGTTAAACACTTTCGCTATGATAATGGAACATGGGAACAGGCATGTATAGGCGGCTGAACGAGCGATTTAAGGAGATTAACAGTTTAACGAAAGTGTAGGAATGTGAAACCATATTTCAGAAGTATTGTACATAGAAAAACTGGATGTAGGATGTCATGGACGGGATTGGAGGAATGTAGGAAGTCATTGACGAATATGAAGGACAACGGTGGAAAGCGAGCGGAACGATTAATCTCATATCTGGACCATCTTGAATGTAACCCAGCAGACACGATGAAGATCGCCCAAGGGTCTGAAAAATGTACTTTTATTATTTTTTAAATTTATTTTTATGAAATTAGAATCTGTTAAGAGAATTTTGGAACCAACCGCACTCTCCTACAATAAGTAGTTTTTATTCGATGATTTTTAGAAGTTTCCTGCATTAGTGACGTCTCACCGTCAAGGGTACAATGACATCACTAGTGCAAGAAACTTTGAAAAATCATAGAATAAAAACTGCCTGTCGTAGGAAAGTGCGGTTGGTCTCAAAATTCTCAGGATGGACTCTACTTTTATTTAAGAAAAAAATAAAATTAATAAACTGAACTCGTGGGTAACGGCTCATTTGCTTTTGACATAAGTTGGATTGTTTTACTAGCAATACCCGCTCACTTCGCCAATCCATAGGTCTTCTCCATAGGACCGTGGGAGGTCCGCAGGACCACTTTATGGTTCTAGTTCAGGTCTTCCAGATTTAAAAATATCTTATTCAGATTAGGTTAAACACTTTCGCCATGATAATGGAACATGGGAACAGGCATGTATAGGCGGCTGAACGAGCGATCGAAGGAGATTAACATTTTAACGAAAGTGTAGGAATGTGAAACCATATTTCAGAAGTATTGTACATAGAAAAACTGGATGTAGGATGTCATGGACGGGATTGGAGGAATGTAGGAAGTCATTGACGAATATGAAGGACAACGGTGGAAAGCGAGCGGGAGTTTACCTGAAACCCGTCGTAGGTCCAGGAGCCGAATTTCATTACGCACGTCTGCTCGTCGAATGGGAAATATTCGACGTCTATTTCGCAGGAAGACTTGTAGATCGCTGGAGGCTTCCATTCAACTCGGCCCGTGTAGTTGAGCGTCGCCTTCGTGGCCAGCGTAACTTCGAAGTTACCGTCGGCACTGAAAAATTAAAATTGACGAGAAATTGATTAGTTTGAAGACGAATAAAGAAGGGCCAGGAGCTGAAAAGAAATGAACCAAAATGACATAATTCTTATATTACAAAACACAGAAGGTGAAAAGTAAAACTAATCTATTCTGCCCAAAGAAAATCCGTCCATAAGTGCAGAAAACCGAGAAGAAAAACAGAAGCCAGACGAAGTTATCGATTACTTGCCGCGATGCTTAAACCTGGCTAAAAGGAGTAACTCAATTATGTTTTTGCTTAGAATACCGCGGAGTAGGTTGAGTAACAAAAACGTCTTATTATTATAGTGTACGCAGCTGGTTACGGCTACTCTTCTTTTTCTGCTCACGTTTTCTCTACTCAGAAAAACGTTTTGGGGTTTTAGTTGGACCACAGATTTTAATTATTACAGTATGTACTAGGCACGCTTGCTGTTTTTACCAGTTCGTCACAATTTAAAAATCTAGGATGATTTTTACGCTCTGCCTAAATAGGACCAGTCATAGCTTCAGCAAATGCGTGAACGTATTCCGATCCGCCAGTTCTTTTTTTAGTTTAAATTTGAAGTTATTTAAGGGTACCATTTAGCAAGCAAAGAAATTAGAAAGTAGACCTCACAAAATAAGTGGAATTTATAGATCCCGCCTCCTCGTACAAACCTAGATATTATGTGTACTCATCGATTGAACTCAGCCAATGTGGAGCTCCTTGCAAGGATCGTAAATTGCTTCTCTCACTTCATTCTGTAATTTCTTCTTGATGTTTTCTTATAATGATCGGGTTCAAGCTTACAAAAAAGAAATGCAAAGCTTCCCTTTATGTAGCCAATTAATAGATAGTTTATTTCACTACAGAATTTTGTATCTATACCTACTATTCCATTTTCGATTCCACCATCGTTCCTTATCACTAGGATTGCCATATGTCTGCAAATCGTATTTAATAACCTCTGTCCGTGTCCGTAGCGCACTAAGACAAAAACTGCGAAACGTCCGTATCCTACACCTGTGCAGTACGTACGTCCGTCCGTTCAAATCTGTTCTCCAGATAAAAGTAAACTGCGATCTTTCTTGCCTCGAATTTTACTATGCCACCATGAACAACCATATTTTTCAAAAGAAATTGATTTCTGCAGAGAAATAATATATGAATGGTACAAAGGAGCTGAGGACTGATTTTGATGGAAATACTCAATTTTCTAGTTACCTACTACGATCTCGTTTGAAAAATGTATTTTTCTGGTATTTTCTCCTTTTCCTTTTATCCTCATGGTGGGGATGCCAATTTGTAATTTTTGTTGGGAAGACTGGAGGGAGGAATTGTCCGTACGTCACTTCAAAAAAATATGGCAACCCTACTTATCACCCACCTGATGATGAGTTTTCTTTATAAAAACAAATCATAACAGAACATTCGACCACTCTGTTTATGCAAATATCAACTATTGCCAATAAGTTATCAATTATGTGCCTGGGAGCAGATATAACTTGCACATGTAGATTAGTGGTCTGGTTTTTAGTGCATCAGTTCAAACTCTACATACGAAAATGTTATGGCTTGGGCACAGGTGATGCATTTCGTGGGTGGCACAAGCGACGCCCCACGTGTTCGAACCCATACTCCTTGAAATAGTATGTTGAACTTGGTTTCCCTTTTGCATCCAAAGCGGGAACCGCTGTCCAATCGTATAACAATGTCAACGCAGCTAAAAGCTCATTAGGGAACACCAGGCTGTTTCCCTTTCTTCCATTTACTAAGCCGTCCCCCTCCATCTCCGACCTACTGACTGACCCTTCTGTAGTTCGCTCAATGTATTCAACCAACAGTTTCCGTCTCATAGAAAGTTTTCTATTGTAACGAACATAATGCGTTCCTTGAGTGGTCTTAATGCCTGTGAAACTGAAGATGTTTATAGATATTATATTGCTATGGTTTTTCTGGCTTGCACATCCAGAGTAGACATCGTCAGACTACACCAGAGTACACATCGACAGACTACACTGAAAAATAGCCTCAATATGCCCAGTACAGTATCCACTATCCTGAATGAATATATTGCAAAATTGAAACGAACTTGTATACCTATGCTAACTAATTTCCATGCGATTGTGAAAGACGTAAAATGAATACCCATACTAAATGTTCCATAAAATAGAATGTAAAAAAATAAAACGAAATAATAAAATAGTGATAACAACTTTTGCAACGAACGGTAGGTTATTTTTAGAATGAATGGGCTAAAAGAAGGCACCTTTAATCAATGTTGTTAGGAGCTGAGGGCAGTGAAGGAACAAATTAGTTCGGTTAGGATCTTAGATACATACGAGTAGAATAATTTCATTTTACTACCTTTACTGAATAGCAATAATACGATCAGCGTTCCAAAATATGCTATAAATCGGTTGACCTTCACGAAAGCCTCAAATGTATACACTGGTTATCCTCTACCGCTCTCAGTTCTTGATACAACTATGTATTATGCAATTCAAAATTGAATCAAATTTATTAAAACGTACTGGTTTACATTTAATCAAATGCTTGGATTTCTCTCTCGCCATTTGAGGATTTCATAAAGGTCAACCGATTTCCAGCCGATGATAGGCTCATCCTTTAGACCAACTTACCAAATTTGAAAATGTTTTGGAATTTTAAAATGTTCTGGCCATCCAAATTAACAATTGAACTATTTGTAACAGAAAATGTACATAATCTTCAGTATTCAAAACCAAAATTGGTTAATGCTTCAAATTTAATTAAACTCTTACCAATATTATGGATACACTAAGTGAATATGGGTACTCATATCTCAACAGGTCATGGATTATATTTTTAGAGTATGGTTGCGTCAATAAACTTCAAGTCCTACGTACCTATGTCTGGTGTAAATCCAAAGGAGGTAGGCTTAAACTTATATCAATCTGTACTTCAAAAAAAGTCTCTGTACTCTCTACTGAACTCCTCATTAGACTGCAGCCTCCAACTGAGTGAGACGGCTAATGAGTAGGAAATTTTGGTTCAAATTTTGTTCCTCTATAGAGCACCGACGCTTTATGGGGGATATCGACTTTCTCCATCTTTCTACAATAATATACAACAGAAATTTATTTGCGATTTGTGTCTGGGTTGAAAGTGTTTGGTTCGCAAGGTTGAACCTAAAAATTAACAAGAATAACCGCGGCACAACAAAACATTCGCTTTAGAAGTCAGGCTTTTTATATGTTTGGATAGGTATATTGAAACACAAGATTAACTTTGTAAAAATGCTTAATTGGGAAAAATTCCGCATATAAAACAAAAACTCTCAACAGGGTGGTGGCAGCGCATTGGTATGGATGTGGAACGTTACGCTTGAACGAATCAAAACTAAATGAACGAAATGGTTAGTTTTACGCGCTCGAAGAACGCATGTTTCACGTTTGAATTGAAATGCAACACCTAATAGAAGGCCAAAGTGCAGTCGAAACGCAAAAACCGATCAAGGACCTGTTAAACGAACAAAGTTCTCTCAATTAGAGTAAAATTTTTTCCCCGCCTCAAAAGCAAATGTTGAACAAAAAAAAGCCATAATCCACTCTACCCTGGCATGATGCATAGACAACTTCCATTAAGCAGACAAAAAAATTTTGTTGTAGTGCTATTGAACGGAAACATCGACTGCCCTGATCTTCTTCAACTTGACTCTATAAATGTTCCGCAGTTCTTCAGCAGGTCACACACACACAGATTTTCACAGACCGTTCTCTCCAACAAATTATATAATGAACCGTCAATGTCAAGATTGGCTAGAAAGGGTAACTTGCTGCTGTGCCTCATGCTGAGAGCTCAACTTTACCAGGGCCTACGGGTCTTCAAGAGATCCTCCCTCTCTGCTTGCACGTGACTTGTGTGCTGTGTGTGACTTGTGCTCTAAACGTTTTAATTTGCAATAGTATTTTCTCATGAAGAGTAAAATTTTCTTTTTCTTTACCGTTGTAATTGGGTGTACTCGTGTTCTATAAATAAATATTTAAAAAAAAAACGCTGCAAAGTCCTTGTCCCATGGGTTTATTATTCTACTGGACATACCTAAAGAAATGTTGGCTATTCATTTATTGTTTCTTTCATGTGCAATAATTCTAAAACCAATTTCGATGGTTTCCATCAATTTTGGTCCCCCGAAAACACGAATTATGCTCCTATTTTTGATAAATTACATATGATCATTAATAGTGCCATTTAATTGTCTTGATTCATCTGTTATTATACAAATACCTACTTCTAGTGTTACTATACAAATTTATGGTGACTTCAGACAAATTTCCAGATTTTTGACTAATAAAAAATGAATTTTTGGAGCTGAACCTTCGTTACAACCTCGATTCTTCACTCTTTGGTCAGAATCAATTCATATTTGGTCTTCTCGCCCCAAAAAACATGGAAAACGATCTCAAAAGCTCATGTTCTCTTAATCGTAAAAAAATTCAAATTTTTCACCCTGTTTTCATAACAACCTGGGTGTATTCCGATCGGGCTGCTGAGCTTCGGAGCGCAACTAGGACCCAAATGGAGCTTGCGTGCGGGAGAACTGGTTTTTAGACCAAAATTTAACAAAACAAAAATTCAAGGCTTAAATTTGCTAGAACCCCAATTCTTCGCTCGTTGGTCAAAATCGACTTCATATTCGGTCTTCTCGCCCTAAAAAACGTGGAAAACGATACCTCACAAGCAAGCTCTTGTTACTAAAACACAAAAAACCCAATTTTTTACACCCATTTTTCACCCATAACACCCTTGGGTATATTCAGATCGGGCTGCACACTTTCGGGACACAACTAGGGTCTAAATGGAGCCTGTGTGCGAAAAGAAGCATTTTTTTAGACCGAAAATAAGGTAGACATGGAAGACGGACATTGCACTTTGGTTTTTGCCCAGAAAATTTTTTTTATGACACCCCCTCCAAATTTTTGCTTTTACGTTTCAAGGAGTACAGATTCCAGAAATGCAATCCGTCCGTCGTTCGCTGAACGCCATACGCCGTATCATCCATATCCACATTATTTTCGCTCTAAAAAATTCGTTCATTCGCAGAGAGGCTCCATTTTTTGGAATCGCACCTTGAAACATAAAAGAAAAAAATTTGAGGGGGAGTGTTGTAAACATTTTTTTACTGAGCGATTACATAGGTGTATTATTCACAGAATAATAAAGCAAATTCAGTTTTGAGTGCTCACGCTGAATGTTGAGGTAATTTGAGGGAAGAATCCGGAACGATCTCGTGTTTCTTGCATATTTTTCTGAGTTGTAGTTTTGTTGAATGATTACTGGGACTAACTAGTCCGTTGAACGACGTGCGGCTGGGCACGTTTACGCTGTATAGCGCGACATTTCCAGGAGCTCGTTAGACCTTCGATCTTTCAGGGTATCGTGGGGGTATTTCATTAGAACCACCCGACGCTCGGGAGGGTTTGAAATAGGTACTGAACAAGCGATGAGATGAGTCCGTCCCTCACCACTCGCCACCGTTTCTTATGCCGCGCAAGGTTTTCCCTTCCAGTTAATGCGAATTGAGTGTCGACATCCTCAGAAAAGGTTTGGGTCTCTAGGGAAAGAAAGGGACGACGAAGACCTATTCAACATGAGCTTCGAAGGGTTTCAAGAAGCATTTATGCAAAGTTGAGGGTCGTCCAGTGTTTTGAAACCTAACAGTAGGTTTTGTCGAGGGATCAAACGCATACACAGCTACCGAGCTCGAGAGTTCCTTAGGTGGAGACCTCAACCAAACAAAATTACAAGTAAATTAAAGTAAATATCGTACGCAAACAACTCTCATAAATAGGGGGGTACTACACTAAAAAGTCTGTCAGAGAGTACTTAAAGTAGATCTCGAACTTGAAACATTTTTGAGACTTTAAATAAGGTAGATATAGAAGACAAGGCGTATGGCGGACGGACACTGCAGTTTGGTTTTTGCTCAGCAAAAATTGTTTATAACACCCCCTCCAAATTTTTGCTTTTACGTTTCAAGGAGTGCAGATTCCAGAAATGCAATTCGTCCGCCGTACGCTGAATGCCGTATCATCCATATCTACTTTATTTTCGGTCTGAAAAATTCGTTCATTCGTACAGAGGCTCTATTTTTTGGAATCTACGCACCTTGAAACGTAAAAGAAAAAAAATTGAGGGGGAGTGCTATAAAAATTTTTTGCTGAGCGAATACATATAGGTGTATTATTCACAGAAAAATAAACCAAAATCAGTTTTTACTGCTCACGCTGAAAGTTGAGGTAATTTGATGGAAGAATCCGGAACAATCTCGTGTTTCTTGCATATTTTTCCGAGTTGTAGACTGGTTGAATGAATTGCTGGGACTACCTAGTCCGTTGAACGACGTGCGGCTGGGCACGTTTACGCTGTATAGCGCGACATTTCCAGGAGCTCGTTAGATCTTTGATCTCTCAGGAAGATTTTTGAGACCACCCGGAGCATTGTGCGTCCAGCCGTTCGTTCACACCGAAAAGCTTCGTCAACATGATTGCGAATGAAACGGTATACATTCAGCCCAAATAACATTGCTAGGGAGAAGGGATTGCTAGGACTATAATCGCGGATGGCTTTATGAAATCGAGTTGGTTGTTCCGTGATATTATTTCTTTCTAAGAATGATGGTAATTTTGTATTTTGCTGATACGTAATTTTGTAACTTGAACAAACGCTATGCTTCATGAATAACAACAAATAATTAATTATATAATTCTTGATTCAACCGCACATTTGTGAAACTATAATTGCCCCGTCGGTTCCAGCACTCCATTTAGAGATTCCTGCGGGGGGGGGGGGGGGGGGGGGTTCTCGAGGGTAGGTACTGACCACAGAAAACAGCAGAAGGGGCATCTATACAGGTTAATAATAAACCGTTGTGTAATAATTTGCAGCGCTTTTGGCAATGTTGTGAACCCTCGCCCCCGAATTACCCTTACAACAAGATCTCCGTTGTATAAGCTCCACGCTGTCCATAGATTAGAGAGTTCCTAAGAGATAAGTTCATTAGGGAACGGCCATATCTTTTGGCCACATCTAAGGCGAGCAGCCTTTGGATGCTAACCAATAAGTCCGGTTTGACAGAAGTGGTGGGGGTAGGAGTGAATTAAAAAGTAACGTCACTTAACTTAGCACAACGCGAAATCCATTCCATTACATAGCATAGGTAGGTATACTCACTTTTTTATCCTAAGTTGATATCGCAACAATCTAGCAAATTCTTTGAAAGACGCTTGGAGTAACTTTGAAAGACGCTGGCGATGGCGAGGACCGACGACACATGACGCATTAAAAAAAAACGACAAAACGCGGCAAAAAGCTGTGCACTGTTACCCCTGAGTAAGGTTAAAGACGATTCCTAAAGTTTGTACCCTGGGAGATAACGCGCCTTATGTATAAGGCCGAATAAGTCGAACTGAAGGAAATAAGTTTGAACTTGGACGACGCGCATGCGCAGTTGAGATAAATCCGAACACATCTTCCCGACTTTAGTCTTTAGGAACTCTCTATTTATTCCGCATGGCCTGAGATCTCCAGGAAATCACACAAGGAATAAATACAAAAAGTTGGTGCTCTCTTGGTTAGTGGAAACGATTGATTTGGAGAGGTTTTTGTCGAGTATTTATACTTAGAAGTAACAACTGTGCGTCTTGTAGCTTGTGTAAGTTTAACCATTTGTATATAGCGCATAAAGGGCTTATAGATATATAACGACTGTTCCATTTTCATATGGATAATGTTTGTGATGTTACAAATGTTCTGCATAGTATTGTGATGTTACTTGCTGTTTTTGTTTTTGTTTTTGGGTTATTTTAGATTAAAGAGGTGCATTTTTGTTTTTTGTTTTCAAATACTTTTCTCTCGAAGTGGCCGGCTGACGCGACTCTTGTGCAGCATTACGGGCCAAGGCCTACAGCTGCACAATAAATTGACGGTATAGTTCGAATCACTTCATTGTACAATGTATTACAATATTCTAATTGTCAATAAATATATATTCATTCATTCATTCATTCACACTTAGGTGGCGCCATGGCGCAGCTCTCTTTTTGTCCCCGTTATTCCACCTACACCACAGTAAGTAATGACTTATAATGACTTAACCATTCTTATATCGCAGTAGGTACCCTAACTTCAGTGTGCTAGTGAATACTACCTACCTACATTACAGGCCTCTATATCAAAAGTTTAAAAAGTTATGTAAGAGCTGAAAACAAGCAAACTGGACGGCTTTTAGCTAAATTTTGATTCAAAGGGCCATAAAGCCCCTTCAGCTCAAGGAGATTCCAGTAATTTTTGGGTGGCTTTGGGTGGACCTGTAGGCATTTCATGAGGCGCTGTGCGTGCTGAGTGATTTATGAGGTGTGGTCGAAGGGGTTTCATGTATTTTACTCACCTGCGGTAAAGCCAAGCGATATTACACACCCACTACGTTCTTCGACATTCACACTCCAATTCAACTCTGCTCCTTCGTGTAGCGTAATTGCTCTCCTGCTATACCTACCGCTCCTAAGTATCACTCAACGTCAAAACAACGAACCTACGTTTAGTTTACGTGCCGAGCGAACTTACGTGTGAGGAAAATGGGCAAAAAGGGGCCTGGGGGAAAATTTCAAAGGAACACGATATGGGCAACTTAGAACTGGCAGTTCCTTGGGAATCAAAGGACTTTTAGGAATTACTGTTTGCTCCCCAGGGTGACATCCATGATTCAGATAGTACAACTTTATTGGTAGGTTGTATTACCACAATCAGTTGTATTGACCCATCGATACAACAATTGGATGATTGATCAATACGACAGGTTGCATCCAAAGTTTGAGGATTTTTAGTTAGGTAGTAAATGAAAATTATAATATATTGTATACTTTCTCGGTATCTTAGCCTCGCACTGAATACAATAATTACTTCTGATATGAAATTTTCCAGCTCAATGTTGGCCTTGGAGAGGACTAGAGGTATCAGTCATTTGAGCTCTGGACAGTTCATGTCTCGAAGTAGTAAATGCAGCTAAGTGGAACATACTTCCCCAAAATCCATTACTGGGCGATCTAAATGAGATGCCTACACAGACTGGCATATACCACATGAAAATGGTCCATGTCCATTTCTTCGCTCACACAGGTTCTGTGAGGAGGAGAAAGAGAAGAAAAACACGTTTATTAAACAAACAGTGAAATTGATCAAGTATTCATGTGTTCGAAAACATAGTTCGACAATGAAAAGGGTGGGCCAGGATGGCCGGGTGGAGTATAAAGGCAGCGGGTTCCATATCTCTTGAGAGATAAGTTACCGGAGGCCCGAGTTCAAACCTCGGCCAGGTACCAATACAAGTGTAAACAACTTGCATGTATTCGTATCCTGGTAGCTTAACCCTTCACCAATGACCCGTTCAAAAGATCAAGTGAAGCCTAAAACAGTTGGGAAATGAACAAAACCAGGTGATGCTCCAGATTTAATAGCCCATTGAAAAATTGTGACACCGAAAATTGGGTTACCACATATAAACGTAAACAAAGTATTCGTGTGTAATAAAAACATAGTTCGACAATGGACACATTTTCCGTTTGTCAAGAAACACCCACCATATGATTCTTGAATGTTAAGAGGAAAAAAGGGTAGGTATTGTGAATTAAATTATAACTCATTATGTAGGTACTTGTCAATGTTCCAGCCTCCATCAGCTTGCCCTTCCAATGAACTATCATTGTATCGCCCGTGTTCAACCTCCGGACCTTAATTAAAAGGTGTTTCAACTTATGAACAAAGGTGTTCATTTGCGAGTAGAATCTACGAACCACTTAGGTATAGTTAAAAAGCAGCGTATTGTAGAGAAATGGAACCATCAGACCTGCGACAAAGTTGGAATGGGAAGAGAATGGGAAAAGTACGAGAATGAAGCCCTGATTTACCACCGAAACTAACGCAGAACATATCATCATATCACACATATACGTTGAACATATCACATAAGTTGAGCATCATAGCAAAAGTAGTTTGGCTGAAAAAATGTGAAACATGCAATAAAAACCAAGTTTTTAGTCGACAGTGGTTGGAAACTGGGGACTGAATAGAGAATTAGGAGCTAGTGGTATCAGGGAATCATAGATCAACTAATCAAGAACGAAATTAACTATATAAAACCCATCCCGTTTCATTGGGACGAAGGTACAGTCATTTTGAAGTATGCGATTCGCACATATGACATTTACGAGGGTTAATGCTTTCAAGTAAAGTTAACGCACCAATTTGGACAGTATTCGCCCTAGTTGGGTTTGCCTTATACCCCCTTTGACGTTGAACATCCACGTGCTTACTAATTTACCTCACTCATTAAGTAGATAAGAGTAAGAATACAATTCGTATTATGTAAACATGAATATTGTTAGAAAGCGTCAACAGCCACTCACTTGTTATATAAGACGATGTCAGGTCGCCAGATGTGGTCTGAGGGTACGTGTAACATCTCGACGCCGCCGTACTCCTTTGGGTCCCATTGCAGTTTGTAATCGTACCAGGACTATAATCAAAAGGAAATTCGTTTGTAAGAGCTGTAGGTAATAGATTAATTGAGCAACTGAGTAAATATCGACACCTGGGAAGAAGGGCCAATCTATCTGGTCCGGTTCAAGGACAAAACGCGAAAAAGGGCCAATCTGTATAGAATTTTTAGATTGGCCCTTTTAACTTCCGTGACCGCCTCCTGGGACGCAAGTAAAAAGGGCCAATCTTGCCGAACGAAGCAGATTGGCCTTTCTTCCTCTCAGAGATTCTCCCAAGATTTCTGTCTCAAAGGGCCAATGTGGGCTTTCTTTCACATTTTTATTTTTATTAATTTTTGGGGTAATCCAAACTGAGAAATTTTTTTAGATTCTTATAGCCTATAGATTTTTACAAATTATTTTGAAAAAACAAGTGGTAAAACTGAAAATGGGAATTAATAACAGCGGTCCGAAATCTAGAAATGGGTGGAAAAAAATCAGATTGGCCCTTCTTCCTCTCAGGTGTCGATATGAGGTAACAGGGTAATTGGTAACTGAGTAAATATGAGGTAATAGAGTAATTGAGTAAATTTAGTAAAAATAGGGTAATCGAGTAAAAATACTGCATATTCTACCAAAATGGTTGATATTATCTGATATCCTTTGTCTCTCCAGAAAAGTTGCTGAAAGACGATTCTAGCAAAGCATCTTCGGTCTGCTTCAGCTTTTCAAATACCTACAGCTCTTTTGGCAGTTTGCACCTCAGCCAAAGAGACAAATATAGCCCTTCAAACAAACATATATTGAACGTCAGGAGCTGAACAACAGCTTCATAAAGATTTCGAAAAACGCTGCAAAGTCCTTGTCACATGGGTTTATTATTCTACTGGACATACTCGTACCTACAGAAATGCTGGCTGTTCATTTATTGTTGCTTTCATGTAAAATAATTGAAATAGCTATCTCTGGTGGTTTCCACCAATTGTGGCCCCCAAAACTTGAATTAGGTACGCTCCTTTTTTTCTTTTTTTTTTCAAAATTATCTTTGATCATTGGTAGTGCCATTTAATCGTCTTGATCCACGTGTTGACACTTTTCTAGTGTTATTATACAAACTGATGGTGATTTCATCCGATTTCGCAGGTTTTTGACTCATAAAAAATCAATTTTGGGAGCTGAACATCTGGTACAACCTCAATTTTCCACTCCTTGGTCAAAATCGACTTCATATTCGATCTTCTCGTTCCCGAAAACATGGAAAACGATACCTCAAAAGCTAATCTTACTAACATGTTACTAAAACACAAACGCTGCAAAGTCCTTGTCACATGGGTTTATTATTCTATTAGAGTTCTAGAGATTATTGTTGGCTGTTAAATTTATTGTTTCTTTCATGTGGAATGATTGAAATAGCTATTTCTGATGATTTCCACCAATTTTGCCCCCCAAAACATGGAATAGGTACGCTTTTTTTCTTTTTTTTCAGATCATCTTTGATCATTGGTAGTGCCATTTAATGGTCTTGATTCACCTGTTTACACTTTTGGTTTATTATTCTGTGAATAATACACCTATGTATTCGCTCAGCAAAAAATTTTTATAACACCCCCTCAAACTTTTTTCTTTTACGTTTCAAGGTGCATAGATTCCAAAAATGCAATGTCCGTCCGCCGTACGCCGTCCGCCGTCCGCCGTATCACGTGTACAGGCTTCATTTTCGGTCTAAAAAAATCGTTCTTTCGCACACATGCTCCATTTGGGCCCTAGTTGTGTCCCGAAACTTTTCAGCCCGATCGGAATATACCCAGGGGTGTTATGAGTGAAAATGTGTGTAAAAATAGGTACTTTTTACGTTTTAGCAACATATTGGTAACATGAGCTTCTGAGATATCGTTTTCTATGTTTTTGGGGACGAGAAGACCGAATATGAAGTCGAATTTGACCAAAGAGTGGAAAATTGAGTTCTACCAAATGTTCAGCTCCCAGAATTGATTTTTTATGAGTGAAAAACCTGGGAAATCGTCTGAAATCACCATCAGTTTGTATAATAACACTGGAAAAAGTGTCAAGACGTGGTTCAGGACGATTAAATGGCACTACCAATGATCAAAGATAGTTTAAAAAAAAAGAAAAAAAAAGAGCGTATACCTAATTTGTGATTTGGGGGCCAAAATTAATGGAAACCATCAGAAGTAGCTATTTCGATTATTGCGCATGAAAGAAACAATTAATGAACAGCCAACCTTTCTGTAGGTATGTCCAATAGAATAATAAACCCATGTGACAAGGACTTTGCAGCGTTTTTCTAATGTTATTATACACATTGATGGTGATTTCAGACAGTTTTCCAGGTTTTTGACTCATAAAAAAACAATTTGGGAGCTGAATCTTTGGTAAAACCTCAATTTCCGCGTCTTTGGTCAAAATCGACTTCATATTCGGTCTTCTCGTCCCCAAAAACATGGAAAAAGATACCTCAAAAGCTCATTTTACTAACATGTTGCTAAAACGCAAAAAGTACCTATTTTTATACACATTTTCACTCATAACACACCTGGGTATATTCCGATCGGGCTGAAAAGTTTCGGGACACAACTAGGGCCCAAATGGAGCGTGTGTGCGAAAGAACGAATTTTTTAGACCGAAAATGAGGCCGTTACACGTGATACGGCGGACGGACATAGCATTTTTGGAATCTACGCACCTTGAAACGGTAAAGAAAAAATTTTGAGGGGGTGTTATAAAAATTTTTTGCTGAGCGAATACATAGGTTATTCACAGAATAATAAACCAAAAAGATGTCAGCAGGTACTTGAAACTTTTAAAATTTGTTTTGTGTTGACTCGGCTATATTTCAAAACCCTTTTAATTAAACCATTGTTGTTCACGGATTGGTCTGCTGTGTTTTGAGATGAGTGTTCTCAGTTCACAGTTTGTATTAATACACTAATTAGTATGGTTGCGAAGACGTTCATTCATTTTTAAACTCCGTTTGAAAAATTAAAAAAAAAACTTGTCCGCGGTTTTAATCAACCTGAAAACTTTTCCATTGTTTTAACTAATTTAAAATATCGTCGAGAAACCGTCTTGGAGTCCGTTTTTTCGTCTTTTGGTTTGTTGTTTTTACGGCAAATAATACTTCGACCGGAGAATAATACTCGGTCCCTCTCCTGACGTACATGACGTTATTAAGGACGTACAAAAAAAAAAAAAAAAAAAAACTGTCAAGAGATTGATCAATGTGACTGTCCCCTCCCCCGCGCGGATCCGTGAAAAGCAAGGCCGAATCCTCATTTCCCCCACCACTTCCCCTTCTCCACGTTCGCTTGAGGACTCACAGACTCATTATCTTTCATTCCCCCACCCCTGCCGCCTTTCTCCCTCCCCTACGACCGCTCTTTCCACCCTCTCCGCCACTCTAATGTTTCATCCCCCCCCCCCCCCCCCCCCGACTACAGCGCCTAAAAGCCTCTGGCTCATCTCCCCGTCAATTCACCCTCTTTCCACCGGCCTGCTCCGCCGAGGGACTCTCAGTCTTCTCCCGGCCCAACAATACATTATCAATGGTCCCTTTTAACAAACGTTAAACTCCGGGTTGGCAACTAACTACCTGTGATTGAGCTAACGGCGGTGTGTCAAACTTAACATCATTACAACGACGCTCCCTGATATCATTATGAACCCTCTCCGATTCACGAACGCCAGTGTGTCAAACGTAATTGTATTATCCACTCCTTTATCCATTAACGTTGATTGTAGCGTCGATTTTCACTAATATATTATTATCGACCAAATTTCCCAAATTCATGACAAATTTTTGTTAAAAGAAATGCTCCAAATGCCCCAAATTACATGGGGAGGGACTTCCAGAGCTTGGTCAGCCCCAGCCAATGCTTAAACTATAAGCTAAGTATACCTGAACTATAGTTTCGTACAATATATTACAGAGACCGAGAGGTGCCTTTGCCCGCCGGAGGCTGCTCTGATTTCATTCGGAGAGCTCTATTTTCGGATCAGCCGATCAGGGTGGCTCCACACCTTTTCATTCGTATTCAGCAGTCCCAAAGACGACCCGTTTCAAATTTCAGCAGGAATTTGAATCGTAGACTGAGTGATAAATAAATTACACAGGGCTTATACCCATCTGAACAGGGTTGTTATCACGGAATTGGGAACAGTATAAGACGTTCCTCACCCATAATATCCCTGGCAAGGCTTACGTCAATTCGTATTGTCATACGCGAGAATTATTATGTGGATATTCAAAGAGAATTTCAATATGCAGGAGTTCAACGATCGTGTTGCTAACCATTATAACTGACGGGACTGCAACAAAAAGGCTGACACGACCGAAAAATCTTAATTTCTACTATGAATGGTCATCCTTCCCGCACTTGTCTACTGTTATAGAAGCTACGATCATCAGATGCAGTTAAGAATGAAATTAAGAATATTTTCGAAGAAATATGATGTTACAAAGAAACAAATTCTTCGGGAAGAATCAGGTGAACCGTCTTCATCGTACTCAAAAAATGCTGGAAATCCCTACACAACGGTAGGATTTTGTGTAGAGCACACTTCTGTTACAAATAACAGCTCTCTGTATAAAACACCCTTCTGTTACAGATTCCAGCGCTCTGTGTAGATAACCCTTCTGTATAGATTACAGCCCCTCCGTAGTTTAGTACCTATTCGCCGCTACAAATTAATATCATGCGTTGAATGTTCAAGCAGTAATGGCAAAAAGAAAAACAAATGTAGTTCTGAAGGGAAATTGTTGATGTGAAGTGAAAAATATTCGGTCTCGGAACCGGGATTCGAACCTACGATTTTAATGCAAGTGCCCGACGCCTAGACCACTCCGCTACGGCGGCCCCCTGGCGAAGAGAAGTGATTTGCGCTCTCACTTGATGCCTGAATACACGCTGCTCTTTAGGGCAAATTTTATGGCGACATCGTACAATACTCCAGACGGTCTCAAAAATTCAGAAAAAAATCGATCTATTTAAAAATGCGAGAAAACCCACACCTCAAAATTTTCCGAGAGAGGGATACTCTGGATATTTCAACCCCTATTTTTCACACCTTAGAGTTGGGAGACAGTAACGCTGAGCTTCGAGGACCAACTAGAGCCCAAACGGGACCCATATACCAAATTTCGTGAATTTTGTTTCATGAGAATTAAGGGAAAAGCCGCGGACGGCGTATGGCGGACGGACGGAAATATTTGTATTCGATGATATTCGTATGCTACGCCCCTTGAAACGTAAACTATGAAATTTTGAGGAGGGGTTAAAAAAATGTTTTCGTGTTTGATTCCAAAGGTTAATAATGGAAAATAACAAAAACCTTTCTTAAAGGGCCGATAAAACACCATCTGGACGCCCCTTGGCGGATTCCGATTGCATGATTTCTGCAGTTCAACGCCCTAATACGAGAAACTTGCACTGCCTACCCACTCATTTTCACTACCTATTCAGATGATGCTCCGAGTTCGTGCCTGTTCTCTAATGGTTTTGCCAAGTTGTCTGTATTTGCCTCTCCATAAGCCAGCAAACAGTTGACGGCAGTGTCCGGGTTCCTACTCGCACATCGTTACCAGCTTCTCCAGTGTTCAACTTGGATTGTTAGAGTTGTTCAGGTTTCTCTATGGATTCCGTACTGGACAGAGTAATTCTTCAAATCAATACTACAAAACCCGGTTAGTCTCACGGACGATTTTCAAAGGCCGGATTGATCTCAATGTAATAAATAACATCCGGGAAGATTCACCCAATCGATCCCAATTATCGTACGTCATACGGGTATTTAAAAATCTCCGTTTAGGGCTAAAAAGATGTGTACATTTAACAGGTCGTCGAACTACCACATATGTTATTATACGGTATGATTAGCGTTCTTGACCACTCATTATTAATATTGTTGGTAGGATTCTTGAGGGTTGGCCACTTAATGAAATATCCACTATGCCGACGTTTCGATTTATTTATAAATCCTCTTCAGGGATAGGAACTATTCACTTCAATGATAGGAACTATTTACTCAGAACTTATAGGTACAAAACTATTTACTATTAAACAAAACTATTATACAAAATTATTTACTTATAAGGCCATCCTACACTTCTTTGAGTCAATGTTTTCTGAGTAAATAGTTACTATCATTACAGCCCAGAAGAGGATTTATAAATAAATCGAAACGTCGGTATAGTGGATATTTCATTAAGTGACCAACCCTCACGAATCCTACCAACAATATTATAAGGGTAGTTAGCGATTTAAAATACACTTTCTAACTTCTAACAGGATTGGCCTTGACGTTGATGGGTTGATGCCGCATTGCATCTACGACCAGGCCAGTTCTCTAGGGTGAACCACAAGGAAGTATTTCCCGTCCTCTGTTTGCCTCAACATCCTGACAAGCCATCAGAACCTGTTATGAACTCGAATGTCAACTAGTTTTGTACGCAAACGTGAAATCCACGTGACAGGCTCAACCGGTAGAATATTCATTCGGTCACATCTTGGTCAAATTTCTATGGTCAATGTGTGTGGCAAAATCAAAATGACTTCATTTGGGAAGACCAGACTGAGTGGCTGACATCAGCGCGCCCGACCTTCGTAAAATAATAATTATCTTTAAAATTGATAGGTGAAGCGGTACCTCGTGGTGTTGACTTCTTTTGGTGTCTTGTGAATTCTTTTTCGTAAAATGACTCGAACAAAAGCATGGCATGAATGAGAACTGAGAAATGTCAGGAATTTCGTTGATCAGACCAAAGCATTTGATTCAAATGAAAGGTCAATGCGTTGATTATGAAAAAATTAGTGCCACCTTTTTGTTTTCCACAATTATTGCCGCTGAAACGTATATTATTTTACGTTTATTATTCTCCGAATAATACATCTTGAAATGATTCATTATTGAAAATAACAAACCAAAATGATCAGGACTCAGATAGATGTGTCAACGGGGAACCTGCTATAATTCACTCAACAATATTATGCTATACAACAATATTCTTTCTCGAAATAAGACCTAGCTTAATAACCCATCACATTTTGGTTTATTATTCTGTGAATAATACACCTATGCATTCGCTCAGCGAAAAATTTTTAATAACACCCCCTCAATATTGTTTCTTTTATGTAACAAGGTGTGTAGATTCCCAAAATGCAACGACCGTCCTCCGTAAGCCGTATCACGCATATCGGCTTCATTTTCGGTCTACAAAATTCGTTCTTTCGCACACAGGCTCCATTTGGGCCCTAGTTATCTCCCGAAACTGTGTAGCCCGATCGGAATATACCCAAGGGTGTTATGGGTGAAAAATGGGTGTAAAAATAGGGTTTTTTGGTCTTTTAGTAACATAAGCTTGTGAGGCATCGTTTTCCATGTTTTTTTTAGGACGAGGAGACCGAACAAGAAGTCTATTTTGACCAGAGTGGAAAATTGAAGTTCTATCAGCCTTAAATTTACGTTAAATTTTGGTCTAAAATCGTCGTTCTTCCGCACACAGTTTGGGTCCCCGTTTTGGACACATTTGGGTTCTAACTGTGCTCCAAAGCCCGATCGGAAAACATCCAGGGGTGCAATGGGGAGTGTAAAAACAGGGGTTTTCGAGGTTTTTTGGAGGTTTTCGTGAACATGAGATTGCGAGGTATCGTTTTCAACGTTTTTTAGGGCCATAAGACCTAATATAAAGTTGGTTTTGACCAAAGAGTGAAGAATTGAGCGATGGATCAGCTCTCAAAATTCATTTGTTATGAGTCAGAAACCTGAGAAATTGTCTGAAATCACCATACATTTGTATAATAACACTAGAAGTAGTATCAACAGGTGAATCAAGACAATTAAATGACACTATAATGATCAAGGAATGACTTGTAAAACAAGAGGAGCCCAATTCGTGTTTCGGGGGGGCCAAAATTGGTGGGAACTATCAAAAATGGATATTGCAGCTATTGCACATGAAAGAAACAATAAATGAACAGCCAACATTTCTGTAGGTATGTCCAGTAGAATAATAAACCCATGTGACAAGGACTTTGCAGTGTTTTTCGAAAGGCCTTCATGTTTCTGCAATTAAATTTGGACGATCTTGGCCGAATTCATATTTATTGTTTTCTATTTCGATCACTGAACTCTTGTGGTCAAGGAGACGCTATCTGGCACTAAAATATACATTTCTTTGAGGTGGTATGTGCGTGTGGCTGTGGCAGGCTTATCCGTTAAAAGAAAACGTAGAAAGACTATGAAAGTGATTCGAGAGGAAAAAAAAGTTAGGTATATGAGTTCCGGAATATTCCGCGAAGGAGAAAGTTCCCGAGAAAATTGAAAATGTTATCTTCTCTTATAAGGGATCGTCGTTCAGTTTATGAGCGGCTTCTAGATATCCCTTTCATGCTTTTCCCCTAGAAGATTTTTTTTTTTCAACCCCTTACACTAAACCGGATGCGAAAAACCAAATTCCGATCTGATAACTCGTCTATAGACTAGCCGGGTGCGCTATAGGTATTTTTCAAACGGAAAATCCGAGGAAATCCAAACAGGAAGAAGGGAAATGAGGTTTATGGGAGAGCAAGGGGGGCCAAAAGGTGGGAGGCGGTGCAGAACTCGAGGGGGCGATAAGAGGGCGAATGCTAAGGGTTGGGCGGTGCGGAGATAGCGCTTATATCAACCGTTTTGATATGACTTCGTTAGCTGCAAGCCCGCAGGAACCCGCCGCAGTTCTACCTGTCTCCCTATCAATCAACTCGTACCTCTGGTTTTGCTTTTCAGTTCGGGATTCGAACCTCCAGCCTCCGCGGCGGTAAGATGAATCCGGAGTTCGCTATAAATTCAGACCCGATATCTGTTTCCGATATCAAAAGCTCCTTCGGGCGTGCTCAATCGTCATTTCACTCCCGAACAGCTGTGAATTCGCTTGCTATGGGTAGTGAATCCTATACAGAGTGCTAGAACAGCATAAATATCTTGAATGCATTCTCTCCGACTCATACAAGGAGCAGTGGTACACTGGGGAAGAAGCCGTGATCTGAAAATCGATTAATCTAAGCAGACATAGGCACTCCTAACCTTGCTCCCTTCCAATGCTTCAAACAGGTTGGTAAATATAATAACGTTAATAATAAATAAAAATAACTATCAGAACAGTTGGTCGTAGGGGGGGATAACTCTACAACAAAATCACCTACAATCTACAATCAAATTATGTCTGGGTTGAAAGTATTTGTGTTTGCTAGGTTGAGCCTAAACATCAGGGGGCCTATTCACTAAAATAGATAGTGGAAAGAGATTATCTATTTTGAAAATCTCCCGCGAGAGATAGTCTCCCCTGGGAGACAGTCTCTTCCAATGTCTCCCGGGTTCGTCTATTTTACAGAATAGCTCCAGAGACCTTGAGAAAGATATATGGATCCTAATACACGAAAATGCCATAGTATCCATGAAGTGCGAGATCTTTGTGCCCCCGGGAGTTCAATTCCTTAATAATGAACGCATTTCTTAGTAATACCTATTCAATGGGTACCTACCTATCTCAATCTATACTTGGACGTTTTTACTCACGAATCGGATAAAAGTTTAAATGAAATTGAAAAAACGCTGCAAAGTCCTTGTCACATGGGTTTATTATTCTATTGGACATACCTACAGAAACGTTGGCTGTTTATTTATTGTTTCTTGCATATAAAATAATTGAAATAGCTATTTCTGGTAGTTTCCACCAATTTTGGCCCCCAAAACACGAATTAGGTACGCTCCTTTTTTTTTCATTATCTTTGATCATTGGTAGTGCCATTTAATCGTCTTGATCCATCTGTTGATACTTTTTCTAGTGTTATTCTACAAATTGATGGTGATTAATCCCATCCATTTTTGCATCTACGCACCTGCATTTTTGGAATCTACGCATCTTGAAACGGAAAAGAAAAAATTTTGAGGGGGTGTTATAAAAATTTTTTGCTAAGCGAATACATAGGTACCTAGTGTATTATTCACAGAATAATAAACCAAAAGTCTCAATTATAAACAGAAAAACGCTGCAAAGTCATTGTCACATGGGTTTATTATTCTATTGGACATACCTACAGAAACGTTGGCTGTTCATTTATTGTTTCTTTTATGCGTAATAATCGAAATAGCTATTTCTGATGGTTTCCGTTAATTTTGGCCACTAAAACACAAATTAGGTACGCTCTTTTTTATAACTATCGCTTATAACTATCTTTGATCATTGAGTGCCATTTAATCGTCTTGATCCACGTGTTGACACTTCTTCCAGTGTTATTATACAAAATGATGGTGATTTCAGACGATTTCCCAGGTTTTTCACTCATAAAAAATCAATTTTGGGAGCTGAACATTTGGTAGAACTCAATTTTCCACTCTTTGGTCAAAATCGACTTCATATTCGGTCTTCTCGTCCCCAAAAACATGGGAAATGATATCTCAAAAGCTCATGTTACTAACATGTTATTAAAACACAAAAAGTACCTATTTTTATACACATTTTCACTCATAACTCCCCTGGATATATTCCGATCGGGCTGAAAAGTTTCGGGACACAACTAGGGCCGAAATGTATCATGTGTGCGAAAGAACGACTTTTTTAGACCGAAAATGAAGCCTGTACACGTGATACGGCGTACGGCGGACGGACATTGCATTTTTGGAGTCTACGCACCTTGAAACGGAAAAGAAAAAATTTTGAGGGGGTGTTATAAAAATTTTTTGCTGAGCGAATACATAGGTGTATTATTAACAGAATAATAAACCAAAAACAAAAGTGGAATTTTTGCCAAAATCAAGGGTTTTTGCATGTAACACGACTCCCTCAAAACTTGAGCTCTAGGAAATGTTGATGGTCGAATATAACGTGAAATTTAACGTAGTTTTCAAAAATAGAACCGTCAGTAAATAGGGGAGAAAATCAGGTGTCTGTGTGAAATAACGGTTTTCTGCCGAAAAAACTTCAAAAATCGATTTCTCCATTAATTTACAATGTATGGAACCCCGTGTTTCGGCATTTTTCTCCGATCGATGTGACGTTTCAACAACAGCCTATCATGAAATCTCAGACTCTCATCAACTCCCCAATAGCCAGGTATGAAGTAGGTGCTTTTTATGCTATATACAAATTATGCATTCCTTCGATACGTTAGATTCGCAGTAAGAAATAAGAATTTATTGGATAGGTAGCTATTATTTATATTGTGTATTCAATAAGTCCCCGCGCTGTGTTCAATGTACAAAAACTCAATTAATTTTGATACACCCACTAATTTTCAGAACAAACTTGAAAAGGGTCTTGATAATGATCTCGCACATGAATAATGGATTTAGCAATCAATATTCAATATCATTATTATAAGTAGGTACATCGATGAGCCTGAGCACCCCTTGTTGTCCCTTTTGTCTCTCACCCTCCTTTCTATTCAGATCCACCCCCTTTTTAAATGAGCTCGATTCGAAAACCGTGTTTCATCAAAGTAGGTCGCGTTCGGTCAATGACTCAAAACAAGATTTTTAATTACATGGAGGTACATTGAGCAACGGTCGTCGGAATCCTTTACAAACACTTTTCGTGTACTATGCTAACTAAGGCAACGAATGGGAGTAGTACCCCATACGCCTGTAAACATTGCGCTTTCGGCGCTAAGTAAATTATGTCTCGAAAACTGGTACTAGTTGGCCAATCGTATGTGGGCGGTTTTTGAGTCGTAGGCCCTAAGCCCTTTAGGTCTTCAATCTTCAATATGATCTCACAAAATACATCAAAAGTTACACAGAAGTTCAATAAAATAGACAGGAATTATAGAAATAATGATAAACTGACGAAAGAGCAATGCTCGGTGTTGGATAAATGTATAGTGAGAATTATGTTTTCTAGTACGAACTAAATCAATCGCGATGAAATCGTGGAAACCCATTTCAAAATAACGCTGCAAATCCCTGCACAACGGTTTATTATTTTGTACAGAATACCCTTCTGTTACAGATCACAGCTCTCTGTATAGATAACCCGTCTATATAATATAATAATGTACTTGTAGTGATTGAGGATAGAACAGACGAGGCCGAAAGTTAGCTTGAGAATGGTTATTTAATCATTGGCCCCTTGGCTCTTTATAGGCCCCTGACATGATCAGAGGGGTGTCGGGGGGTCCCCACTCTGAGATACAACATGTATGTACATTACATTGGTTGTGGAGGAGCAGCCGATCACAACACTGCTCCCCCCAGAATTTAAGTAACGCATTTAGTTAAATTTTGTTCTGTTGCGGTGGCGGTTGCCGGGCGTGGGAGGTGCGTGTGCTGGTTGCGGTGGTTCGCTGTGGCTGTCCGGGTCGGTGTCGTTGGAGGCGGTACGTTTGCGACGTATGAAGAGCCGGGGTGTAGGTTGAGTGCGTGGGTACGGCCGCGGCGGCTGTTGTTGCGGGCGCCAGGTGCATGGGGTGCGGAGTTTTTGTGCTCGAGGGTCCCATGTGCGGCGGTAGAAGCACGAGCCGTTCGTCGCGCTGCGTGTGGTCGGTCGTGGCTGCGTCGGCGGTCGCTGTTGTCGTCTGTTCGAATCACACGAACCTCTTCGGTGACGGTAGCCACTCGAGGAGGGGGAGCGAAGGGTATGAGGCGATCGGCGAGAGCAGCGAGTTTCGTGACGTCGGGTTCGTCGCGCGCCGCTATGTGAAGGCGAATGCTGTCTGGAAGGGCGCGTGTGAAAAGCTGCCGAACGAGCGGGGTCGGTGTGTCGGCCGGGAGTGCTCGAGTGAGTCGGCGGGCGAGGACTGACGGTAGTTCGTCGTCGGAAGTCGGTTGAGTAAGGCGGTGAGCCGGGAGCCGTCGGACGGTGCGTGCGTGGCGAAAAGGGGAGTTGTCAACGTCTGGTAGCTGTTGGCGTTCGATGGTGCCAGCCGCTAGTAATTCGCCGAAATGGGCCGACGCTTTCGCGTTGAGGTCCGGTAATATTCGGCGAAGTTTCGCGTGGCATGGAGGTCCCTTCGTGACGATTTGATGTTCTACGCGTTGCGGTGTGTCGGCCGGGAGGGCTCTACGGAGTCGGCGGGCGTGGACTGACGGATTCTCGTGCTCGGAAGTCGGTTGGGGTCGTCGTAGAGGTCCTCTTGTCGGGGCTCGAGGGCGAATTTAGCATGCGGCGTCGTGAGGCCTTCGTGAGTCAATGTGATCTCGAGTTGGGCGAATCAGACGTGCGGGAATGCGGGGTCGTACGGCCGGAGCTGGAGCGTTGATGTCGGTGGAGTCGTTTCTGTGGGTGTCGGTGGTTTCGGGTCCGTGTTCTCGTTGTAGGCGCCAGTCCCGGAGAGGTGTCGTCTGGAAGTGTCAGCAGGAAGTGTGCGAGGCGCCGGCGTCCGTTTCCTTATATAGGAATCGGATGGTGGGGCGAAGTAGCGGGGGGCCGCTGCGTTGGGCGTCGAGGCGGGCGTCGGAGTGGGGCGCCGCTGTGTGGCGTCGGTGGGGGCGGCGCTGTGGGGCGTCGGAGTGGGGTGCGTGTGCCGGGCGTAGTGCTGCGGAGGTGGGGCTCGTCGCAGACGGTCGGCGGGCGCTGAGCGGCGTTGTTCGTCGTTGCTAGGCGCTGTCGTCGCACCGCGGTCGCAGACGGCGGGCGGAGGCTGCGTGTCACCACTCGGGGTCACCAGTGTAGTGATTAAGGATGGAACAGACGAGGCCGAAAGTTAGCTTGAGAATGGTTATTTAATCATTGGCCCCTCGGCTCTTTATAGGCCCCTGACATGATCAGAGGGGGGTCGGGGGGGTCCCCACTCTGAGATACAACATGTATGTACATTACATTGGTTGTGGAGGAGCAGCCGATCTCAACAGTACTATTCTATACATAGTATGTGAATCGCAGACCCTCCGTAGGTTAGTACCTAACCCCATACTCGTTACTAGGTACCTACCTAAATAACGAGTTAAATGTTGCTAAAATAATACAGCCAATGACAAACAATAACTAAAACGGCAAAAAGAAACGCAAATAATGAAGTTCTAAAGGAAAATTGTTGATGTGGAGTGAAATATATGCCCCTTCTGCGTAGATCACTGTTATAATGAACCGTTGTGTAATAACTTGCCCATAAATATAATACTTCAACGGTTGTTCAAGTTGCAAAAGTACCGATCAACAAAATCCAGCCCCTTCTTGGTAGATGAACAGCTGTGTAATAATTTAACATTGTGTAATCATTTGCCGCTGTGTAATAATTCACCCATCAATAATCCTTCAACGTTTGTTCAAGTTTCACAAGTACCTACCAACAAAATCCAATAGTACATCACTTATCAAATGAAATAATATCGCAGAACAACCAACTCGACTTCATACAGCCATCCTTGATTATAATCAGGTGCTCCCTAGTGATGATATCCGCGCCGGATTAATACCGTTTGATTCACGATCGAGTTGACGAAGCTTTTTGGTGCACACGAAATGCTGGACGAACAATGCTCCGGGTGGTCTCAAAAAATGGTTTAGCTCAATTCAAATGTAATAACGTAAAAAAATCATACCCTTCTATCGAAAGTTTGCGAGTTACGGCGTTATGAAAATGTCAACCCCTAATTTGAACCCCTTAGAGATGACTGACAGTAACGCCGAGCTTCGAGGACCAACTAGACCCCGAACAGAACCTATAACCCGAATTTCATCAATTTTGTTTCATGGTAACTATGAAAAGTGGCCAGTACGGCGTACGGTGTACGGCGGACAGACAGAAATATTTTTATTGCATTTTCGGATTCCACATACCTTGAAACTTTGAGGGGGGGGGTTAGAATTTTTTAGTTTTCATGCTCGATTCCAATGGTTCATTATTGAAAATAATAAACCAAAATACAAGCGGAGTTATTGAAAGGTGTCTATTTCCTCTAATACACGAAAAATACACTGTTATACCGGTTTCGGTGATCAAACCATCGTCAGTAACAAACAATAACTGAAGCCACACTGGAAAGAGGTGAGCTTATGTAGTGCCAAAAGGTGGAAGGTGGTCGACTGGGACTGGTTGTGAAAATTACAGAAGGGAGCAAAGTGAAGGGGTTGGATTCTGATTGGTTGCGGAAGTGAATGGCAAAAAGTGAAAGGTAGGTAGGTAGGTTAGAAGGGGGAGGGGGGAGGGACTAGATGTTTTCCAGTTCTCTCCCCTTCTTCCTAGAATCAAAATGAGGCAAATAATGACTGCGGTTCAAAAGAGAAACCAAATTTCTACTACAACTCCGTATCCTCAGTGAAGCTGAAAGAGCACCAGACAACTGCGACAGATTCTGGTGATCAAGACAAGAACCGCTTGGACATCCGAAAGAGGCAGACTCAAAATGGGAAAAACTAAAATGTTTAAAAACCAAGGGATACACGAATGAAGGCTGGGGTTTTAGTTAACATTTGGCGCCGCAAAAAATTCAAAAATATGGTACAAAGCAAACAAGTACTATCAATCTGTAGAGTTACCTACGTTGTACCTAAAGTTACTCCAAGGTGCTCTTCCGGATTCCTCGCACCATAGCATTCGCAGTTTAGATTCACGATTGTGTCCATTCTGTTGAGAGAAGAAGTTGAAAATGCAAACGGAAACCACACTCTCCGACTGGTGATCAACTTTTCTGAGCTTCTCAACCTACTGCGTTAATAAGTAGGTCATTAGGATGTTTAACTTCTCTGATGTAATATTCACCCTCGAGAAACGCATCTGCACTCTTCCCGTTCGTCGAGTGACATGGAGGTTCGCTTTCCAGTTTGAATCCAGGGGAACCTGGTGGCTAGGACTGATAAGCCAATATCAAGAACACATAGCGGCGGCGGCTAGTGGTTTGTTTAACACGAACCGGAGAGTAAAACAGAATCGCGACTAGAACGGGTTTTATTTTTCCCTTTTATACATCTGCCGTCGTTAGAAGCGAATCTACCGACCCCTTTCCACAGTCACCGCTGCGACAAAAGGGACAGTAAACAAAGATTTCCATTCTACTTCATCCTCTCATACAAAAAGTATACAGCCTACGTGTTTTCTTTGTGTTAACCAGACGAATTGTCACAACGAATCGAATTTATACGTCAACCTCCGCGACCCATCTCCATTATAAAACTTGGAACAGGTGGAGTTTAAAATATTTTTAGCGACTTTTCAAAGAAACTGAAGCTATTGCAATGGGTCCAAAATTTTCAGAACATGCAGTTTTGAAATTTTTTTACAGGCAAATCCGTTTCAGAGCACCCTGAATTTAATCCTAGTTTTTAACAACAATTTAAATTAACTAACTGACTACCTGATTTTAACTATTACATAATATATATTATATATAAATGTATAATAATGGTTTATGTGTCCGATATCTGTCCTCGGTTACATATGATAAAAATTCCAAATTTCGCCAAAATGTTCGTATTGCCAACAAAAGGATGAGTTCGAAGATGAGCAATTTCCAAAAATTCTAAGGGATTCAAATTTCAGCTCTTAGGGGTTAAAAATCGTAAAAACTGGTAAGTCACGAAATATTTATATAAAATCACTGAAATTAGTATGAAACGGTGAGCAAAGACAAACAAATGCCATTTCAGTTGTTTTTCATACATAATAGGAGTCAAACTAGGATTTTTGGGATCAAAAAATAGTATTAAGTGCTAAAATCAATATTAACTCACCTGACCTTGTGTGGGATGGTTGCTTACGACGGAGGGACTATTTCGATGATAAAAATATTATTTTTTAAAAAGTGGGTCAAATTTGACTTTATAAGGATCAAAAATCGGTAAAAATGGCTAAAATCACGAAAAATTATAAATTTTACGAAAGTGGAATGTTTTTCGCTATATCATCTTTTTACAAAACAACACGAACATTTCTTTGAAAACTCGCTCTTACAGCCACACTGCATGACTGGTTTATTTTCGATTTGGGTGTTGACGTCTATTTCGCAGAAATGGCACGATTCACCATTTATTCTCCCATTAACGAAAATATGCATTAATTTATGGCATCGAATCCCAGAAAGGTAAAGTAAGGCCGTTATCTGCTGTCCTCAAATGAGGATCTGGATTTGGTCTAAAACAGAACTGGTTTGGGACGAAGTGGTTGGCGAAAAGCGCGTCTCACTTGCAGAGATGTAAAGGGGGTAAATACCCACTGCGTAGGGTTTTCAAAAATAGGGTATCTACCCTGGCCTCGACTAAATACCCCAAAAGTGGGTATTCGTTATTTTTCGTTAAAAAAAACAAAAACAAAAAACTGACAGACCTTGAAGAGAGATCTACTGATGACTTTCAGCACTCCCATTTTTCTTTACTGCCTCAGTGACATACATATGTAATTATTATTCTATTACGTGTGTCCAACATGGCTGCGGCCAGGTCTCCAACATCCATAAAAGTATCTCATTCACATCCCCTTCTTATCTCGAATTTACTATTTACGCCTCAAACATGAATGAATCATTGGAACAATATTATTAACATTCAAAATAAGAAAAAAATATGGTTGAATGGGTCGTGAATAAAATGAAGGATAAAAAATGATAGAGGCGTTTTATATTTTACGATGCAATGAAATACGAAAAGGTACCTCATTCCCGCGCATGGGTAGTTTATCTCACGATACGATTCGATCATCGATTCCATATTTTCGTAGGCTACTAAGAAATTTACTTGTAAACCCGTTTTAGGGTCATTCAGAACAGGCTCACAATATTTTCACGTCAGATATGCCTTGACCAACCCAACGGCATTGAAAACTAAAAGACGATAAAAGATATTGCATTCAACACTGCACTGGAAGGGGCGATATTATTGTATGAGTATTCGCCTCTTCAATGGTAAAATATGTATTTATTCTTAGGGCTCGAGCTTCTAAATCACAGCGGAGAAGTTCAAATGATGCAAAATCGCATAATGAACATAATTTTGAATAAAGCTTGAAACAATGAGCAGCGGATTTTAGAGAGCTGGACACTTGATCGTCTTCCTAATATCTCAACTTGATAAATCCTATCTTGAATAAAACTTAAGACGATGCACATTGCAGCGTTTTGTTCCTTTGTGAAGATGAAAAGTAGGTGGTTTCCATACTAACTGTAATGCGGACGTCTTTCAAAGGAGAAAGTCTGATAATGGATTATCGTGAAAAGTTCACAGACTACAGACTAAAAGGTCTATAACAGTCGGGGTACCCATAGTTTTTATAAAATGAGAATTATTACCCTTCCGGCCGTCTTGGAGCATTACTATAAGAAGAGGGTGGTCGAGGGGAGGTAATTCAAGGGTTTAATGAGGGCTTCTGAGTGTTAATTTTCCTTTTAGTTCCTCCACTTGCGGCTCATCGGATACCTAATCGGGCGATCATAACGCGCCTGTAACGGTGGAAGATCTCTCCAAGTGAGGGCTCGTCCGCTCCGTCTCATTTCGACGAGATCCCTTATCCTAAAAATATCCAGAACTCGTTAGGGTTGTATTTGGAAGCTCCGAAGAGGCCATCGCTGATTGGCGAAACGTCATAGTACTCGTATGACGGGCGACGCCTTGCCCATACTCCTTACTGGTTGGCCACAAAATCACCAATACAAACTTTGAAATCTAGTAGGAAATTTCTGGCCGATCATGAATATACCATACTCCATGGGTTCATGGCGAAAACCCACTTTTTCGTAGTTCTTTGAATCCTCCCTAAAAATGAACGCCAGATGGGATGCTCTAATAGAAAACACCACGGAATAAACGTTGTTTGGAATCAAATTTTGCATCAAATGAGATAAAACAGAGTGAAATGAGATAATGTATGATTCTCCGATTTTTAACGAATTTTCGAAGGGTAATGAAAAATAATGAAGTTCATAATACTTCAGGGTAAAATTTGCATAGTTCAAGTGGCTTAAGATGTCAGTGTTCGAAACCAATCAATTTCCACAACAGCGAATTTTGTCTTGAAAAATTTAGGATTCAAAATTTCTAAATTTTCCATAAGAGAGAAACACCGAATGAAAAACTGAAACTGAAATAATAAATGCGGGCTTGGAAAATAAATTGAAATAATATGAAGGGCTCAACTTTATTTCCTTCGACAAAAAAAAAAAAAAAAACGCTGCAAATCCCTGCACAACGGTTTATTATTTTGTACAGAATACCCTTCTGTTACAGATCACAGCTCTCTGTACAGATAACCCGTCCAAATAATACGCCTTTACATAGTATGTAGATCGCAGACGCTCCGTAGGTTAGTACCTAACCCCGTACTCGTTACTAGGTTTAGATAGGTACTAGGTACCTATCTAGATCACGAGTTAAATGTTGCTAAAATAATTCTGTCGATGACAAACAGTAACTGAAACGGCAAAAAGAAACGCAAATAATGAAGTTCTGAAGGAAAACTGTTGATGTGGAGTGAAATAGATGCCCCTTCTGCGTAGATCACTGTTTTCTGTGGTCAGTACCTACCCTGGTAGTCAAGTATAATGAACCGTTGTGTAATAACTTGCCCATAAATAATACTTCAACGGTTGCTCAAGTTGCAAAAGTACCGATCAACAAAATCCAGCCCCTTCTTGGTAGATGAACCGTTGTGTAATAATTTACCGTTGTGTGATAATTTACCGTTATGAAATAATTTACCGTTGTCTAATAATTTACCGTTGTGTAATAATTTACCGTTGTGGAATAATTTACCATTGTGTACCTAATAATTTACCCATCAATAATACTTCAACGTTTGTTCAAGTTTCACAAGTACCTTATCAAATGAAATAATATCGCAGAACAATCAACTCGACTTCATACAGCCATCCTTGATTATAATCAGGTGCTCCCTAGTGATGATATCCGGGCCCGATTTATACCGTAAACCATCAAATTTTGAGTGGAGGTTAGAATTTTTTTTTTTCATGCTCGATTCCAATGGTTCATTACTGAAAATAATAAACCAAAATCAATTTCTGACAACATTTATGTCAAGGTGTTGGAGTTAGAACCTATTTTCGGAAACCCCCATTTTCCGTAGGGAGAAAATTCAAAGCAGGACACTTCGGACAGGAATAGTGAACCATTGTGAAATAATTTACAGCGTTTTGTGGAATGAGAACCCACTGATTTTCCCCCGAGTTTAGCTCCTGTGAATTTGATTTGCTCATCCGTATAAAACAAGACATTTGAAATTTCTCAATTATCCTGCCCTAACCGGGGTGAAGGATAACTTTACAAGCCCAAATTAATGATGACAGATGAAATAGGTAGTTACAATAAAAAAGATGAGTGGTGGAAAAGAACAACGGAAATAAACATTAATCGTCATGAACTGGCAGTATTTCGGGGTCAGGTTGAAAGTCAGGGAGAAAACGGTAGTGGGTCTCATGGCGCAGTTTCGGGTCGCCTGAATTAAATATGAAAAGAAGGAGCGAGAGGGGTGAAACAGAGGGGTGATGGGAGGGGGGGATGGAAGGGGAATTGAGAGGGGAAGGAAGGGGGTTTTCGTAGTTAGGGCGGCAAAGTGGAACCCTGAATTGTTGATGTTCTTGCAACACTGAGAGCTATGAAGTCGTGTCGACTCACCTGCTCCACCCATAAATTTGTCGTCATGATCTGATTCTTCAAGTTCTGAAACAGAACACAAAAAACCTTTTTAGAACACCTTGGGCAAATTGTAATCAAATTAGAACAATGGGCGAGGAGGAGAATGGGAAGAGTAGTTTGTCCTTGAAGTCCGCTTAACTGAATTTTCGCGAATGCAAAGGCGTTGAATAGGTAAGTCTCTTGGTTCTGACAGTTCCAAACTGGTTTTACCAAAACTCCGTTGATGGTCCCTCACTCAGGTGCTTAGCACAGCTATCCAGGGTGGTGTAAACTGAAAGTGACACAAAACATGTTGTGCCAAGGGGATGGGCAATGCAGTTGCCTCACATCAATTTCAGGTTGGATTCTTACAGGAGACGCACATTTCAGAATAGTGCGTCCTTTTGAAGCTTGAGTTATATTATACAGGACAAATAAAGCTGATTGAGTAACAGTAATTGTCATCTGGTCTTTTCCCGCTGCAAGCCGCAGTCAGAATCCTCCTAGAATTCGTTGTATGGTTTTTTGTCCCACCATGGTGCCAGTAACGGCGCCAAGCTGGCACCAGTGGTTCTATCTATCCAGAAATATGTGTGTTTGGTATAGTTTTTCATGTTTTCCAGCACCCTGAATCGAATGGAATAACTTTCAAAGCCCTGCCTATCATCCTTACGGCAGTTGATAAATATTTAGCTATAAAACGTTAAGAAAAATAACTGTTGTTGAGCGTAGTACATAGGCAAAATTTGAGCCTATTTTTAAAATTGCATGGGGCACCTGGTAAGCGGATCCACTATAAAAATTTGATAAAATCTTGGAATGGATTGAGAATGCTCCAAAACAGATTTGCAGCGATCAATTTTGAAAACGCTGCACAATATTACACAACGGTTTATTATTTGTCTATAATAGATGCCCGTTCTGTGTAGATCACTGTTTTCTGTGGTCAATACCTACCCTCGTGCTCTCCCCCCCCCCACCGCCACTAGGAGTCCACGCATGGCTGTATGAAATCGAGTTGGGTTGTTCTGCTATATTATTTCATTTGAATAATGATGGCGGTTTTGGATTTTGTTGATATAGGTAGTTTTGCAACTTGAACAAACGTCATGCTTCACGAATAACAACAAATAATTAATGATTGAAGTATTGAATCTCACGCATTTACTCGATTTAGGGCTTTCCTGGGGGAACTAGGGTAGGTATTGACCACAGTTTTAATATGAGCAAAGGTTATGCTTCATGAATAAGAACAAATAATTAATGATAGAATTCTTGATTCCACCGCATACTTATGAATTGTGATAGCCCGGCTGGCTCCCGAAATCGATTTAGGGCTCTCCTGTGGGAAGCAAGAGGGTAGGTACTGACCACAGAAAACAGCGATGTACCTACGCAGAAAGGGCATATATATACATGTAAATAATAAACCGTCGTGTAATAAGTTGCTGTTTTTTTCAAAATTCCATTTTCGGATTCCACGTACCTTGAAACGGGAATCTTATAATTTTGAGGGACGGGGGGGGGGGGGTTACAATTTTTTTTTTTTTTTTTTTTCATGCTCGATTCCAAAGGTTTATTATTGACAATAATAAATCAAAATTCGTGTACTAAATGAACATTTTGATAGAAAGCAAACTTATTCTCTTTGAAAATTGGGAATGCAACGATTTCATCATTCGTTGCATTCCCACTATACTTTACAGGCACTCCACCAATGTTTGTGCCCCAAAAGTACAGAAATTTGTAATATAAGTAACAAAGAATACCCACGCAATGTCGCATCCAATCTACCTGTGAACTGCACCACGACAATGGCAGTTGAGTGGATGATAGATTAGATAGCAGTGAGTGTTTCGCCTCATCGAAAACTACGTGATGAGTTGCTCAGTCGAATTACATAAGGTAAGAAGGAAGTTTGTGTTGGGTGCATTTAAACATTTTGTAACAAAAACGCGATTGCTCGAGTCCATAGGTAAGTAATAGTTTTGAATTAGAATTATGTAAATTGTGTTTGTATCTTTCGTAATTAGCATAGGTAAGTTAACCTTATAATCATGTAAATTGCAATCAAATTTATAACTTTTATCGACTATCATTTTGGAGATAATCAAGCCACGTCCCAAGGCATGACAACGCTTACAGAGTGAGAATATAGAATTTAAGTTGAATGAGCCGTGTGTTGCGCAGGACACGAGAAACGTAGTGTGGCAAGGTTGCTAGAAAGTTCAATTCCTATATTCCCCACGTTTCACTAAAATCCTCACTAAATGAGTATAACTATTAGGCCGTTTGTGCCTCTCCTCCATAGCCCCCTCTCGTCCTGGTATTAGTATTTAAATGATGCACTAATTTGAAGATGTGAACTAAATCCGGCACAGATATCATCGCAAGGGATCACCTGATTATAATCACGGATGGCTGTATGAAGTCGAGTTGGTTGTTCTGCGATATTTCATTTGAAAAATGATGGATCTTTTGGATTTTGTTGCTAGGCTTGTGCAACTTGAAAAAACGTTGAAGCACTATCGGGTAAATTATTACACAACGGTAAATTATTACACAACTGTTTATTACACTATCTGCACAGAAGGAGAATAATTTACTCGTAAATTATTACGCAATGGTTTATTATTTACCTTATGCTTCATGAAAAACTACAAATAATTAATTAATGATCGAATCCCGCGCATTTGCATGAAACTTTAATTCCCGGGCGGGCTCCAGTACTCGATTTAGGGCTTTCCTTGGGGGAGCTCGAGGATACTGGCCACAGAAAACAGTGATCTACGCAGAAGGGGAATCTGTACAGGTAAATAATAAACCGTTGTGTTTTTAAAACTACACCCCACAAACAATGATGAATGGACGTGATCGGAATTTGCTGCTCGGAATTCAGCACCCTCGAAAACCCCTGTATCCCCAAAAATCCGAGTTGTTTAACGGGAATAGGCTAGAGAAAAAATGCGTGACGTCATATGGTATGCATCTCCCTCTCACCCAGTTCTAATGTGCGGGAGTGACTGGGCAATACATCAAATTATTACACAACCACTGTGTAATAATTTGCAGCGTTTCTGTAACGATTAATAAATAGAATAACTTGCTGAAACGTTTATTCTGTTGCAGGATGGAAGTTGTTGACTTGAGAGAGATCGACATTCTACGCCACGTTTCAGATGAGGAACTGAACAATATAAAATTCGTACACGTGTACGGTTGTCACAGGCAGATCGGAGGGCTCAGCGCTCTGTACATAACGAACAACGACGAAGTTTACCTTGCAGGACATGGGAGTTTATTTGGTATGCCCAGTTCTCTATTAGATTTTGATGACGGACAATTGCTCGAAAGCTATAAGGTGGAGGAGCTTTCTAGATTTGGAGTGAAGAAGATCGTAGTGTGCGCGGAGTTTGGCGCAGCTCTCACATCAGACAACGACCTGTACATGTGGGGTCGCGATGTTGTAACCGAGAAAACGAATGTGTTCAAAGTTGCTATCAATGGCCACTCCAGTGGGGCTTCATGTCCTGATTGCTCTCGAAAGCTCGCCGGTGTCTCTGAGTGGTCCTGGAAGGGTGGATCGATGTCGTGGTGTGGAAGCTGTCGTAAGCTTCACAACGATTTTTTCCCGCCTCAACAGACGGATGACCTGGAGGAACCGTTCATAGGTCTATGCTACCTCACACCTACGACTCACCCACAGCTCCTCAACATATTCTGCAACAACTGTGGAAAGTGTTGGAACGAGTTTGGCAATGTCGTTAAGCTCAAGCATGTAAATTTGATGTTTTGCATGATTTGTAATGCCATGATAAATGGGGAATGGTACAATATTGTTCCACCCCTAATTGATCCAGCACCTCATAAGGTGATCATGGAACGAAAAATTTCAATAAACGACATACATGCTGGAACTAATTTTCTCCTCATCGAGACACCTTCAAAACTCATTGTATGGGGTGAAATGAACGGAATACGACAGAACAACATACTAACTCCAGATAATCTAACTATTGCGAAGGTATCATGCGGATCTACTCTGGTAGCCCTGATCTCCACTGATGGTGATTTGTACATTTATGGTAACCCTGAATCCAGTGTTAGGCTCCCCACATCTATGAGGAAAATTCCACTTAAAACACCTGCAATGGATGTCGCATGCGGTCATAACTCTGTAGTCTGCCTTCTTCAGAATGGTACATTTGAATCTATCGGTAATGTAACGAAGATGGTTTCAGGGGCAGCATGGGCAAATGAGTCAACCTTGATGTCCATACCTATAGTAGCGAACAGTAAAATCGTTGAATCAACAACGAAACATTTACTAAAACCCGAAAAATGTTCAGCTATAATGACGGGAGACAATTCGGATGCATTCTTATATCTACTCAGTTTGGGTATTGAAACTTATAAGGAAGAAACGGGCCACACTTATATTAAAGCAGCTATTCTCGAGAAAGAAGTATTTATAGAGGAAGGAACCTTAATTGAACCAGACGCACAGAAACAATGGTTAAAGCAACTTGGCGAGGACCAAGGAACATCAACTGATCCTGGAATGCTATGGACAAAGCAACTTGGCGTGGACCAAGGAACATCAACTGATCCTGGAATGCTGCGGACAAATCAACTTGGCGTGGACCAAGGAACATCAACTGATCCAGGAATCCTATGGACAAAGCAAAGAAGTGTGGACCAAGGAACTTCGACTGATCCAGAAATCCTATGGACAAAGCAGAGAAGTGTGGACCAAGGAACTTCGACTGATCCAGAAATCCTATGGGCAAAGCAAATAAGTGTGGACCAAGGAACATCACCTGATCCAGGAATCCTATGGACAAAGCAAAGAAGTGTGGACCAAGGAACTTCGACTGATCCAGAAATCCTATGGGCAAAGCAAAGAAGTGTGGACCAAGGAACTTCGACTGATCCAGAAATCCTATGGGCAAAGCAAAGAAGTGTGGACCAAGGAACATCACCTGATCCAGGAATCCTATGGACAAAGCAAAGAAGTGTGGACCAAGGAACTTCGACTGATCCTGATACAGCAAAGCGATGGACAAAGCAACCGAATACGGATCGAGGAACGTCAACGGATCCTGAGAGTAAAGCAAGTCGCGTTACAGGCCGAAACTTATTTGGCAAAACCTTCTTGAGCGATCTCACGCTCAAGTTATCCGACGGGTCCATCCCAGTGCACCGCCTCGTCCTTTACAACACATCAGTCTATTTCCGAGAGCTTCTTATTGACTTGAGGGACACGAGATATTCGCGAGAGCTGGACATGTCGTTTTACAACGGGACCGCTTATCGCAGCCTACTGATGTATTTATACGACGTGCCAGTGGGTCAGATTTCTCCTAGAGATCTCTTTGACCTTTACGTCCTCGCTAAAAGTTATAACGAGGTATGGATCGCCAAGGATGTTTTGCACCGTATCAAAAATGCTCTCGATGACACCAACGTGTTATTCTTCCAAGAAAAAGCCAAAACAGCCAGCGCTACTGAAGTACTTGAAGAGTGTTCGGTTTTCTTGGGTAAGAATTCAATGTTACAAAACTTTCGAAAACAAATGTTGCAACGAATACTTCTAAATGAAAACAAATCAGCCGCCATTTCACAACAAACTTCGCAACGAAACTGTGTTCAACTTAATTAACGTAGTATCGGCACATTTCTTATAAATAATGGCACAGAGAACAACGATCATCCAACCTTTGGTACAGTAGCTACTTCCCAGCTCCATACTTTCTTGCTTTCAATCACTACATATGGATAAGCCTGTCCAATTTCTCGCTGATTACATAATTATATTCATTGGGTGTATAATACTGTATATTTCCAGTACCTAACATATTTTTAATCAATGAAAACAATGTCATGAAGACCAATGAAAACTATGTACTTAGGCACTTACTCAAATGAATTCAACGAGGCCTTTAACATAATATATTTTTGTGGCGTTCTCGCGACCTATTCGAGCATGCAGCAAGTCATTTTTTCATTATCTGAATTTTCTCTTATCGGGTATTCGCTAACTAGATGTTGCAAAGCAAGAACCTACCGGTCCACTCTATTGCCTATGAAAAAAAAAATGAAAACAAAAACCGCTACAAAGTCCTTGTCACATGGGTTTATTATTCTACTGGACATACGTACATAAATTTTGGCTGCAATTATTGAAATGATTATTTTTTATGGTTTTCACCAGTTTTGGCCCCCAAAAACACGAATTAGGCTCGGCTTTTCGTTTCAACAGATTATTTTTGATCATTGATAGTACCATTTATTTGTCTTGGTTCACCTGTTGATACTACTTCTAGTGGTATTATATAAATTGACGGTGATTTCAGACAATTTCCCATGTTTTTGACACATCAAAAATTAATTTCGGGGTCTCAACCTTCGTTACAACCTCAATTATTCACTCTACGGTCAAAATCAACCAAATATTCGGTCTTCTCGCCCTAAAAAAATGGAAAACGATACCTCACAAGCTCATGTTCACTAACACCTCAAAAATCCCTCGAAAACCCCTATTTTTACACTCGTTCTTCTCCCATATCACCCCTGGGTGTATGCCGATCGGGCTGCCGTGTTTCGGAGGACAACTAGGAGCCCAATTTGTTCCCGAATGGGGATCCGAACTGCGTGCGGAAAAACGACGATTTTACACCAAAATTTAACGTAAATTTAAGGCTGAAACTTCGTTAGAACCTCAATTTTCCACTCTTTGGTCGAAAAAAGACTTCATATTCGGTCTTCTTGTCCCAAAAACATGGAAAACAATACTTCAAAAGCTCATGTTACTAAAACACATAAAAAGCACCTATTTTTATACACATTTTTACTCATAACACCCCTGGGTGTATTCCGATCTGGCTGCAAAGTTTTGCGACACAACTAGGGCCCAAATGGAGCATGTGTGCGAAAGAACGAATTTTTTAGACCGAAATGAAGCGGGTACACGTGATACGGCGTACGGCGCGGCGGACGGACATTGCATTTATGGAATCTATGCACCTTGAAACGTCAAAGAAAAAATTTTGAGGGGGTGTTATAAAAATGTTTTGCTGAGCGATTACATAGGTGCGTATTATTCACAGAATAATAAACCAAAAGTGAACCTGATGATTACATACACAATTTATCAAAAAAGGATACAATACTCCCCCCCCCCCCCCCAACACGTACCGACCATTTCCGATTCTAAAGGTTCTGCTGATCTAATATTCGAAAACGGTTTGCCCAAGGTATATTCTTTGAGCGCTCTCAAATTTCTATATGAACAGCCCTAGACACACTTCCCAGTTTCATTACAATCGAAACACGTAGGAAGGTAATTTTATAACGATTAGGCATTCCCTCTCTATCGGTAATATAATTTATATTTTGACGACCTTGGATTTCAACCTGAACTACTCTTCCTAAATCCATAATTATGTATTGGTATGTATTTGCGGTTACCCAATTTTGGGCGTCACAACTTTTCGAGTTGGTTGGCAATGGATATGTGCACGTATTTGCAGTATTTAAAAAAATGAAAGTAGATTAGTACTGTTCTACGATAAGTAGTCAGTGGGCAAGGGTGTCCAGCCTAGGCGAGAGGTGTGCACTGGTTGATCTTCGAATAATCATACACAAAGAAGATTATCGTATAGGACAGTGCGGTTGGTGTCGAGGTTCTCAAGATGAAATCTAGTTTCATTAAAAAATAATATAAACAGCTTTCGTGGCCTGCACTTACCCCATCAATCTTGAGCTTCAACTATGTTTATAATCCAACTGTTCAGGCTTGCCTTTGAATGGATCAGTGGTGAAGAGTTGAGCTACAGGATATGTAAGTAGGTACAAGCAAGTTTTTAATGTTTTGATACCTGGCCAAGATTTGAACTCCAGTCGCCATGGACTGGAACTGTTACCTCCCAAGAAAACCCAGCGCCTTAGTCCACTCGTCCACCCTGGCCTCTCCTAAATGCGTATTTATGTATGTACCCAAGTTTCATTAAAAATCGGAAGATAAGTAGGTATTCGATCAGATAAATATTTTACTACAGTATCTAGCAGCTCGTTCCAGAAAAGTATTTTACAACAATTAGGCAGTTCGCCCACCCAAACATCACTCATTTGAATAATTATTTATGTCTGATGAATACAGAGCTGAAGCTGAACTACTCTGGACACATTACACAAGTTGTATTCCACTCTGAACATTCAGGTAGGTAGGTATTTAGCTACAGCTACGTTCAACTACCCCTCTCTCCTGCAATGAGCCACTCAGCCGCCCAAAATGAGCGTAATGCGTTTGGGGACAGAGGGCACAGTGCGTTTGGGGAAACGATTTTTACGACCACAGACAAACTCAAGTTGCTTACAACATCAAAACACGTTTTAGTAGACGGGCACATTTTCGTACGTTCCACATTTTCCCCCTCAAATGTACACTGTGCATGCAAGTATCGACGGCTTCAGTATCCCTGTTTCCCTGTTGTTTACGGGTTTTTGAAGGGAAAAACTAAAGAAATGTACTTGCGATTCTGGAATCACGTAAAAGAATTATGCCGGTCCTTGATTAACAATGAATTAATGCCAGAGGTAGTCAACGTCGACTTCGAAAAAGGTGCTCATGTCGCAGTCAAAGAAGCATTTCCTACCTGTCGTTTTTCACCTTTTTCCCAGGCATGATGGAGACGTATTCGTCACGAAAAAGCTTTGCGGAAGCACTACAATAAGAAAAGTGACGCTGGATTGTGGATGAAAGTTTTTCACGCTTCCTTTTCTCCTTCCAGAAAAAGCGTACAATGCGTTCCTCAGCCTGATGTATGCAGCACCTTCAGTGGGCACCTCATTTGCTTACTATGTGCACACGACATATATTGAGGATGACTCGATGTTTCCCCCTCTGCTTTGGGCGTGTCCACCGACCGAAGACGCGATACGAACAAAAAATGCTGCAGAAAGCTTCCATGCAGATTTTAACCGTCAATTTTATTCGCAACACCCAAGTATTCATGTCGCTATTGACGTCTTGAAGGAAATTCAAACAGAATCGTCCTTCAAGATTATCAGTGTGAATAAGGGAATGTACAATAAATAAGCCAAGGGCGGAGCAGGAGCACTACATGGAAATTCTTCTCGGAGCTTGGGAGAAGTACCAAACCGATAAAGACGTTTGCAAATACTTGAATACAGTGAGTAACCGCTTCCAGTTCAACGAAACCGAAAGAAGCTGTGATGAAGAAGATTCCCCAAACGCATTGATCCTTGGCAAACGCCTTTCCCCAAACGCATTGACCCCCCCCCCCCCCCCGCCCAACATTACCTTTTCGGTCATTTTCCCCAAACGCAACGCGCCCCCCCCAAAATATAGTCAGACTTTATGAAATTCCGGTGGTTGCAGATTTCAGGTTGCTTATTCCTCAAGTTTCATCGAATTAGGATTATTCGCATAACCGTGATGAGCGAAAAACATACACAGAGACAGAGAAAACTGGGACAATGGGCCCATTGTCCCAATCATATTCAAATGGTATAAAACACCATACGGAATAAGAAACATGAAATTTCGCGATTCTGATCAATGCACAGTCAGAATTAAGATAATATTAATATAGATCATGCAATTTTTGAAAATGACGGTGTCTCTTTCAGTACCTGAGGATGCTCTGAAGAATATATTATTTCCTTGCTCTTGATTAGGCTTGAAAAAAATCATTGAAGAGGTGGATACGTACATACAAAACCTGACATATTGTTAGTCGTGTAATGAACCGAGACAAATTATGACTACTTAACTCTGAATTTACCGTGATAAGAAGAAAATCTACGGCTGATTACAAATATTCATCCGATAAAAGTTTGAGAGAGGGAAGTTGCCAAGTTCCCAAACAAGGATCCGTTATACCTCGTTAGCGGGATAAACAGTTTTCTGGCTCTTACCCTCTGCTCCTGGCAATCGACATAATTTATTCTTGAAGTGGAAAACAGAAAGCTTTTGACAGGACTGGTTTGTTTCTCGGTGTAATAGTTGAGATGATTTCTGAATTTCGACAGTAGGAAATCATGGGTTGGGAAGAATCGCAGGTCAATCTATGTTCATCCATCATCACTTCGAAGGATACAAAAAGAATATTGAGGAAGCTGGTAAATTCGATAGTTTTTTAGAACATCTCAAACGAAATGTTTAAATAACTATCCACCTACTAAATTATGAAAAAGATCTAGGTAAGCACCTACCTAAACATACCGACTTTTCAAAATCCCCTTGAATCGAATGCTTTCTCAAGACCTCTTAAGATGCTCTTGACGTTGGTACACACACAGCATTCAACAACAATATTTAAACGTTTTATCGTTTTTAACGTTTTAACGTACAGGGAAGAACATTTGCGTATTTCTGCACAACTATTTACAATGTACATAGCATGCTTTATATATCCCAAGTGTTCTCAAAACGCTGTTAGGATTCTGTTTAGTAAGTATGATAATAAGGGAAAAATAAACGTATGATAAAAAATAAATTCAGTACCTAGTAGACATTAGGGTGGAATAAAGAATTCTATTATAATTTGATTTGCTGTTATACATGGACCATAACGTGCAGTTTGAAAAACTTGAAGAAAAATTCCTCCGTGGTGTAGGGAGAAAAGTTCCTGAAAATTTAATAAAAATCGGGCCACAGTTCCGTGAGATTTCGCGTTTGCGCATGCGCGGTGGCCATATCATTGAGCCGATCGTTATGAAAATCATAGGGGACCATCTAGAAGCTACATCCCAACTACCCACAAGATTTGAGCGAAATTGGGCAAATGGTTCGTGAGAAATTGAGTACCTCGGATTCGCGTTTGTGCATTTGCGATGGTCATACCAATGATCCGAGCGCTATGAAATTCATAGAGCAGCTTGATTCCTGAAAATTTCCGTAATTATCAGAGTTGAATTGAGGAATTCATGCGGGTGGTAAGGATTTGCGGACATACAGGCGGACAGACAGACCTTACCAAATTTGATCAGAAAGCTCTAAAACGTAAAACGGGAGCGGAAATTTTGATTTTGGAGACAAAAAAAGTTTTCGGCTCAAAAGTGAAAATAAACCATTTCTTCCGCTTCCTTCGCAAATTCGGAAGCAAAAGATAGTTCTCACTTTTGTGTAAACGAAGTATTGTGCCTTTTCTGTCTTGTACTCCATTCTAGTTTTACTAGTCTTTAAAAGTAGTAAAGAAAGGGCGTGACATTGCGAGTCTGGGAGACTCTAAGCTTTGGAGCAGTTCAAGTTGAAAAAGCCATGTTGTGAAGTCAAAGTTTTGAAACTATTTTGAAGGCCTCTCCTTCGTTTTACACGAGAAACGTGAAGGAAAAGGAGATGTTAAGATTTGCTGATGAGAATTGATGATGACGTCGCATCGCTTTGAAACGAAGAAAACGCCAAAAGGAGGACACAAGTGTTTATTAAGGGGGGTTAGCCCAGGTCTGAAGTTTCTTGTTCGCTTCACTACGAAAATGGTGGGAGGAGAATGACGGAGGGGGCTTAGATGCAACGCTTGTAATCTTTTATCAGGCCAAGGAAATTAAACACAAAAATCGACGAAAACGGAAAAACCCCAGGCAAAGATTTTATGACTGGAATAGCTTCAGCTGGGGTCCAGCATGGACCCCAAGTTAAAAAAAATCTATCTCAACAACTGTTATATACAGCATTTTTTTTTTCGAAATTTTGAGTACAAGTTTAGGAGATATTGCGAAAAACCGCAATACCGATTTTGGGACCCCCCCCCCCCCCCCCCGGCCACTCGTCCTCGGAGGAGAGGGAAAACTTAAGCGGTTATATTGAACCTTAGCTGAAGCTATTCCAATCATAAAATCTATGCCTGGGTTTTTTTCCCCACTTGAATGCTGATTTCTCTGGCCTATATGAGGTAAGTTCCATTTTGAAAATCTATAGGGGCAATGCTACGTGTAATATGCAACACAGCACCCCTATTTGATTTTCCATTGTTTTAGCACGTGAAGAGCCTCCCTTCCCCTTACAACATCCTTCTGTATTGGATTAACGTTCAACTCCCATTTGAAGTGCAGAAACAGACCAACGTTGTTAACCCCTACTCAAAATAAAAGGTTGTAGGTGCTGAGTAAGCGACGTCATTGTGACATCTCTTCTACCTGGTACTCTTATGTTACCTACCAGACTTCAAAAGGAAGCAAGTGACATCGCCAGTTCCGGCGACTCCAAGCTTTGAGGTGTCTTAGTTCAAGAAGGCTGTGGAGTCAAAGAGTTGAAAATGTTTTCCAACGGTTTTACACGAAGAAAAGTTGAGTGAAAAAAGGGAGCAAATCAAGCGAGTGTTGAGATCTGACTGATGAAAATTAATAACGACGTCGCTTTGAAACGAAGAAAACTTCAAGAGGACGCAAGTGTTTGTTACGGGAGTCGGCCCAGGGGCCCATTCCTAAAGACTCTTCAACTTTTCACTTTTCAAGTCTTCATTTGTACTCTCCACTTTGCGAGTTATGAAAAGTAGGAGAACTTTCTGTTCCTAAAGACTTCGCGCTCCCACTACCCGAAACGAAGAGTGTTCTGTAGAGTAACCTTCGTTTTGTGGAGCAACCTCCACTAACTGTTACAGTTTATCATTTGATGTTCCGACCGTTTTATTCTGAATCCGATTTCATAGTCTTCCGTCTTTCTGTAAGTTAACTTACTTGGGGATTTGGTTTCGCCTAACCAAGAAACGACTCCCTGAAAGTTGTGTCGCTGACATCGAAATTGATTCGCGCTCGATGAATGCTGCCGACGGAGGGTCGAACATGTTCAACATCCTCTGATGAGAAGTATCAGAAAATTTCCATTAAAAACAATGAGGTATTTTATCCACTAACAACAACCTGTCACTTCCTAACCTCTCCTTCCTCCCAAATGTAGAGTATTTTGATGGCCTTAGTGGAGCTAACTTGGTTGCTATTATATATGATTGTCCTCACTCTAATCGGACCACAGTTAGACCTAATCGAGAGACTGAATTCTCTTATTTTTATTGATACTAACAAACAATGTATTTAACGAAGAAGTAAAACATAAAAACCGATTTGAAAAGTACCTCATTCTACCGCAGAGTCATTTGGAACTCTGCAAAAATGTTGTGAACTCTTCATTTTAAACGCAGACTCTTCAGTTTGCACTTTGCGAAAGATAACCTTTAGGGACGGAATGTTCAAAACAGGGTAAAAATCCGCAATTCCACACTTTGCATTTCACTTTTCCTCTTCAAATAATCAAGAGCGATCTTTAAGAACGGAAATTCGTTCGCAAAGTGCACAGTGTGGATTTGAAGAGTGCAGAGCGAAGAGTGAAAGTCTTTAGGAACGGACCCCTGTCCGGATTCATACCATTTCATTCACGATCATGTTGACGAAGCTTTGCGGTGCAAACGAACGGCTGGATGTATAATACAATACTCCGGGTGGTCTCAAAAAATTCTTTAGTTCAAGATCAATTTAAAAACAACCATACCCTTGTACTGAAAGTTTTCGAGCTACGGCGTTCTGAAAAGTTCAACCCATATTTTTCACCCGCAGAGATGACTGAAAGTCGATGTTCGCGGACCAACTAGACCCCAAACGGGACCTACAAACAAAATTTCATTAATGTTGGTTAATGGTTATTAAGAAAAGTGCGAAGAACGGCGTATGGTGGACAGACAGAAATTTTTTAATTCCATTTTCGGATTTTACATAGGTACCTTGAAAGGTAAACCGTCAAATATTGAGGCGTGAAGGGGGAGGGGGGTTCCATGCTCGATTCCAAAGGTTCATTATTGAAAATAATAAACCAGAACGAGTTTTTCGGAAAACAAATAGGATCATTAAAATTCGACGTTGATCCTGGACGGATGCGGTTTCGATCCCGCAGGCAACCGTGAACCACGAATACCTAAGTTATTTGCCTTTGCATCTCTTCATATCAAGAGTGTTCTTTAGGAACGGAAATTCATTCGCAAAGTGCAGAGTGTGGATTTGAAGAGTGCAGAGTGAAGAGTGGAAGTCTTTAGGAATGGGCCCCAGGTCTGAAGTTTATTGTTTGCTTCACCACGTGAACATTTGAGAGGGGGACCGAGGGGACTCAGATGAGTCGGATAACTGCAGTGTGGCACGTCGGCGGTAGTAGGAAGATGATGAGAGGAGGTTTTGAAGTGGGGTACTCAACACTGATACCCACCCAGAAACCCTCCCGTGGCGAGGGATCGATCCCAGCGGCAGATTGCGACTTCCAAGTTTCCTTCCTGGGGTGCCCCCTCTTCCACCAGCACACTTCGACGCTCCCGTAGGAGATAGCCAAAAGCCCTCCCTGCTCCAGAATATTAAATCCCCATTAGAGGCGACCCCCCCCCCCCACCCTCGCAGATACCCCTTCAGCGTGGAAAATGTATGTATCATTATAAACACGGTGAGGGGTCATAATGGGGAGACGCGAGCAGTGATGTAATCGCGTCGTCTTTCTTTCGATCGTTTTCTCTCCTGTCACTTGACTTTTTTTGTTGTAGTTGATGACTTTGTCAACTTGCACCATCACGTGAAAATCTTCAAACGACCAGTTGATTTATGATGATTTGCTTTTGATAAGAAATCGATAAGTAGCGTAAAATTGTGATGAAACGACTACGAAGAGCAGTGGATGGGGTAGGAGAACGTCGAGATTACGTCTGCAGCTATAATGTGACTTATGTAGGTAGGTACGTACCTTAAGAACCGTCGGACACTCAATAACGTGCTGCAAAACTATTCTGAAATATCGTTTCAGTATTAACTGAAATTTGAAGATTTCACTACAAAAATCTTCATCACGTCAAGCTCGAGAAGAAATTTTAATTTTAATCCGACAAAATTTTAAGAGGAAAAAGTTTATCCAATTCCTAAAACATTGCAACAAAAACCAAACTAATCTGGTGTGTCCCGAACTGTACAAATTCATGTTGATTACAGCTTTCGTTTTACCAGTGGAATTAGGTTCATGATTGATCACTACCGATTTTCTGCCTCGGTGAAATTTACCACTTTTAAAAACGCTGCAAATCCCTGCACAACGGTTTATTATTTTGTATAGAATACCCTTCTGTTACAGATCACAGCTCTATGTATAGATAACCCGTCTATATAATATAATATGTACTATTCTATGCATATTATGTAGATCGCAGACCCTCCGTAGGTTAGTACCTAACCCCGTACTCGTTACTAGGTACCTACCTAAATCACGAGTTAAATGTTGCTAAAATAATTCTGCCGATGACAAACAGTACCTAACAAAAAGAAACACACATAATGAAGTTCTGAAAAGAAATTGTTGATGGGGAGTGAAAAAAGTTGCAAAAGTACCTACCAACAAACTCCACCCCCTTCTACGTAGATGGTATAATGAACCGTTGTGTAATAATTTACCGTTGAGTAATGATTTACCGTAGTAATAATTTACCCATCAATAATACTTCAACGTTTGTTCAAGTTTCACTACCTACCAACAAACTCCATCATTTTTCAAATGAAATAATATCACAGAACAACCAACTCGACTTCATACTCCGCCAATATAATCAGGTGATCCCTACCAATGATTTTATCTCCGCCAAATTTCCTATTGTGGGCGCGTCTCTGGTTACGAGATTTGGTTTGAATTGTATACAATTTCATTCACACTGGAGTCGAAAATGCCTGTCGGTGCAAACTTCGGGGCCTTACTGTGAACGAACGGCTGGACGTACGATGCTCCGGATGGTCTTAAAAAACTCGCAAGTTCAAGAACTATTTAAAACCGTAAAAATATTTACGTAAAAAAATGGTATAGGCGTTTTGAAAATTTCAACCCCTATTTTGAACCCCTTAGAGATGACTGACAGTAACGTCGAGCTTCGAGGACCAACTAGACGCCGATCGGAACCTATAACCCGAATTTCATCAATTTTTTTTCATGGTAACTAAGAAAAGTGGCCCGTACGGCGGACAGACAGAAATATTTTTATTGCAGTTTTGGATTCTACATACCTTGAAACGTAAACCATCAAATTTTGAGGGGGGGTAAGAATTTTTTTTTTCATGCTCGATTCCAATGGTTCATTATTGAAAATAATAAACCAAAAGCAACCAATTGCCCCGACCAAAAAATTTCGATCTTAGCGCCGGACGTTCGACCGGCGCCAAATTTCAGCTAAAATTAAACCAAGATATGACCAATATGAAGGCTGTGTGGGGGTTTTAGTTAAAACTTGGCGCAGACTTCAAAAATTGTGTAGTATTCGCTTTGAATGAATCATGTACGTTTGTTCATCATAAAAATTATTATTGAATTTTTTAGTTGTATGCAGCTTCTTTGAAGCCGGTTTGTAGGTCCCTTTTGGAGTCAAGTTGGTCCTCGAAGCTCGGCGTTACTGTCAGTCATCTCTATGGAGTGAAAAATAGGAGTTGACATTTTCAGAACGCCATAGCTCGAGAACTTTCAATAGAAGGGTATGGCTTTTTTAAACATTTTTAAATTGATCTAGAGCTAAAGAATTTTTTGAGAACCCGGAGCATTGTACGACCAGCCGTTCGTCAACATGATTGTGAATGCAACGGTATGAATCCAGCCCAGATATCATCACTAGGGAGCACCTGATTATAATCACGGATGGCTGTATGAAGTCGAGCTGGTTGTTCTGCGATATTTAATTTGAAAAATGATGGATCTTTTGGATTTTGTTGACAGGTACTATTGCAACTTGAACAAACGTTGAAGTATTATTGGGTAAATTATTACACAACGGTAAATTATTACACAACAGTTTATTGTTTACCTTATGCTTCATGAATAACTACAAATAATTAATGATTGAATTATTGAATCCCGCGCATTTGTATGACACTTTAATTCCGGGGCCGGCTAGTACTCGATTTAGGGCTTTCCTGGGGAGAGGTCGAGGGTATCGACCATATAAAACAGTGGTCTACGCAGAAGGGGCATCTATACAGGTAAATAATAAACCTTTTTGTAATAACTTGCAGCTTTTTTTAAATTAACTAGTAAGTATGGGACCACCGGGTGATATTTGAAAAAATATTAATCGAAATCGGTCCAGTGGTTTCGAAATAATCGCTTATATCATACCGTTATTCCTGTTCTTGTTGGCTACATACTGGGCCAAGCTTTAGAAAAATATAATGGGATAGCCGGGGGATGATTCTCTTTCACTCGAAAAAATATTAATTGAAATCGGTCCAGTAGTTTCGGAATAATCGCTGGACAAATATTTAGAAAAAAAGGGGAAAAATGAAAGAGAACCTCCTCCTTTTTTTGAAGTCGATTAAAAAATACATAAAATCTGGATATAAAATTTTGGCCTTGAGGTTTTCAACAATTTATCAAGTTGCAAGAAAATTCCTGGGTTCACTGCTCTAAGCGCTGAGGTGAGAGTGTGACGGCTAACATTGTGGAATTAACCATCGGACTGTGGGATCCTCTAGACTAGAGGAATACTCGAGTGCTGAAGAGTATTCAGGACACTGGCTTACTGTAAAAGGGGCCCTATACTGAGATATGAATTTCCTCCATCGCACATGTAGGTACTGCTTGGAGAGGGTGAAGAAAATATTTCCTATTGGCGACCTTTAATCTCAAAATTCTCTTTAGCGAGATGAGAGATAAGTATCTGCTGGAAAAGTCCAACACACAGCCACTGGAAACGCGTCTTTGCTTGGCATATCTTACCTCCTTCCACAGGCTAGAGAAATAACTAGTTTCCGTGTCCAGCAGGAATGAACTGACAGCAACAACCCAAATCCAATTTGCCAATATCCTGACAGAATCAACCGACCAAGAATAATGATAGCAGCTCAATAATATTTATATGAGGCACGTACATTATGGACTGAATAGGCATGAGTATTGTTCATTCCCACTCATTGTGGTAAATCAATCCCCTAACTGATTTCCACTGAAAACCCCTACCACAGTTAATTTTCAGTTAAATCCACATCAATTTAGGCTCAACAAAACCAAATTCAGCCTGGTGTCAGACGTAGGATTGAGGTGAGAAAGTTGGCGGATGCATGGCTATATTAGCGGGAGCCACCTCGGAACCAAACCACCTTATTCCGCTGGTTAAACCAAAATTGGTCGCATCGCTAACCGCGCCTTACAAAATAGAATAATTCCCATTTCAGACCTTTCCAGCTCTCCGGTTCGTTTTACGGCTATTCTCAACAAAGGGAAGTTGAAGAGACCGAAGAGCCGTAGAGTTCTACGAGCAGATAATAATGCAGCGAACAAGTTTTTCGGGCAGTACTTAGTCATAGAAGTTTCTGGAACATCTGTGGAACTAATGTAACCTCGAAATTCAAGGGTTGGCTCTTGTGAAGATTATGCGGGGATAGAGTTTGAAGCCATCACCTATATGACTTTTATCCTAATAATAACTGAAGTGGTCGAATGTTGGCATGATTATTTCAATATGGTAAGGCAATTCACAGATACCTACTAGAAACAATGAAACCAACCATTATGGAACCCTTGTTCACAAAAACAATCTTATATTTCTTCCCACCAAAAAAAGTAGCGGTCAGGTACGAAGTTCATAATACAAGAACAAATCTACTAACAGCTTTCCGTGTAATTTCAGATACAGGAAAGAAGACCGTTTTCAATGAGGTAAATATGATAATTCGGAAATTACTCAATAAGGCTTCAGCTGGGGTCAGTTGAATAAACATCATACTTGTACGAAGTATCTAGAGCTTTTCGAATAGCTTTTGATTATGGAACGATATCGCAGGTTCCGACGGTTGAATAAATATCATCTGAGGTAAGCTATTTCGCCACAGAATCGGGGTTGCTAGCCAAACATTCAAGCCCTCATGTTTATTCAAGTAAATTAGAACAATGCTCAGTTGATTGCATCTCATTTCAATGTATCTCGATTGAAATACCTGCTCGGCTTTAGGGATGGAGTCGCATTCGGGTCGGTATTCTGTGTAACCTATAGAAGGGAGACATATTATGACGTGGAGAGTTGTGGGGTGGCCCCTGGAGAAGCAGAATATCGGATGGGAGAAGTTTGAAGCGGCCTCAAAGAAACAGAAAAGTATCGGAACTGGGTGAAAAGAGGGACACACTGATGGAACTGAGAGAAGAAAAGAAAGAGAAGACAGCTCGAAGGATGCAAGCATACAGAAAACGGAGAACAAAGAACGGGCACACAAAGAGGAGATGGTCTCGCAATCAACAAGTTCAAGCTCAGAGAAATTGTAGGATGCATGCGCGATCCTACTACCAGTTCTGGAATGGGAAGTAGTTTGGTGTATCGTTATGTAGAAAAAAACCATATCATGCAATACAATAGATGTACAAAAATTATATGTATATACTTATATAAGTATGTAATGTATTATTGCTGTATGACTGAAACTTTTTTTAAGACGTGAATTCAATTTTGGAGTTGATTTTGTAGGCTGTACCCACAGTATTGTAATAAACGCCAGAGAGCGCAACAACAACACCACTCAATAACCGATGTATTTACACAGGTTGGATACCGTTGGATACCGCAGGGATTCCAGAGTGGCCACCCGCGCTGCCAACGTCGGGGCCCTCGCCGTCCGACGTGCGGTTTGCGCTGCAGTTGGCCGAGGTGAACACGTTGGGCTAGGCGATGGGCGTGCCCGACCAACACGACGGCGCGTCGACCTGGTGCGCATAGCGGGAGAAGCATCATCCTGGCGGCGAGAAGATGCCATGTCAAACCTTCCTACTAGGAAGGAATCCTTGGTCAGTAAACTAGACAATGTCTTACGACTTGCGGATGCGGGCCTTCAGGTACGCCCAGACAAGTGCTCCTTTTCACCAGACACGCAAACAACTTGGGTCATGTGATACCAGGAGAAGGAATTCGGACTGGTCCTAAAAAGACGGAGGTGGTGAAGAAGTAGCCTGCACCACAAACCAGGCAACAGGTTCGTTCCTTTTTAGGCTTATATTCCTATTACAGTAGGTTTGTTAGGGGGTTTTCAGATCTAGCTCGGCCTCTCAACAAGCTAACAGAAGCCAGGAGCCCTTTTATATGGAACAAGACCACCCAGGTAAGCTTCGGAACCCTCAAAAAGCCTATGGTTGCAACTCCCATCCTGAAGCATCCGGATATGGGGAAACCCTTCATCCTGGATTGCGATGCCAGTGCGCATGCCATTGGGGCTATCCTGGCACAGGAAGTCGAGGGGGAAGAGCGGGTAGTAGCTTATTTTAGCAGAACATTAAATAAGGCAGAAACAAGTTACAGTGCGACTAGGAGGGAACTGCTAGCTATTGGGAAAAGTGTCCAACATTTCCACCAGTACTTGTATGGGGCTAGGTTCTTTGTTAGGTCAGATCATGCTGCACTGGCATGAACCATATCTCTCCGTCAGCGAGAAGGACAGCTCGCCAGTTGGTTGGAGACCCTTCAGACTTACTACTTCATAACTGGGTACTTGAGTATTAAACGGAGGCCACCATTACGAAACGCGCCGCGGCACTTACAGAAGGTTAAATTGTTATAGATGTTGTAGTAGAACTATTCTAGTATTGTTGTGAGTCGAGCGTTCCATTACATTCCACTAACCGAAAAGTATCTACCGAAAAGTACCTACTGCTCGCTGCCGCTCGCATTGTCAAGCGATCTGGATGCTCGCTAGCGCTCGCATCTCAAAAAAGATAAACAATCCCAGAAACTATCCCGTGAATGAGCAGGTTGTTTGGGACTTCTGAATAGATTAGTGGAATGTAATGTTAGGTATAAAATACCAGAAAACAAGACAAGTAGAGCTGGGACGGTGGGCTCTTGACTGGGGGGGGGGGTATAACCGAAAAGAACCATATTTACTAACCAATACTAGCAAAAATATTATTGATTTCTGGTGAGCCACCGGTAGGTCTAGTAATACCTACTTAGGGATATTAGGTGTACCTACATTGTATACCTATACTTAGGTATATACCCCCTCAAAACTAGTGGCCTCCGTATAATACCTAAGTACCCATAACTGTACACCGAGCAGGCAGACAACATGCTAACCCTGATGGACTGTCCCGCTGACCATGTAATGGGCCTTGCAACTAATGCAAAAAGAGCGAATAACGGAGAGATCCTAGCAATGAACTTAATTCGATTGAGTTCCAGGTACCAGATGGTGGTGTGCTCCAGGCAAAGGACGCTAATATTCAATGGGTAATCCAGAGATTAAAAAGGGCGCAGAAACCTGAACCAGCCGAAACCACAACCCTTGACCCAGTCATTCGTAAACTGATCGGCCGATGGGAATCCCTGGAAATAATAGGAGACCAACTCTACCACAAATGGGAACTACCAAAAGGTAGATAACCAAGCAATGGGTTGTACCAACTGCTGCAATTCAAAATGCGCTAAAAAAGTGCCACGGCAGCCCTTTTGGGGGACACGTTGGATACATGAAGTGAAGACACTAGGAAAGGTACGGCAAGCTTACTTTTGGCCTGGGATGACCATGACGTAAAGACGTGGTGCAAGACATGCCAAGAATGCAATAAGGTCAAGGGTCCTGGAAAACTTCACCCAGCCTCATTGCAACAGATGATGGTAGGGGGACCGTTTGAGCGAATGGGAGTAGACATTTTAGGCCCCTTTCCCCAGACAAAGCAAGGAAACCGTTATGTACTAGTCGCGGCCGACTACTTCACAAAATGGCCTGAAGCAATCGCTTCCCCAACCAAGAAGCCCAAACAGTGGCCAGCACTCTTGTTCAGCAGGTGTTCAGTTGAAACGGAGTACCCTGGGAACTACACACGGATTCTAGGTACGTACCTTGAAACGGAAACCATCAAATTTTGTGGTGGAGGGGAGGTTAATTTTTATTTTTCATGCTCGATTTCAATGGTTTATTATTGAAAATAATAAACCAAAATTCCCAAGTTCAAGATAATTTAAAACGTTAAAATATCGAGATTTAAAAAAAAATTAACCTCTATTTTTCACCCCTCAGAGATGACTGACTGCAACGCCGAGCTTCGCGGACCAACTAAACACCAAATGGGACTTACGAACCACATTTCCTTAATTTTGGTTTGTGGTAACTAAGGAAAGTGCGAAGTACGGCGTAACTTGATCAAATTAACCACCAAATTGTGAGCGAGGGGGGGTCAATTTTTTGGTAATTCTCATGCTTGTATCCAAAGGGTCATTATTGAAAATAATAAACCCAAATTACGTTCCTCAATAATAGAAAGCCTTGAGGTGATTTGGGGATTAAATGTAGCTACCTAATGATCGACTAGACACGTTGAACTGTAAACTTCCCAAGTCTGAGGTGGTAATAAAAACCAAGAACGAACGAAGTATTCGACGCGAAAGTTCTACCCATGGCCCACCTTATCTGTTACAATTGTGGCACGTAAACCTGTAAATACGACCCTACACAATGGGTTTCCTTCAACTCCTTTGTGATCATTTTTATGTTTCGCATAAAGATGGTCCTTTGAGGACACTCTACACCAGGAGAGAGCATGAGATGTTCCACTGTTCCAAAAAGCAGTCAGAAGTTGATAACTAAATATTCACGTCTTTCTTGTTTATTTCATCCACTGCTCAATTTGAAGGTATTCCTCAACATTCCAGTGAAATCACAGCTCCATCCTGCGTACTGTACATATTGTACAGATGTTTCTGAACATTGGACGTTGAGTTCAGCGAAGACGTGTCATAAAAATATAATTTGCATTTTGAAATGATAAACACAGGCCTTCTGATACATAACGTGCAAGGCGCAAAAGGAATTCAAAAGTTTCAAATTGTCCTACACTTTGCAGGTGACTACTAATACTCATTATCAAGTTTAGAAAAAGTTAATATTTACTAATTCAAATGCAAGCCACCCTCAGATATGATTATTTAAGAAAAGAAATTATTTAAGGAAAGGAGATTATTTAAGAAAAGAAAAGAAGCAGGTGGTCCATTACCTATGTTGACAAAACAATCCATGTAGTACTTACTGCATGCGTGTATTGAAGATTTAGCCGCGTGCCCTTCCTAATTGCGGTAGTGATAGAAGTTGATGTAACCACCAGTTGCTGTCAGATGCTATCGCGGTACCTACTTACTACTGAAATTTGTACGTGTGCCCTGGTATGTAAAAGTCAAGTAAACAGTAATTTCAGCTTTACGTCCATCTATACTGCTGGGGTCGCAGACGTGATCTCTCAGGAGGATAAGAATTTTTCCCGATCATTTCGCTCAAAGCTTCCCATTAGTTCAACGTTCTGAGTTCGGATCAATCAGGCGATTGTAGGAGGACAGAACTTAACGGCTTTACATTTGAAGCATATGTAAAAAGAGGAGCGAAGGACTTCACCATGTGTTGAAACAGGTTTAAAAATAGCAGAACTAGTTCATTAAGAAAACGTTCGGTTAACCATATCGTCAGAGATTTTATTCATAAAAATATAAAAACGTCAAAATTTTCCAAAGGTGTCAGTGGCAACAAAGATTCAAAAACATGTATGTTAACTAAGTTGAGGAACAGTGGATCTGGGATTTGGCGTTAGTGACAGACGTTTCACAGTTTCGAAAATGGAAATTTCTGCAGTAAGGCTGCTTTTCTATAACCAACTGTTTTTGCCTGGTATGTCAGTTCTTGGTTTTTTTTTCTCCTCGCCACAGCTGTTGAGCAAGATTAAAACTTCTGATTGGTAGATTACTAGGAAAGTGCTGAACTGAAAAATGTTGGGATGGGGGCCAGTAAAATTTTTCTTTCGGTGTAATTGGAAGGACTCGCACGCAATAGTGGTGTGGTTAAGGTTTGAAGAGGGTGATGCCCAAATTTCTGGTGGATAAGTGGCTTTGTGTGGTTAAGGTTTGAAGAGGGTGATGACCGAATTTCTGGTGGATAAGTGGCTTTTGGTGAAACGCAGGTTTTTTCATGCACTTACAAAAGGCTTGAATCAGCTGGGAATTCTTCGGCTTATGAGAAAGTATGTGGATGTCGTCCTAGCCAGCTTCAACGTCAGCCGGTTTCAAGAAAGGCAAACAAAAATTTTTTTTTAGCCATTTACCAATAACACAGAGTCACTTTTGTAATCTGTTCGAGACATGGAGTTTGGATCTTTCGCTACTGAGCATGGCACAAGTGAAAACGGCATGCTGTAAGAGCAGCAGACCCATGCCTTTTTTCATACAAAATTCCCTCATCATCGGAACTCACCACTGAAATCTTGAGTTATGGCGAACTTGGTGAACGGTCTGAATGAACCTAGCGAACTGAAACCGGGAGCAGGTATACCGCCAAGGCCTTCGCTCTATTTACTTCACGTATGACCCTGCTGTTGACTCCGTTCACTCTATTTACTACTAGGTATTAGCTTATAATCCGGACCCTCAGGCTCCATGTCATTATTTTCGCTCTTCTGAAACCGTTTACAATGTACCAACTGCTATTTATTTAGCAGACATAATTTTGCGGAACGAGCAATTTTCACCGTTTACTTTCTTCTATTCGGAGGCGTCGGTTCGGTGAGAAGGAGGATTATGCGGTCGCACCTTTTGTGAGCTCAACAAGGGTATGAATAGAAGTGGCCGCGAGACTTCTTCGTCTTAATTAGGGAGCGGCCTTCTTATGAAGCGAAAAACGAGGGAGTAGGCTGTTCGTAAACCGCTCCTCGACAAACACCTTCCACCCACAACGGCTGGTCGATGAGTTGAGCACACAAACCAGTTTGATTATTTCTCAATTCATCCAGGTCGCACATTACATTGTTTTTTTTTTTTTCGCGAATTTTCAAAGAAAATGTAGCTATTTGGCTCGTTTAATTATAAGTTGGGACTTTCTTCAATACTTTTTCTTCAATATGTCCTTCAATTAGTTTTTGGTTTATTATTCTGTGAATAATACACCTATGTATTCGCTCAGCAAAAAATTTTTATAACAACCCCTCAAAATTTTTTCTTTTCCGTTTCAAGGTGCGTAGATTCAAAAAATGCAATGTCCGTCCGCCGTATCACGTGTACCGGCTTCATTTTCGGTCTAAAAAAGTCGTTCTTTCGCACACATGCTCCATTTGGGCCCTACGTGTGTCCCGAAACTTTTCAGCCCGATCGGAATATACCCAGGGGTGTTTGTTATGAGTGAAAATGTGGATAAAAATATGTACTTTTTGTGCTTTAGTAACATGTTAGTAACATGAGCTTTTGAGGTATCTTTTTCCATGTTTTTGGGGACGAGAAGACCGAATATGAAGTCCATTTTGACCAAAGAGTGGAAAATTGAGGTTCTACCAAAGATTCAGCTGCCAAAATTGATTTTTTATGAGGCAAAAATCTGGAAAATTGTCTGAAATCACCATCAATTTGTATAATAACACTAGAAAAAGTGTCAGCACGTGGATCAAGACGATTAAATGGCACTACCAATGATCAAAGATGATTTGAAAAAAAAAAAATAAATAAATAGCGTACTACCTAATTTGTGTTTTGGGGGCCAAAATTGGTGGAAACCATCAGAAATAGCTATTTTAATTATTTCACATGAAAGAAACAATGAATGAACAGCCAACATTTCTGTAGTATGTCCAATATAATAATAAAACCATGTGACAAGGACTTTGCAGCGTTTTTTCTCAATATTTTCTTTCACTTTCTTCTCAATATTTTCTTTAAATTTTCTTCAATTATAAATTGGGACTTTATAAATTGGAAATTCCTTCAATATAAATTGGAACTTTTTAATTACTAAATTAGGACTTTATAAAGTGGGACTTTCTTCAATAAGATCCCTCAATATTTTCTTCAACGTTTCATTCAATAACTTTTTTTTCCAATATTTTCTTTCAATTTTCTTCTCAATGTTTTCTTTCAATGTTCTTTTCAATATAAATTGGGATTTTCTTCAATAAGTTCCTTCAATGTTTTCTCCAGTAAGTTCATTTTTCTTCAGTAACATGTTCTTCAATATTTTCCTCAACAAAATCAATCAAGTACCCCTGGGCTAATTTATTTTATTTTATTCAATTTTAAACAACATTTGCTCACAATGTTCAAATGAAATTGAAATCTATTCAAGTCCATTCAAGTGTGAATAAGAGTCACAAATTCCATGAAGTTCAACAGCATTCATAAATAGGTAGGGAATTTAACCAGAATAGGTGCAGAATAGGTAAAGGTGAAACCAGAAATCCGGAGAGAGCTGGTTTCAACCCGCAAAAAATAGCCGTCTCGTCGTGTTACCGTTGAAATTCAGTAGACTTATGGTACTATATATCAATATCTACACTATAAATTGATGATTCTGTTCAAAATTAAATTAATTGGAGGGAAAACCTTCTGTTTACAAAAACACAATGACCTATCCACCGAATAATTTTCCCAAGACGCCGCTGCTAGGGACGGCCTCTTTACAAAAATATAGGAAATCCGGAAAGGATACGACCGGCTATAAACCTTCCCCGGCCAACTCCGAGCATTATGTGAAAAATCTCATAAAAATTCCGTCTAGCCGTTTTTCCGTTCATAAATAGGTACAGAATATAACAAGAATAGGTACGCAATAGTACAGATGAAACCAGAAATCCGGAGAGAGCTGGTTTCAACCCGCAAAACAACAGCCGTCTCGTCGCGTTACTGTTGAAATTCAATAAACTTATGGTACTATATATATTATATAAACATATGATCTAGTTTTTTCCGTTTCTTAGATGAAAGCCGAGAAATGAGATATTTTTAGAGCACTCCTCGTAGGGGTCTCACTTATAGGTGTTCTCCAAGAAGGCGTTATCTCTGGCGCGGATATATCGCGTGCTACTTTATATTCTGCCGTCTTTCGACTCTGTTTAGATGTAAGTCTAGTTCGATACAACGGGATGGGAAAACACCTGTCTAGCCCTCATTATTTACAGATGATATTTTCACCGGAGTACACAAGTTGTTGTACGAACGGCTTGAAGATGAAACGTATTTATGCCCAAAATACAAGTTATTGACAAGACAGAAAAAAATTCTTGAATGACAGGAGTTTGAAGATTCAGCTATCTTAATGATCCATTGAAAAGCACTATGACAACTTCCGTATTTGACACTGAACCATTAAAATTTCTCTTGAGAATCGTTGGTTTGGAGAAAAAGTCGATTTTGGTTCATTACTTTAAATGCTTTGGAATCAAGCATTAAAAAAAAAAAAAATCCCCATCAAAGTTTGACGGTTTCCGTTTCAAGGTGCGTAGAATCCGAAAATGGAATTTAAAAAAACTTCTGTCCGTCCGCCATACGCCGTACTTGGCACTTTCCTCAGATACCATGAACGAAATTAGAAAAAAATTTGGTTTGTAGCTCCCATTTTGGGGTCTAGTTGGCATGAAAAGCTCGGCGTTACTTTCAGTCATCTCTAAGGGGTGAAAAATAGGGGTTGAAATTTTCAAAACGCCATAAGCTCGAAAACTTTCAATAGAAGGTAGGTAGCCCCAAAAAAACGAACCTACTAACTCAGGGTCTTAAAATAAGAATTTACCGATCTATACAGAAAGGATATTTATAGAGGAAAACAATAAACCGTTGTGTAATAACTTGCAGCGTTTTTGAACTCATCGTGAATTACAAACGATAGTAAATAAAGAAATCAACCAGTTGTAATTCCACAATCTTTCCTATCAACGCCGGAAATGAAAAATTACCAGATTATTACCTAGGAACCTTTTGTAGTTTTATCGAATTATTCAAACGTAGGTATTTTTCACAGCAACATCATGAAATATCGCACATCGAACCATAAAAATTACATGACCGTTTGACTCAACTTTTCTCCAGAGCCAGACAATATCATGACTGCAGTATTCACTAAGTTATTTAACGTAGGACACAACTCGAATCAAAACCTGTTGGTTTCTTGGCAAAATCCATCGTTTTATATGAATTTAAAGAAAGTAGTTACAGCAGGAAGGTGAAATATAAACTATACTACCCGACCGGTTGGACCACCAGCCTCCGATAGCCTTACTGTCCAAGAACCTATTGAACTTGGAATTTCTTCTTCACCACCTACTTTTCCATGTTTTGAATCAAACAATCAATACAATGAAAGCGGTTCTTAATTCTCTTCCTCCACCCTCCAACTCATGTGCTGAAGATATCAAAACGCAATTGTGCGAATGACTATTTTGTTAGTTTTATAATTTATAAAATTATATCTTTACATCATTAGGGTGTGCTGGGGTGATTCCTTTCTTCTGGTTCGTCAAATGACTATCGGTACACGTGATTACAGAATGTGGCAACCTATTTGGACACGCCCTTGGTCGTTTCAAAGGAAGAAAAAAAAAAAGTAGACAGGCGCTACGAAAAGTTATTATAGTTACGAACAACCCAAATTCATAAGAAAGTGCTTGTTACCTACCGCCTGAAGGCACATAACGCTTGCGCTATGCGGTCTAAAGGGCTGATATAAAGGGAAATATGACGGCGATAGAGTTTAGTGCTCCGCCTCCCCACCTTCGGCATCACCTCTGAGGCGTAACCTCTATTTACATTATATATCACGAGATAAGAGATAGCCTGGTTCGCTCAAGTCAAAAGTAACAGGGGCATTATCTATTCCGATGGGAAGCTCTTGTCATTCACACTCATCTTGCCTCCTTCCACCTCCATGCCTGCTCCCAGACTCGGCCAAGCGAAACACCATCATTCCTCTCATATAACCCCTTTATCTACCTACCCTCATATTACAGGCTAATTATAGCAATTTTACTTAAGAAAAATAATCTGTATAACTTCGAACAAATTAATTTTGGTTTATTATTCTGTGAATAATACACCTATGTATTCGCTCAGCAAACAATTTTTATAACACCCCCTCAAAATTTTTTCTTTCCTGTTTCAAGGTGCGTAGATTCCAAAAATGCAATGTCCGTCCGCCGTATCACGTGTACAGGCTTCATTTTCGGTCTAAAAAAATCGTTCTTTCGCACACATGCTCCATTTTGGCCCTAGTTGTGTCCCGAAACTTTTCAGTCCGATCGGAATATACCCAGGGGTGGGTATATGAAGCCGAATATGAAGTCGATTTTGACCAAAGAATAGAAAATTGAGGTTCTACCAGATGTTCAGCTCCCGAAATTGATTTTTTATGAGTCAAAAAGCTGGGAAATCGTCTGAAATCACCATCAATTTGTATAATTACACTGGAAAAAGTGTCAACAGGTGGATCAAGAGGATTAAATGGCACTACCAATGATCAGATAATTTATTTAAAAAAAAAAAAAAAAAAAGGAGCGTACCCTGTTCGTGTTTTGGGGGCCAAAATTGGTGGAAACCACCAGAGATGGCTATTTAAATTATTTTATATATGAAAGAAGCAATAAATAAACAGCCAACATCTCTGTAGGTATGTCCAATAGAATAATAAACCCATGTGACAAGGACTTTGCAGCGTTTTTATCGCCATGCGTGTACGAATAGGTATATAGTTTATTGGGAATGACAGTTGTAGAGCTTGCTTTTTAAAATCTTTGTTTTTGTAGTTACATGGTTCTACTTGCAACGGGGCCTTCTTCAGCCTACGAATGATAATATTAAAAATAATAAAGTTTTAAATTTAGAAAATATATAATACCTCTTATAATAAGTCGTTATGTTGTCGAACAGCATTTGCTAAAATAAATACATGGCACTTGATTAATGTTTTTGTTGAAGTGGGGCACATTACGAAATTGAGATAGTTATTATGACTTGACTTGATATCAAGTGGTACTATATATTTATTTTAACAAATGCTGTTGGACAACATAACGACTTGTCTTCAATACGGAGATCAATGGTTCTTTTTAATTATTGACAATAACACGCAATATTCGGTAAGCTAATTTGTAATATGTATCTGAATTAGGACATATATATATATATATATATATATATAAAATGTTTTTAACTTTTATTAGTAAACGGTTAACTACCTATTTGAAATTATAGGTATAGATTTAGGTATTATATATTTTATACTTAAAACTATGTTATTTTTAATATTATCATTTTCAGGCTGAAGAAGACCCCGTTGCGGGTAGAAACAAGGAACTAAAAAAATAAAATTTTCAAAAAGCAAGCTACAACTGTCATTTTCTAATAAGAAGATGGTCCATCCATTCCAATCAACCATGAATATAGTTTATTTAAATCACACAGAAAGGATGAACAATAAGAACCAGTTTATTATTTTAAAAAAGCAACAACAACAGTGTGAGTTTTTGAATAGACCTTTTCTGCTGTTATCAGTATTTTTTTTTGGACTGACCGGTTTCGGCTGATTCTTGGACTGGTACAACGGAGTTCTGAAATTTGGGTTTTCATGCTAGTTATTAATGGGTAGGTAATTAATTACACACTTTATCCAACCAAAGTTATGCAGGAAAGCAGAAACAAGGACTAAGGCTCAAAGGTTCTGAGGCTAAAGTTGTTTCTCACCCTTACGTTAACACACTATCTATTTCGACCAATGCCATGGTTATCTGCATCTGCGGAGTGTCATTGTGGGGCAGTCACTGAAGTATTTTCATTCATCCAACTTCATAAACTGAATTATGAAAAATCAGAAGACATTTATAAGAAACCAACATAGGAAAATCTTTTTTTTTTAAATAATAAAAACAATAAAGAGGAGAGTGAGGCTCATAAACTTAGCATAACAAAAACTTTAGTCATACTTGATTAGAAGTACCTAGTCATAGAACTGAAGTCTTTGTTACCACTTTTCTTGAATAGATTTCTATGAGGTGAACGTTATAATACTCAAGAAATTATATGTTATTACGACTCGGCGATATGGGTGACGTATTAGGTATGTGACGTTTTTAAGTACCCAAGTCCAATAAACTATTTCCCGATAAATCAACGACAATTGTTTGGCTCAGCTGAAGTGGATTCCCCAATGCCTACTCAACGACTCATAAAAGTGGCGAACCTTAGAGAAAAGGACAAACACGATGAAGTGAGCAGTTAACAAGAACGCAAGTGCGTTATAGTTGAAAAACCGATAACAAGGGCCTCGCATCCCCAAAACCCCTTAGAGCACTTCGGGGACAATGAGGGCTGCGTGGTGTATTTACTGCCACTACAAACGTAATGTGTTATGACCCTTCAGGAAAACGTGTAGGACTCAAGGGAGTCCATATATCCAAACAGGCACCTGTTGAGCCCAGCCGAAGAAGTTGGTAACCGAACCACCACTACGTTTTGCCTAACCTGAGCATTTCATTTGGGCAGACGGAAAAATATGTAGAGTAACGAGAAGGGGCTCACCCCTTACGGGTTTTATAGCCGAAACATGTGCGGAATCTCATCGTGTTCGTTTGGGGAAGAAAACGAATTGGTCTTTTTTGCCTGTCTGAATCGGATGACAAACGACGCGCTTTCATTTATTTTCTCTCTTTCAAGGCGTAGTAACTATAATGCGTTTACAAATCCAAGGTGGGTAATATTTTTTCACGTAATCATAATGTAAAGTGTGATGGGTACGTAGTTCAGACTCAGGAAACATAATGCCTGAATAAATGAAAACGGCAAGTGCTTGTACACAGCAGAAACCATTATGAAGAATATAAGCAGCATGTAAGCACTAAGATGAGGAAATAGTTTACTAATGAATTATACCATTCAGAAGAAAACCAACCAACCAGGCTAGCACAGTAGTCCTTTGTGCCTTGAACAATCAAGCACACTGGCACTGGCAACAATCGATAAACCTCAGTACAGTAGACGCCGTGGTCCTCAGTACAGTAGGCTGTGGATAGTGGATAACATTGAAATAATGTTTTGGAGGGTTGAGATTCGATGAAATTAGGTAAGTCGGCACTAAGCTATTTGTATCAGAACCCCATGGGGTATTGAGGATCCCGGATCCAACAATCAAAACGCTGCAAATTTAGCAAAGAGGAATCCGTGGTATGACTGGGATTGTGAGAGGGCGAGGAGAAGATCTATGTGTTTACTTCGTCTACACAGAGATACGGGCTCAGACGACGTAAGGAATACATATGTGCAAGCTAATCAAGGATACAAGAGCTTGGTTCTCCAGAAGAAGAGGGGCTTTTATGGTGGCTTGCATGCCAGGTTTAGAGAGGTTAAAGATAGCAGACAGTTCTGGCAGTTGGTGCGGGTCTTCAGAAGAATGTCCCCGGCTCCTGCAGCACTCATTTCGGCTTCGGAATGGATGTATTATTTCCGCGCACTCCTTAATCCGGGCGTTTCGGGTGACTTACTGTTTTTTGTGGAGCCGAATTTTGTGTCAGATACGTTGGATGCCCCGTTTACGATCTCAGAGCTTCAGAGGGTTTTGTCTGGCGTGAAGGAAAACAAGGCTCCAGGCCGTGATGGTGTCCCTTTTGAGTTCTTCAAGTACTCTTGTACAGAGTTCCAGGAAATGTTGCTAGATTTTTTCAATCTCATCTCCAGCACGGGGCAAGTTCCTCAAACATTCAAAGAGGCGATCATCTTTCCTCTCCACAAGAAGGGAGACCCGACGGAAGCATCAAACTACAGAGGATTGTCTTTCATAAATTGTCTAGCCAAGCTTCTCTCATGCCTCTTCGCCAATCGTTTGGATGATTTTGTTGTGCAAGAGAACACATTGACGGAATTTCAGTCTGGTTTTCGGAAGGGTTATTCAACTGTCGATTCGATCTATGTTCTCACTGGCTTGGTTGACCTGGCATTCATGCGGCCACGTGGTAAACTATACGCTTTTTTTGTCGACTTGAGAGCTGCATTCGACAGGGTCAATAGAGAGCTCCTCTTTTGCAAATTATTTAGCGCTGGTGTCTCGTCGAAGTTCGTTGCCATCCTGCGTAGCTTATACGAGAATATAACGTCGGCTGTCTGGAGCAAGGATGGAGGCACAGACTCGTTCCGGGTGGGAAGCGGCGTAAGACAGGGCTGTCCCCTGAGTCCCCTTCTGTTTGCGCTATTCGTTAATGATCTACCCAATGAGCTGAAGCATGGCATTAAGACAGGTGAAACAGTCATCAAGGTATTGCTGTATGCAGATGACCTGGTGGTTTTGGCGGACGATCCAAATGAACTCCAGGAAAACATTGATGCACTTCGAGCTTATGGTGACCACTGGGGACTTGAAGCAATCCTGGAAAAGTCAAAGATTATTGTTTTCCAGAGGGGGGGTAGGCGGAGAGCGGCGGAGAGGTGGCACTATGGAGATGAGGAGCTGATAATCGTGAAAGATTATACGTACCTGGGCGTTACTCTTACACCAAGGCTGTCATTCACTAGCCATCTTAGGGCTAAAGCTGCTTCAGCCAAGACGGCCATGAATTGCATTTGGGGTAAAGCAATCGCCAATCCGGGCATTCCACTTTTGGCAAAAGTGGAGATTTTCAATGCCATTATGAGAGCCATACTGTGCTATGCTGCCCAGGTTTGGGGAAACAGGCAGTACGACTCGGTGGAGGGTGTACAGCTTCTATTTGTGAAGAAGTTATTTCACTTGCCTTCTCACACTCCTAACTACATAGTCTATCTGGAGACGGAGCTGGACACGCTGTCAGTATTCACCCTGAGAATGCACTTGGATTATATGTTGAGGGTCATCAGGATGCCGGAATCCCGCCTGCCAAGAATTGTGGCTTCCGAAATGGTTAGGCATTGCGTCGGTTTTGCTAAGCAGTACGCTGCTCTCTGTAGCATGTTTGACCTTCCGAACAACCTGACATCTCTTGACCACGGGGTCCTCAGGTCGGACATGGATCGGCTGGTCGTGGCGTTCAGGGCTGACAGGATATTGTCATTTCGGAGGAGAGTGGAGGTGTCTGGGTCTTTCACTCTGTATCGGAAGCTGGATCCTAGAACCAGCTGTGCCAGTCTGGTCAGGAATAGTGGGGTTCCATTACATGTTGCGAGGTGGGCATTCAAAATACGCGCAGAGTCTTTGAACCTGAACGCCAAACCATACGAAAATGACCGTTCGGATGAATGCTCGCTGTGCAATCTCTATGAGAGAGAGGATGTATACCACTTTTTCTGCCGCTGCCCAGTGCTGTCTGAATTTCGAGTCGTTGCCTTTGGACGCCACTCCTTGTCACGCGATGAAGCGATCTCGATTGGAGTGGACTGGAGCTGTTCTGTCGAACTGCCTGGAGATACCGTGCCTTCCTCGTCAGTGAATTTAATTTTTGATTGTCTTGTCAGTATAATAGAGTAGAATTCCACAAGAGGCCACGTAGCATTGTAATTCACGTCTCAAGAAGCTTTTACTTTTTATTTCTGATTTATTCTTTCTAAAAACAAAAAAGCCCCTAACTTCCGGCAGACGGATTTCCATGCCGTATTGTTTATTTTATAAGCTATTTGTGTAATACTTTCCAGTAATGAAAGACAATAAACGGTTTTCTTCTTCTTCTTCTTCTTCTTCAGTAGTCCTTTGTGCCTTGAACAATCAAGCACACTGGCACTGGCAACAATCGATAAACCTCAGTACAGTAGACGCCGTGGTCCTCAGTACAGTAGGCTGTGGATAGTGGATAACATTGAAATAATGTTGTGGAGGGTTGAAAGATTCGATGAAATTAGGTAAGTCGGCACTAAGCTATTTGTATCAGAACCCCATGGGGTATTGAGGATCCCGGATCCAACAATCAAAACGCTGCAAATTTATTACAAAACGGTTTACCTGAATTTCCCTGCTCCTTCTGCGTAGATCACCTTCGTGCTCCCCCCAGGAAAGCCCCAAAATGGAGTCCTGCAGCTGGCAGGGCAATGAGAGTTTCATAAATATGCGGTGGATTCAGGAATTCTCTCATTAATTATTTGCCGTTATTCATGAAGCATAACGTTTGTTCGAGTTACAAAAGTACCTATCGACAATATCAAAAATAACCATCATTCTTCAATAAAATAATATGACGAAACAACCAACTCGATTTCAAGGCCTCACTGTTAACGTAGGGGTGGACGTACAAGTGATCTCAAAAATTGCCCAAGTTTGAGAACTATTTAAGGGGTCAGTCCGAAAAACAGTGTTTTTTTCAAACGCCTCTGCCTTGCTTAAAACGCGGTAGAAATTTGAAATAGGTTATATTTTCGATAGTTTAGATGTTGATGAACAAAACAAAACAAAAAAAATCAAAATAGGTCAAATAGGTATGTAGGTATGAGTACCTAAACTTAGGCATCATTTTGCGTTTATGTTCCTTTTTCTACGAAACAACCCGTCCGATTTCAATGGGTTTTTTTTCGTTGCATTTTTCTTACCTAGGTCTATAAACAGAAATGGGCTTTTCAGTTTTCACAATGTTATCTTAATTTTTTTCAAGAAATAAAAATTCAGGTTTTTGGTAGCTGACATTTTTCCAACGACAAACTCTTCAAATCAAAATTATGCAAAAATCCCATGTCTAACGATGCATTAGCACCTTACGATACAAACGAAAAAATCAGAACCAAAATCGGTCGAATAGGTATCACAGAAAAGGAACATAAATATCAAAAAATGTAGTTTCGAGAAAAACGCGTTTTTCTGAAGAAGAACATTTTTTGGGCTTGATGCAGCACCATGGCCACTCATTCTAGCTTGGCTGTCTAAATACAACGGGAAGAGGAATAAGGGAAGGTTGTTTATTGCTTCTTTTTCTAGTTTGACGTATATTCAAGTTAGTTTGACACCAAAATATGTGCAAATCCCAGTTTTTACTAGTGATAAGCGGTTTTCCGAATATGCCACGTTCTAGTCCATTCTAGCTCAGTTTTCTTAGGCTTCCACACTCGGAATCATCAAGTTGTATTTATACCATATTGTTCAGAATTGAGTGGAGAATTATAAAAAATTAAATAAAAAAATCGATTTTTTTTCCGGACTGACTCCCCTTAAAAATGTAAAAAATTCTAGGTGCCGGCGTCTTAAATGGCACACCCATTATGTGAGCGAGCGAAACAAGTGGAGAATTGATTGCTCGACTTCAAAACACTGCTCTTCAACAACTGCTGCGAAACTGCATTCCCGAGATGCTCTTTTGAGAATATTGAAGACTGTGAGTGAAGAATAATGTGATATGATTGATTACGTTAATGACTGACAATAAATACTCGCTGAGAGCCACGTAAGCTATGCCTCTCCACAACAGGTGGACTTTCTTGAGTGGGACTGATGCCTGGTAGACACGTCATCTCCGATTGAAGATAGTCACTTGTTGACTCCTTCGGTGCTTACCGCGACTTAGATGGTGGGTTTGCGTGAGTGTCAGGCTAATATTACAGGACTAAGAATGATGATAACGTAGCAGCCTCCCTTGTATATGCCTGTAACAGCTTATTCATTGTACATGCCTGTTCCTTTAAACTTCGCTCCGATTTGATTTGAACCTTCTACATAGGTTTCCAAGAGCATAGGTCTCGAATTTTAGGGGATTGCCGCACGCCAGTAAATTTCATAAGGTGGGTTTATGTCATACAGTTTCCCAACAACTCAACATGCTATTGCACAAAATGCAGTAATTATTTGAATGATAAAAAAATAAGTAAAAACCATTTTGATGGGCATTCGTCCATGGTGGACTCCTCTCAGTATTAGGAGAGAGAGAGAATCGGCCCTAGCGTTCATTCTCACGACAACCTTCATAACCCAGCAATATTTGTCTGCAGCTGGATAACTTATATGCGTTTATCTCTGTTTGTAGACAACTGGAAAGGTACGTAAATCCAAGGTCCTATCTCAATTTTCGCTTTTTCGATGCAAGGATATGTAGATTTACAGTTATCTTGAATATGGGCATCCAGTATGAAACCGCTACCCATGTCTAACACCGCCAAAGAACTCCTTATATTCTTCTAGACTTCGACGCAGGATAAAACGTGAGACGAGCGTTCTCACGGCATCTGTGTCGCGAATGCAGATGGTCGCCGGCTGTAAATCATCCCGTCGAAAATGGGAACACGACCTCACCTTGCCACCTTAGAACTTCGGGGCCCTACTTTATTCCTTATTTCCGCCGGTGTCAAAGTAAAATTTCCAATTTGAGAAGCACATGCACATCGAACTTCACTTACAAGGAGACGGTAGAAAGTGATTATCACTTCTTCTGGTTGAACTTCAGAGGTGATCGAGTCCAACTCAAATGACTACTTGGTCACTTCCCATATACTACATCCAGCCACCTATCTATCGTTGTTTTGTTTATCTGTACTTTACTCGTTCCACGATCAGGCCGTATTAATTGAACACTCACATTCAAAACTAGACTACTAGGATTCCCTTAAACTCATCTTCGAAGTAATATAATAAACAAAATCTCTATTTTTATACTTTCCTTCTTCACGTAGAAACCGACGCGAGGATGACAAAAAAAAGCTTTGGTTCCTTGATTGTACTACGAGTTGGTTCATTCGAAATTTTCGCACATTTCCAACCTTTTGGTTTATTAACTTTTTCAATAACTAACCTTTGGAATCGAGCATGAACTTTTTTTAACCTCCGTCAAAATTTTATGATTTCCGTTTCAAGGTACATAGAACCCGAAAATGGAATTAAAACATTTCTGACCGTACGCCATACGTCGTTCCCTGCACTTCGCAATTTCCGTAGCTCAAAAACTTTCAGCAGAAAATGCGTTTAGCTATGCGGCAAACGTATCGAAATGGGCGACCGATGCACAGTTACCAAAATGGCTTTTTTCGAGGGGGAAAAAATGCTGTTCCATTCTTACAGGAAATTTAGCGCTGATTCCGAATATACCCAATGTTCTCATACCCAAAATAAGTTATTCGTGTGTTTCTTGCAACAACACTATCAAAAGCACGTTTTTGACTGAACAGACTGAAACGAGTTCTCGAACTGTACCCGTTCGTGCTGGGTAGTCCACGCCACTAAAAACGGATTGCAGCCGAAGTTGGCAGAAGGTGGTGACGATTTTCTCAGGGACGTTACTTATAACATACTAGTACCTGTAACATAAAAGTTAGAGCCAGACCGGAGGCAGTCGGAGGTTTTTTTATACGCCAAATAAAGTTCAGGTATTGGCGAAAACGGTGTATTTCTTATCAAAATACTTTCTATCATACTTCTTCAGCCCGAACACTGTATTCATAAATAAAACAAAAAAAAAAAAACTCAGAACTGAGTGTAGACGGAACTTGTGAATACTACCATAGTTTTACCTATTTTCACTGAAGTTCAACTTTGGACAATAAGCTCTAGTTTAAATAATTGCCAATAGATGATAAATGGCTATTACATTTGGATTCTACGAATAATTTACTATAAGAGACGGCTATTGAATCACTGAAATTCTCACTTTCCGAAAACTGAATTTTTTCCGCCCTTGTACCCCAGTGCGACGTCTGTTCCCCGACAGGGTGAAAGGCGTTCGGGAAGGTCGACGTTCGCTCCTGGTAGAACTCAAGCCGAGATGACGACCGCTCGAACATGCGTCAAGTAACCACAGGTTCGGTGATTCATCGTTATCTGTGTCACTGCCACCATGACAAAGAAATATGTATAGTAAAAGTGGGCGGTAAAAGCAAAGCCGCTGAAGATATCCGTAACGAGCTCTCCGGCCCAGAAAATTCTTTAAAAAAACGTAATAAGCTCAATTATATCAACATAAGGTAAGCGAAGGTACATACTACAAAAGGTAGGTAGGTGCATAGTAAATAAGGTATAAATAAGAGAAAATTATTGTTTTGCTATAAAGCAGGCTATGTATGATTATCAGAGCCCTTCAAATGCCATATTGCCATGGCGCCATTCAAAAATGCCATATTGCCATGGCGCGATACAAAAATGCCATATTCTGCAGATTTTTTTGTAAAATGCCATATTCGGCCGATTTTTGGGAAAATGCCATGTTTGTGCCTTGTTTTGCCTTTTTTTCGCCAAAATCCTTTAAAAAAATTAAAAAAAAATTTGAAGTGAAAATTTCCGAATGACATGAGGTTTCTCGAACCCTGAGGCCATTAGTGTAGAGGGATTACTAATGCCTCTAACCCTTTCGGAATGGGGTGCTTCCATGGGTCGCCACTCTGTCTGGTGAGGAAGCCACTCTGAAGGAAGGCTGGGAACCTGCTGATGTCCTCTCTGTGAAATACGCCCCGACAACATCAGCTGATGTGGAGAGGACTTTCTCAAAAATGAAATACCTTCTGAGTGATCGACGGCTGGGATTTTCGATGGAAAGCGTTGCAGCACACCTGATGTTGTTATTTAATAATAATAATAATAATAATAATAATAATAGCCTGGCGAGGGAGTTTTTGGTGGAGGCTATTATTCCCGACCACTGAGCCCTCCACATGCACTTGCGGGTGGGAATAGGCCCTTGGGCCCCCCACTCACGTCACCCCGTGGCACTTTTTACCCCCCACGGGTGATGACCACCCAAATAATAATAATAATAATAAATTATTTGTATAAAGCTTTGTATATAAAATAAATTATTTACCTAGCATAAGTAACTTGTATGCTGTGATATTATCGTCTCAGAATAGCTGGGGTGGTCGGAGAGGGTTGAAAAATAAGTGCCATATTGAGAGAAATTAGTGCCATATTTGGGCCAAAATAAGTGCCATATTGCCATATTTTTTAGGGCCCTATTTCACAAAAATAAGTGCCATATTGTGAAGGGCTCTGATGATTATGTATTCATGTGTTACAGATCATGAGATCAGTCGTAAGTGAAATTTTGGAAACATTCATTGCAATGAAACTAATCATTGCACTCATTCTAGTAATATCATTCATTCCATTAATTTCATTGACTGACGTGGTCCATCCATCACTACTACTGGAATTCTACTGACTGTTTTGCCTGTTGATTTTCAAATTATATAATCGTCGTTATTAGTTACTACCCTATTTTTACAAATAGAACCCTGTCATATCACCAACATGCTTCGATTCACAATACTAAGACCGGAGAGCGATTGATTACTTACCGGGGACCTATTGCTCGAGGAGCGACACTAAAGTCCTGTTTTCCGTCGGCCGGGGAGCAAACGATGAATCCCCACCGAAATAAACCCCTTTAGAACCTGGATCGAGTACGTGCCTTTTTTCCTTTCTTTTCTATTCATTTGATAAGATTTGATTTGATTTTTAAATTTGGATTAGAGCAGAGAGATCATCATGACTATGTAAATGAACAAGAAGATGGTTGAATTTGAACACTCTCACATTACGATCGTTCCATCACATTTTGAACAGATACATGACGTTTACATACTGCAGAAGCTTCTCCTTTTCGATATGGATGAACACTTTCAATCCCTGTACCACCATTATAAAATCAGTAGTGCTAACAAAAGGAATGTTTTTATCCTTGATTCAGAGCAAAGTGAATAACCAAATGACGTTTCCTCTGAAACGTTTTGAGAGAGACAATTCTCCCTTTTTCCTAATGAAAACATTGCGTCTTTTCATTAGGGGTTTGACCGAGTTAAGAGGCACTGAATTAAGGTCGAGTGAGTTTTATTCGGTGAATAACTCGCACTCTGATAGAGGCCTCTTGAAAACTTGACGTTCCAGTTTCACAAAACTTCGTTTACTTCTGTATTTATTTTTTCAACTACAAAAATAGTTACGTTAAAGATTTTGCATTTATTTTTTAGCGTTACTTGGTAATGTGAATTAGTTCACCATGGGTAATATTATGATTTTATTTACTTGATGAAACTGAATTTCTAGTAGGTATTTCACCCTGATAGTTATTGCCCAGTACTCAGTAGTTGTCTAATAGTGTCAGTGGTTGTCTTATTCTATCAGCCCATTCTTCCGTGAGAGGGTTTCACCTGATCACAATATTCCACGGCGTATTCCATATATTGTAATCACCCTGGTCTGCTCTTAGAGCTCATAACTCACAGGCTTCTTCTCATGATTCACCTTTTTGGAAAACACACAGTGAAATAGATATTAGGATGAAAAATACACAAAATTACAATGTCTATTCCCCTTTCGATATCGAATGTTGTAATATAATACATCCTGGGCGTAATATTGACTCGAATGGTAGTAAGTATTCATCAATAGCTTACTAAGTCACTCCACAACTCCAAGCTCGTTCCTCTCACCTCAGACTCTCCGTCCTGAGATTCAACGTCGTACAACTTGGTGGTTGTTTCGCAAGTCAAAACTTTGGACTCCGCGGAAGTTAGTTCAGCCACGTGATGTCAGCGTAGTGATCTACTCCTGCCCGTAACTCTCTGGCCGTGATATTGACATTTTGCGGCTGTCGTTGGACCTCGCCTTTCCTGTCTGTATATTTTATAAGATTTCGGTTCTAGGTCGTGAAAAATTGTCCCATATGGAGAAAATATGTTAGTTTTTTTTCCAGAGGAAGAACTTCTGCCAAGACAGCATATCCTCGCTCCGAGAGCCCGAGAGGGATAGGACGTTAGACTCTCTGGCCCTGAAAATTCGGGCGTTTCAAACATCGTCCAACATCGTCAGATTCAAAAAAAGCCTACTTACACGAATTGTATAGTTATCTCACCTAAAGTACATAAAAATAACAGTACATAATATCAATCATCAACTTGGTAGGTACCTATTTAAAATGAGAAAGTTTTTCAGACCCTTTTTGGATATATTTATAAAGTGAAATTTTTCCGCCGTCCTTCTGCCGTATCAGTCTAGTTGTCCACTCTTGCCCTTTCGCCCGTTGTGCAGTTGGTGTCCGGGTGTGGTTTAATGCCAGTGACTCGAGTTTTGCATATACTTCCGCTTGTACCTCAATGAGCTCTTCAAAAAAGACATAGATGTTGGGATGTTCTGTGTTAAAATCTTTGTTGAAATAGGCATGAAAGGATTCACAAGCATTGGTCGTTCTTGTCAAGTCAGCCGATTTGCAAGCCCACAGATATGGTGAATAAAGGGCATCGTCAGATACGTAAGTATCATGGAGGTATTGCACATATTCATCAGCATTTGGCAAATCAGTAGGCTTGTCTAAAACCCAACCGCAAAATCCATCGCCAACTTCTTCTGGGTTACTATAAGCCTACGCTCCTTTTTTTAAAAATTATCTTTGGTCATTGGTAGTGCCATTTAATCGTCTCGATCCACGTGTTGATACTACTTCCAGTGTTATTGTACAAATTGATGGTGATTTCAGACGTTTTCACAGGTTTTTGACTCATAAAAAATCAATTTTGGGTGCTGAACATTTGGTAGAACCTCGATTTTCCACTCCTTGGTCAAAATCGACTTCATATTCGGTCTTCTCGTCCCCAGAAACATGGAAAACGGTTCCTCAAAAGCTCATTTTACTAACATGTTACTAAAACACAAAAAGTATCTATTTTTGTGCACATTTTCACTCATAACATCCCTGGGTATATTCCGATCGGGCTGAAAAGTTTCGGGACACAACTAGGGCCCAAATGGAGCCTGTGTGCGAAAGAACGACTTTTTTAGACCTAAAATGAAGCCGGTACACGTGATACGGCGTACGGCGGACGGACATTGCATTTTGGTTTATTATTCTGTGAATAATACACCTATGTATTCGCTCAGCAAAAAATTTTTATAACACCCCCTCAAAATTTTTTCTTTTCCGTTTCAAGGTGCGTAGATTCCAAAAATGCAATGTCCGTCCGCCGTACGCCGTACGCCGTCCGCCGTACGCCGTATCACGTGTACAGGCTTCATTTTCGATCTAAAAAAATCGTTCTTTCGCACTTTTCAGCCCGATCGGAATATACCCAGGGATGTTATGAGTGAAAATGTGTGTAAAAATAGGTACTTTTTGCGTCTTAGCAACATGTTAGTAAAATGAGCTTTTGAGGTATCTTTTTCCATGTTTTTGGGGACGAGAAGACCGAATATGAATCGATTTTGACCAAGGAGTGGAAAATTGAGGTTGTACCAGATGTTCAGCTCCCAAAATTGATTTTTTATGAGTCAAAAACATGCGAAATCGTCTGAAATCACCATCAATTTGTATAATAACACTAGAAAAAGTGTCAACACGTGGATCAAGACGATTAAATGGTACAATCAATGATCAAAGGTACCTAATTTGAAAAAAAAAAAAAAAAGGAGCGTAGTACCTAATTCAAGTTTTGGGGGCCAAAATTTGTGGAAACCACCAGAAATAGCTATTTCAATTATTTTACATGAAAGAAACAATAAATAAACAGAACTATAGACCAATAAAATAATAGAATAATAAACCCATGTGACAAGGACTTTGCAGCGTTTTTGGAATCTGCGCACCTTGCAACGGAAAAGAAAAAAAATTTTGAGGGGGTGTTATAAAAATTTTTTGCTGAGCGAATACATAGGTGTATTATTCCCAGAATAATAAACCAAAAGTGAGAGGCCGGACCGCGGGGAGTCTAAAGCCTTATCCCCACTCCGAGAGTCCTGTACCAGTCCACGTTCCAATATGTGATTTTCTGGTCCTCGCTGCGGTCAGACCCCAGCTTCCCGTTCCTCTTCAATCACAATCAGGGTTTGAAGCTTCTTTTGGGTGCATCAGCGTGGATTTCTCCGCATTTCTTTTGCCAGCTCATCTTCCGAGTAAACTTTGTTGACTTCATCCACGGTAAAGCCTTTCAATTTAGCTGGGTGGCCGTCGGCAGCGAGTTTGTCTTTGAATGCTACGAGCTGAGCTCTTTTGAGACTGTCTGACATCGAGTCCAAGCTGATGCTTATTTCTGATCCTTTCAAATTTTGGGTGTAGCTGGGAATATCGTATTTAAACAGCGTCCTGACAGGTAATACAGAATAATCATGTGATGAATTTAATATGGCGCTACATTCACCACTAGCGGGCGAGGGGGGAATTTGCCGGCATCTGGTTAAGGGCGAACCTCCACCGTAAGCCGGATCTTTTTGGATATGGCGTGCGGTTAAGGGCGGACCTCCACCGATCTTTTAGGAGAGTGTGCCAGGCTGGTTAAGGGCGGACCTCCACCATGATCTGGTTCTTTTTGGATGTGCGGTTAAGGGCGTACCTCCACCGATCTTTTTAGGAGAATTTGCTAGGCTGGTTAAGGGCGGACCTCCACCAAGATCTGGTTCTTTTAGGATGAGGAGAGAGAGATGAGGTAAGGAGGGGAGAGAGCAGTCAAGGACTACTAGAGGAGAACGTAGAATGAGAAAAAAGGCGAAGGAGGCGAGTATTTATGTTCCTGGAAGTCGTCTCCCTCCATCCCCTATTTGGTAGGGGATGGTGGGGACCCAGGTTGGGCTTCGAGTCTCCTGCGGCTTTCGTCCCCACTTCTTGAGTTTATTTGCGAGATCTTTAAGTTTGCGAGGAGTGGTTCTGGGGGGATACCACGACAAATCACATACAGTATTCTGACCTGAGAATTGCCACGAAGGAGAATAAATTATTGTACTTACTAGGTATATCTGTGACAAAAAAATGGTTTGCTCGTACATTCCACGAAACCGGCCAGAAAAAGCAGTTTCAAGGTTACTTTAGTTATACTCTGTTCGTCTTATTGACGTTCCCTTCCCTAGTTGTTATCTTTTATTGTCTGTATTTGTTACTATTACTCCCCTTCTTTCATTAATATGCCAATACGGCATCTCCTCACCATCTGATTCAGATGGCCTTGAAGCCCGTATCAGTTCTCAGTCCAACGGTTTCTTTGTTTGTCTTGATGTTCTAATACCGTTATTATTTAGTGCTCTACCCATAAAAATCAATATTCAATATTGTGTCAAGAAAGAAGATAAACTGATGTGAAATTGCCTCCGAAGACACTATTAAATTTAATCAATACTTCCGGTAGCCATTTTTCTACCGAAGGAAGGGAAGCCTTGTATTTTCTTTCGGTTAAATTCGTTCAAAACGGTTTGTTATTTTTAGATGTGTGATCTAAAAATTCTTCTTCTGCGGGTAAATAATTCATTATTATTAAATCAATTTCCATTCATACTACTTTTCATCTGTAAGTTCATTATTTTATTATTATTATCGAAAATAATAAATCAAAAGGAATATTTGAAAACGAAATGAAGTGGGAGGCTTGTAGCGACCACTTCGTGCACTATAAATTTATTAAATTAGTAGGTATCAAAATGAATATTGATAGAGCCTTTAATTTATACGACTCGGGCCTTACTGCCACGGATTAATTAGACCGAAAAGATCAAGCAGGTCCAATTCAACCGATATGTCTCTACAGAACCTTCCCTTGTTAATTCTTCACAAACGCCACACGCGTTCCGCCCATTCGGGAGGTTCGGTAATTTCCAAGTTTTATTTAACACTACCCCACTCCTCTCCTCTCCACTCGTCCACCGGTTTCCTTTTCCCCTCCAACTGTAGTAGAGAAATCCACCCTCTGGGTCTCTCCGAATTCATTCGATTAGCCGTTGGGCTCCGTTAACCAACAAAGAACGGCTCAAGTTCTTGATTAACTCTTAATCTCGCCGTCGAAATGCTTTACCCCCTAAACACTTTAATGAATTCCTTCCTTCTCCTTTGTCTCTTTCGCTTCCAGGAAAAAGGCCGTTCAAAATCTCCCAAGTTCGGCTGTTACAGCTCGGTATAGTAGGGAAATGCGTAACATTTTTTTCATCTCTCGTGCACGCACCTCTATCCAAAAGCCAAGCAGTAATTTTGGCCAATACTGGACTAGGACAGATTGGCTGAAGCTGATATATACTATCATGGAGACTACTATCATATAATTATAATGTAGTAGGATTGAGTCATTGACCCACGTAACCTGTACGTTTCAATAACATTCGCTACGCGTTCTGAAGCACCCAAATACTTGCATATGGACATACGCACCCAGTAACAGACCGATCGGAAGGGCAAAGACCCAAACTTACTATTCTGTCGTCATTACTTGGCATTCTGACTTCTTGCACGAGAAGAAACCCAGAAAACTTTAGGACTGCATCACTGAGTAGGTGCACCCTTGAAAAGATATAAATTATTTTCAAATATTTCTACCGATAAAAATAACCGTACTAAGTAGCAGAGTGAATTTGCACCTGATGTCTAATTTCATGAAAATATATTGATACCTATAAAAATACATTCCAGGCGGAGACTGTATCTAGATCGACATCTTCCTCCAAATTGTACAATTCAATTTAATTTGCCAATAAATTGTTTTATAATTAATTCAATGGCTCACCTTTTTTTCTATATTTCGTTCAAACAACTGTCATCAAAATAACATTCAACACCTGAAACTGAAATAGGAAGAAAACAGAGCCTAGTTTCTGAATACCTGTAATTAGGTACATCTCAAATCACCACGGATCCGCCGTTTCCATTCCTTTGGAACCTATTGAGAGAGTTCAATTCGGGGGGGGGGGGGGGGTTCAAGAAGGGACCGCATTTCTTTGAAGCATTCACTATGAATCAGTATTCTTTTATTCTTCCTTCGTTCTTGTCCGTAGTTTCTTCTTTTAGATCCGAGTCGGGATATAACGCTAAGAAAAGTGACCCTAAACTTTTTTCCCTTCGTCATTGATCCCTCTTTCGTTCATTCGATTCGTGACTGGGTCTGGGTCTTGGTATCAAGCTTATTGCGAATATAACATTTAATCACTACTATTTGAACAAGTACGAAACCGAACTAAAAGAAATCATGCTGCTGTCGCTTCTATAAAATTTACATTTACTCTTACAATTACGGAGTCTTGCAAAATAATTGCACTTTTTACAATCCGGGCTTTTTCACAGTCTACTTAGTTAAATCTTACGCACAACCTCATTCAAATAAAATTAGGGTCAAAAGTAGCATGTTCCAAAATGGGGTATGCGGAAGTATTTTTATTTATTTATTTTTTTTTTTTTTTTAACGAAATTAGATTCCTTCCTGAGAATTATGACACCAACCATACTGTCCTACGATAAGTAATTCTTTTTCTATGATTTTTCAAAGATTCCAGAAGTTCTGACATCACTGCATCCCTCTCGCCTAGGCGGGACGCCCCTGCCCACTGTGACGTCAGAGCTTCGGGAAACTTCGAAAAATCATAGGGAAAAAAATATTTACCGTAGGACAGTGAGGATGGTGTCAAAATTCTCAGGTTCGACTCCACTTTCATTTTTTTTAAATAAATAAATAAATAATAATAATATAAACCGCTCTTCCAACCCATGCGCATACCCCATTGAACATATCTACAGGTATATAAGTAAATTGAATCGAACAGCTTGACGGATTCTGTAAAATGCTATACATCAATAGTTTGAGGAGTGAGAGACTCAAGCAGAAACTGACGTACAGCAATAACCCTCTTCCCAGTAATGATCCATCTAGAAACCCCTACTAAACGTTTTGCACAAATTTTTGTCGTCTTGAGGCACAGTTGTGCTTTTCGCTACAAAAAGAAATTCTTCTGAGGTATTTATTTTATTTTAAACTTGGGAACAAATATTTTTCTCGATAATATATGAAAATTTAAACTTGGTCCGATAAACCTCAAATATTTTAATGAGTTTAAAACATTCCTAATTGAAGCGTTTGAGATAATTTTCAGCCACTCTGGACGACATCTGAATGTGGCTAAATCACTGAAAATTCTTAACTTCACCAAATAAATAATGAACTAGACACCATGAAATTGAAGATACCCCTTGGATTACAGAATTTTTATAGATTACCTAAACACATCAGGGTTAAATACTTGTATATTATCATTTAAATGCAATAGTAATGTGCCTACTTTAGAACCTATTTGTGGCTCAGATTTTTAATACAAGTTCTCAAGCGAAAGATATGAGAGGGTAGGAGGGTATTATAGACCCTCAGTTATGGGCTTATGTTGGCGTTCATGACAGCGATTGCCACTGCCATAAATGTTGATGGTACTGTTACTGTCACTAAACTTCTATTTGAATGAAACGTGAGTGAAAAATTTTGACAATCGGCCGCGTAATATAAAAGTCCGGTGAATGTGGGTGGTCGGTGGTTACGTTGAATACACAATTGCTCGTGATGATGGTTTACTGAATATGGTATTAGTTGCTTAGGGCAAATAATTTAGGATTCTAAATTCATATTCCGTCTAATCGTGCAAATCATTTTAAATACCAACTCAATGCCGATGAAAGCCCTCCCCCCACCCCCACCCCCCAATTCACTTTGGACACTACAACAATACACCACGTTCTAATATTATTAATTAGTATGGAGATTCTGAATCCAGAATATAAAATCAGGCTAAATATTGAGAAAAAAGGTCCCGCATAATTACCAGATTTTCCAAGAAATGCAGGTACGAGTTCAAACTCTCGATATTTTTAGCGACTCAACAACGTTTTTGCCAAATTTGGGCAACCTTTTTGGCCTTACAAATTTTTTATTATGTAGTTTATTCTATAAATTTACCATCTAGTTAATGATATGGATCATACGCTGATTTTTAAGGTGATAAATTCTTATTTTTGATAGGGTATCTTTATGAGGTGATCATTTTGAACTTCCGAAGGAAGGCAAAGGGATAGGGGTGGGGAGGGAAAGAATCACTGGGGACGCGCTGTATGAATCTTAAAAGTCATGCATATTTTGGCTATCATTCAAGCTCATCTTGTACGTAAATTTTACTGTTCCTATAACGATCTTTTCGTGAGCCTTGAAGGTTTGAACGGTCGTTTCCATTATACCCATCCCCGTCCCTCGCCTTTGAAAAGTCGTTTTCCTGCCTTCTATAGCTCCAGCACCGTACAATAACAACGTCCAATAACTTTTGCCAGTTTTACCTCATTCAGGTTATGAAAACAGAAAATATTCAGTCCTCTAAGTACATGCACTTTCCTCCCAAAGTGTTTTGCGAGCAAAGCCCCTTTGAACTCTCATTTCATTCACCTTCCACCTTTCATTTGCACTCGTTTTATTCCTCTTTCAGTTCGAAAGTAATAACCGCTCTCAGAAAGTCACCTACTCTGAGAATTTTCATTGGAATCAGGTACCCACCTACCTAACAGCAAAGATAGACCTCGCTTTTACCAGGGACTCATTCTCCAGATTCATTTACATTTTCGTTCGTTGAACCTTTGTCATTTATATTTGTCTTCTCACTTAAAGAAATTCCGTGGGTTCATTCTAGGTAATACTCTATCGAGATTTCAATGGGATAAAAGGAAAAAAATGAAGGTTGGGTTATGTTTTCTATCTAGTTCCAAGTAAAGGTAACCAAATTTCGTTATACCGTTCTATTCAAACCCGTGAGTGTACAAAACAGTCTAAGAAATTCCCATGGGGGGGTCCCGAGGGAAATCTTATAATATAGTCGCCGGCAGGGCGTAAATGAGGAACAAGTACGAACATTCTGTAGCTCAACCAACAAGGAATAGACTCTCTATCTGACAATGAGTTGAACAACATGTAAATTTACAACCTTTCAGCACCTCTGACGGGAGATTTGCTTAAACTTAATCAGCAACTCTGCCAGTCTCTTTTTCTTCTAGATTTTATATACGAGCCGCACAAAATCCAATCAACTAGGACAAAACGTCAACACTGTTCCACCACACTCATATATAAACGGTTTCTTACGCAACGTTTTATTACACAACGGTTTATTCTTTTCCTTATGCTTCACGTGAATAACAACCATTAATTAATTATTGAATTATTGTCGCGCATTTTTATGAAACTTCAATTCGCGGGCCGGTACAGTACTCGATTTAGGGCTTTCCTGGGGGGGAGCTCGAGGGTAGGTATTGACTACAGAAAATAGTGATCTCCACATGTATACAGGTAAATGATAAACCGTTGTCTTTCTTGTACCTGTCTTCAACAAACGCACCATTTCACAGTATTATTATTTTTTCTTTCTTTTTTTGAATTGATTTACGTGTATAAAATCTGCAGTGGTCGTTTCAAGAAAAATTGATGAGTGTCAGCGGCTGGATATGGGTCTTGAACCATTATTCGTCATGGGATCTCCTCGGAACGCGAGCCATTTTTTGTGATGCTCGGTTTGCTACTGTTTATTTACAATATTGTCCTTGTAAAAATATTCATCCCGTGATTATCCTTTACTGTGAGCGTAAGAATACTGGAATATTGGTCAAGTTGGCGGCCAACCCAACTTATTGGAAACATCGTGAAGTGTGATAAACGTTTTGTATCCCTATCGGCAGTCCGTGTAATTTGAAATTCCTGGATCTCTGCCGATTTATCGAAGTGAGTCAATTCGGGTGAGTTCCGGATGAAGAATGGTGGCTGAGGGAGGTGGGAAAGGGTTGAACGATTGATACTTATTTTTCACCTTCCTCCAGTAAGGGTCCATAGGAAACGTGATATACAGACAGGACGGCAGCCAGGTGATACGGTTGGATACGCCGGAGACGGGCTTCTTCACTGGCAGAAACACTTTTACTCTCACCTTCGTGTGTATTATGATAACTGGAGACATAACAGGAAGGATCCAGCTAAACAAGAAGGTAACATGATGGGGAAGCTATTTAAGTTGTTCATGTTCTACGCGAGCCTTTCGTTATCCGGACAAATGGCCAGTGTACCCTTACGCTTGATTCTCTTGACGATCTGGATGAGCTCAAATGTTGAGGGAATCGGCGGGTTGAGCCAAAATCGAAATAGATCAAAATCCGACTATGAGTTTCATCTAGGCATCTGAAAACCTTCGCATTTTGTCTTTGATTTTTTCAAAGCGCGGAGGTAGTGTATATCCACTCTACTGGCTGTACGCATTTCGCAACTGAGTTCCCGGTCATCCATAGTAGTTGTATCACAGCAGGCCGAATCGGTGCCCGCATAACGGAATTCGAGGTTTGGGCTAGCGTGGTTCGTCGCTTACCCAAAGTTCCCGAACTTCAAGGCTCATTTTTGGAGGTCTTTGCTACCATGCACCAATCGCATAGCATCTTTCGAAAAAATTAAAATAAATTAATATTCGAGCAAGTTCCCAATTTGATATGGCTCAATCAATACGAAGTCCTCTGCTATGTTTCTACTAGGTCCACAAGAATTTCAATTATGAGCAAAGAAGCTGTGTGCTCTACCTTTTGGCAGTTTTTCGTATGAGTTGGCTGTGTATGGACCCTACGAAACCTCCTAGTCGCAACTGGACTGGAACTTATTTCAAGCTTTTCATTTGAAGCAGCTATCCACCTAAAATGTAACCACGTTGGAAATGTGCTTGTGGTAAGCTCCCAAAACACATCAGCTTGTTCCATGTTGTCGTGTTAACGTGAATCATAGGAGTCTGTTGAGTAGGTAATCCTGTTGACTTGGTAATGCAGTTTGGTTGAGGACTAACCAGTTAACGCTGTGCTGGTTCAATCCACCACTGTGGATAGTGTTTGATTTTACATCAGCTTGTCAATTAGAGACGTCGAATAATATTGTTGTTTATTATAAGTCAATTATAACTTTCAAATTCGCTGGGAAAAAAAGTTTAACCTCTGAAAATTGTTTGGCTTCCGAGATACATATCAATCGAACACCTGAACATTTGATCGTACTAGTTGTGCACGGAACAGAGTCACATGAAGCTATATTGTAGTCAGTTCACCATAAATCCTAAACAGCTAAATACATCACCAGAACTTGCCCTGTACGAATTACCGCTGTTCTGGCTGCGGAGGGCTTCAAAGTTAGGTTGTTTCAGCAACATCCGGATTTGATCATTCGGTTAAGTTGGTTCGCTCTGGTTCGCTGGTAGTTCTCTTACAGGAGTAAAACTCTTCTGCGTAGGATGGTCGGCAGCATAGGCAAAACCTGCAGGACCGGTTGGTCTTGAAGGAGAGATCTACTATGTGCGCCGTTCGAACAACTTTTCGACGAGTCGAATCACTGACGCACTTCAAAGTTTGTTTAATCAACTGGTTTAATAAAAATTAGTCAAACGAAATAAATCTCGCCTCAACGTACGCCGCACAGTCGTCAGACAGCGGGAAAAAACCCAATTTCACAACTGATTGTAACTCAATTCTTTGGCATTTCTGTTATTCACAGTAACTAATTAAAGAATTTCAAGAGTTCGGCGAATACAAACCTCGCCTGAATTGTCACAAAACTTCAAATTTGGAAAACTCTAGTTTTGAAGGATTTTCGTTATAAGTTCTTTCAGCCCAGTGAAGCATTATCAGTTAAAACAAATGTCTCCATGATTCTTTCAAGTTCATTGACATCAACAGAACTTGAAAATACTTGTTATGCCCTTCCGCAAGAAGTTTCAAGGTTTTTTTTTAAATAACTCATCTATCGCGAAATACAATGTTTCTAAACTTTGAAATGCTTGAAAGTGCCTTGCGCCGACGTGCGACGACTTGATATTGGTCTACATACTCTGAGTGGGATGTGTAGGTACTAACAACAGATCCAAAGACCAGGTGCGGCAAGTGCGGCAGGGCTGAAACTCGAATAAGCCGATCAAAGTATGGAAATTTGCGAAATACTGGCATGCGAGTGGAGGTGTCTATTTATTCATTTCTACGTGATTTATGCAGGAGAGGGTTTATGCCATTTAAAAAACTATATCTATCTATACCTACAACTATATTTTGTTTTTCTTTCGGTTTTATTTTTTGATCATTCAATTCAATCCGTGTTGACAAAAGGACATTTGATATTCGCCCAAAGAAATCGCCCGAGCGACAAGTAGACAGGAAGCGCCAGACAAAGGGATGTTGCCAGCTCAGCGTTTTAATGAGGCCGATCGCCACGGATGGCGCCTTGGGAACGACGCATTTTCAATCATAAATTCACCTCCGAATAAAAATTTCATGTCAATTAACGACAGCAGATGACAATACCTACAGAGCTTATTCAAACCAGGACGCAACACTCAAAAGGCTGAACGGTAGTCATCCCACCGTTTTAGTCAATCCCCTGTTACCTGTTTCCTTCCTTTCGTTTACATGTGCGAGACATTTGGGGTATATTTTCGAGTAAAATTACTGAGGTAATTTCTATTTGTATATACCATATATTAACTTTCCGGGGCCTAAATTATGTTTTTTTTAGTTTCACATACATCTCTACATTATCGTAGTCAAATATGAAAAAGTTTGGGGTTGACCAAGTAATTGCTCAGAATTACCTTAATCTCTCTCATAAGTAGGTGTAATAAAATCCAATAATTATTATTGCCTGCTTCAACTCTTTCGTAAACATGATCGTGAATGAAACGACATAAATCCGGCCCAGATATAATCCTAGGCCTAGGGAACACCTAATTATAATCAAGGATGGCTGTATGAAGTCAATTTGGTTGTTCTGTGATATAATTTTTTCCGTTTGAAGAATCTCTTGTTTGTTTGAAGATCTTTCGGATTTTGTTGATAGTTACTTTCGTAACTTGAGCAAACGTTATGCTTCATGAATAACAACAAATAATTAATGATTGACTTATTTAATCCTGCGCGTTTTCATGAAACTGTAATTCCCAGGCCGGCTTCAGTACTCGGTTTAGGGCTTTCCTGGGGGGAACTCAAGGTTAGGTATTGACCACAGAAAACAGTGACCTACGCAGTAGGGGAATCTATACAGGTAAATAATAAACCGTTGTGTGATAATTTCACTTTTTTTTGCGCTTTCTGTGTTTTTTTGGCTATTATTGTCAATTGTAATAACTTAAAACACATTGAGGAGTCAACAAAAATCATGGCTACATACGTGGGCTCATGCCACGCAGAATATGATTGTCTACAAATTAGTAAACAAAAGTATTAGTAAACATTTTGAGGGGGGGGGGGGGTTAAATTTGTTTTTCATGGTCGATTCCAAAGGTTCATTATTTAAAATAATAAACCAGAAGTCAAGTGTATGTCCTGATAGAAGGTCACTACCGACGACAGTGGGCAATTTCACATGTTTTTTTTTTAATTTTGCGGGTGCTTTCCGAAAAGGCGCTATATTTTGTGTTTCTTTTTGACCTTTTATTAGGTACTGTGTCGTTGACAGAATTATTTTAGTAACATTTAACACGTGATTTAGGTAGGTACCTAGTAACGAGTACGGGGTTAGGAACTAAGCTACGGAGGGTCTGTGATCTATATAGAAGAGTTATCTATACTGGAAGCTGTGATCTGTAACAGGAGGGTGTTCTGTACAAAATAATAAACCGTTGCGCAGCGTTTTGGTTTATTATTCTGTGAATAATACACCTATGTATTCGCTCAGCAAAAAATTTTTATAACACCCCCTCAAAATTTTTTCTTTTCCGTTTCAAGGTGCGTAGATTCCAAAAATGCAATGTCCGTCCGCCGTATCACGTGTACAGGCTTCATTTTCGGTCTAAAAAAATCGTTCTTTCGCACACATGCTCCATTTGGTCCCTAGTTGTGTCCCGAAACTTTTCAGCCCGATCGGAATATACCCAGGGATGTTATGAGTGAAAATGTGTGTAAAAATAGGTACTTTTTGCGTTTTAGCGACATGTTGGTAAACATGATCTTTTGAGCTATCGTTTTTCATATTTTTGGGTACGAGAAGACCGAATATGAAGTCGATTTTGACCAAAGAATAGAAAATTTAGGTTCTACCAGATGTTCAGCTCCCGAAATTGATTTTTTATGAGTGAAAAACCTGAGAAATCGTCTGAAATCACCATCAGTTTGTATAATAACACTGGAAGAAGTGTCGACACGTGGATCAAGACGATTAAATTGCACTACCACTGATCAAAGATGGAAAAAAAGCGTACCTAATTTGTGTTTTAGGGGCCAAAATTAATGGAAACCCTCAGAAATAGCTATTTCGATTATTTCGCATGAAAGAAGCAATAAATGAACAGCCATTTCTGTAGGTATGTCCAATAGAATAATCCCATGTGACCAGGACTTTGCAGCGTTTTTAGAAGTGATATCAGTTGAGTCACTGAAGGAGGTATTCTGAACACTGCTTAGCCGAACTAGGGGCATTCTGGAGACTGCAAAGGTGGAAGGCAACTGAGAATGCGACTACACTTCTCGAACTGATTTCACCCAATTAGTATCGATTGTCGAGACCTCCGAGCGAGGAAAGGGTCAAGACCCCCTCACCCATCTACCGCAGCTGATGATCAATTGTTATTCGGTAGCCGTAACGCAGATAAAGGTTTGGTTTCTGTTCGTGGTGCTCAAGAAGCAGCAGGAATGGAACGGGCTGGGGGTTCCGGACTCAGGATTTATAGTTGGAGTGGTATCAGAGAAGGGTTGGAGGGGGCTGCGGTAGTGGGATTCCGTGTTCTCGAGTACCCACCTAACAGTAAACTAACCTCCTGCCATCCGCGGTCAATAGCCCCCCCAGCCATTTTCCTTCTCATCCTCTCGCGTCATTTGCTTGTCAGAATAATAGACTTTACGAGTTCCCAAGCTTGAAAGCTGGGTCTGATTCCGAAGCAGCAGTAACATAATTTCTACCCCTTCGCATTTCGTGAAAATTATGAAAAAACACGGAAAACGATACCTCGAAAGCTCATTTTACTAACATGTTACTAAAACACAAAAACGCTGCAGTCCTTGTCACATGGGTTTATTATTCTACCGGACATACCTACAAAAATGTTGGCTATTCATTTATTGTTTTTTTCATGCGTAATAATCAAAATAGCTATTTCTGATGGTTCCATAAATTTTGGCCCCTAAAACACAAATTAGGTACGCTCCTTTTTTTTCAAATTATCTTTGATCACTGGTAGTGCCATTTAATCGTCTTGATCCACGTGTTGACACTTTTTCCAGTGTTATTATACAAACTGATGGTGATTTCAGACGATTTACCCAGGTTTCTCACTCATAAAAAATCAATTTTGGGAGGTGAACAATTGGTAGAACTCAATTTTCCACTCTTTGGTCAAAATCGACTTCATATTCGGTCTTCTCGTCCCCAAAAACATGGAAAACGATACCTCAAAAGCTCATTTTACTAGCATATTAGGTACTAAAACACAAAAAGTACCTATTTTTATACACATTTTCACTCATAACACCCCTGGGCATATTCCGATCGGGCTGAAAAGTTTCGGGACGCAACTAGGGCCCATATGGAGCATGTGCGCGAAAGAACGAATTTTTTAGAGCGAAAATGAAGCCGGTACACGTGATACGGCGGCGGACATTGCATTTTTGGAATTTACGCACCTTAAAACAGCAAAGAGAAAATTTTGGGGGGGTGTTATAAAAAAATTTTGCTGAGCGAAAACGTCTTTCCTTACAAGGAACATACTTTATCTATATTTTAGCGAATGTTTGTGGAAAATATAAATATTAGATAAGGCAAATAAAATAGAGCATAGATATTGCAATGGATCCAAATTGTTTAGTACGCCAATTTTTTAGATTTCCGATACGAGGTTCAGAGTACACAGAACAATTCAAATCCCATACACCCCTATTTGTCCATTTTAGGTTCATCGGTTATGCATCATACAGGAATCTATTAGATTGCTGTTTCTGTAATCTTTCATTTGGAAAACCTAGAAAACCAGGTACCTAATTAACAGGTGTGAAAGAAAATAACACGAAATTTACGTTTTCTGTATCGTCCACAAAATAAAATATTGGCAATCTATCTCCAAACATATAAATCGGTAGACCACACCATTGTTTGTATAAATGATGATTTATATAGATAAGCTACCATATAGAGGTACCTACTCTAGCAATAATTATAAAAAGTAGTGGCCGGGGGGGGGGGGGGGGGGGGGGGTGCTGAATTTGAATCCCTTGGAGAAGTGAGGATGCCCAATGATGTTCTTTGTGTAACGCAGGTGAACGGGAAGACATATTCAATTTCCTCTGTATATATGCTCAGTATTAAGGTAATATCGTGTTTCCCATTTGGGAGAGAAGACGTTGACAGAAAGTGAAATCGTTCAATGTTTAAGGAAGAAATTGGTTCCGGTTGTATTCCTTCGTAAAACAGTCATATGCCTACAGAAAATTCCTGGTTGACGATTTCAATTACTTCACCTTAATTTATCAACTTATTAATTTATATCAACGTAGTAATTTTTGAAAATTTCGCATAAGCATTGAAGAATTCATCTATTTTATTTTTCATTTTAGTGAATTAGATATATATATATGATTAGGTCATATAAGAGCATAATATTTTGTATTAAACAAAAGTAAGCCAACTCCAGGCTGGTATACAGCTATTCCTTATCATGTGTTGTAAATCATCAAGCTATGTACATACCTGTACTTGAGTAAAATATAAACTTGTTTTCATTCATTCATTCATAAAAATTACCATTTTACACCCGACTGGAATAAAATCCGCACTTTATTCAAAAAGTTTGGAGGACAAATAATTTTTCAAATTGGGATTTCTATAGTTGAAAACTGAGAAAAATTCTCGATTTATGTGTTGGGTTGATGGTTAAAGGATATAATTGAAGTACGTAGGTGTTATTTAGAAAATTCGATCATTATGCATGATAGAAACTTAGAAATATCAATATAGACGAAAGTGCCTGGATCTTAGAAAATTCCCGATGCTGGTGAGTAACACCTCTGTACCATCGACAACGCCAAATAAAATATTGGGACTTTGATGCCAACTTAAAATTTGAATGACAAATATAATCCGACAAAGTGTTTCCATCAGATTCAATCATTATAAAAGAGCTGAATTTAGGTAGGAGGTACTTACGTTAATTTCGTACCTACTGGGGAAATTGGATCAAAAGCTATGATCTTGATTTACCATAATTGTTGTACTTCCTATACCATTCCCAAACAATACTATCGAGTAATTCCCTCGCTCATTACGTTAGGTACAAAATTTTAACGGATTTTGGACTAACCTAAATAAATGAGGTTAAAATATAACGCAGTAAAACTGCACTTACTACATCTATGAGCTGGGAGAGTTTGAGCTTGATTTTGACGGTCAAGGCATCTGTGACATTGACTACAGGACGGACCAACTTGTTGTAGTTGGAGAGAAGATCGTCGTACAATCTCTTGGCATCGGGGTTTCCTGTGCATCCTGCAAGAATCGAAATATAATATTAAAAAGTATGAACAACGAAGGGATTCAGTAAGAACAAGTTTTCTCTGCTCAACTCTCATTCTTTCACAGCTACTGCGACATGAAACTTTTGATGAATCAAAATAGTGATCTCATCTCTGCTGGTGCGAAGTGCTAATTCCTTCTTTTTTTTCGAGTTACTTATAAAGAGTAGGATGAGATCTGGTCCTTTCACACCCTTTATGAGGTTTGATGGGAAATAAGGCGTTTTGGTGAAATTTTTTCCAGTTTCTTAAACTTTGAAACCCCTTGATTTTATTTGTATTTTCGCCACTTCAACAATTTCTCTTCATGATCTGGTTCCTAGTTCCTGGAAAAATGAAAAAAGGAATTCTACTTTGAAGCATAGTAATTAGAGTCAAAATGTCGACATTTTCATCAGTGTTTTTGAAACACACGAAGTAGTATACATTTCTTGAATTGCTAATTAACCCTGATATGCCCTGCTGATTGTTGCCAAAAAGAAAGGAGAGGTGGGAGTGCGAAATGGCGTGAAAGGCCGCTCTAGGTTGCAGGAGCAACTACCTAGGCCTCGCGCTTCCTAGTAAAGAGGTACTCGGGTTACTGTCGATGTCAACATCGAGTCTAAAACATTGTTACCCCCACCATCGATTTTTTTCTACATCACATTATCGGCCTCTAACATCGATGCTGGAATACCTATAGGTATATAACCATCAAAACTTCTCTTTTTTTAGCTAAAAAAAAGGTATCGCTACCTATAAGCAAAATTAAAAGAGAAAAAATGCTACATTAGGAAATGCCGCCACTTTATTACGGAAAACAGCAAAACGGAACTGAATTGGAGAAAAAATTCAAAAAACTGAATGTAAAACTATAAATCACGTAAGCTGCAAGAGAAGTGAGAAATTGAGAATGCCGGAAGTTCGATAATGAACAAATCAGGCGCAACAAATCGATGGGTACTTGTACAATAATTGATGGTGCTTCGAATATTCCTACAGGGCATTTCGTCTTTCATTCATTTCCCCGAGATTCCTTTCCTAACTTGGATTTTTTTCACTATTTCACAATACTAGCGATGTTGATTGTTTGAACATCGATTTTATCGATGACAGCGGAGAGATAACACCGATGTTCGATAAAAATATCGAACATCTCAACATCCATGGTTAAACATCGAACCTCGGACCAAAAACATCGATGTTTCGACAATATCGAACATCGATGTTCCACCCCTATATTCTACCGAACATAACTATTGGTTGATAACTTGTACTAGACTGAGGTCTGTGGAAACACAGTGAATGTAAATGAAAGACCAAGAAAACATGGTGAATTGTTGAAAGACCATGGAAACATGGTGAAAGGAAAAAAGAGCATGGAAACATGGTAAAATAACCTTTTATGGTTGATGACAGGACTGGGGGCGGCTGTAGGGGAGGTTGGAGGCCCCTGGACCCTTTGGGATCAATGCGTGCAATTTTCGTGAGTTAAAAATTCTCTCTCTGGGGGGTCACATTTGGTTTAATAACGGAAATTAACACTTCATGACCACTTAATGGGGTCTTTATGTCGGGAAGTATTGGCAGAAAACGAGGGTGAATTTTAATTTATGAGTTCCCACTAAAAATGACGTAGCAGGTAAATCGCTGAGTAGTTCAACTCAATTCCCGCTTAGAGCTGGATGGATGGAACCGCAAATTTATAAATAATTTTACCAACAAGTCCTCAAATCAAACCGAACCGAGGGTAAGGTCACAGCGAAGGTTCTTGATGGTTGCCAGAAAGGTTTGCCATTTCTAATGTTAGGTTATTGGCAGCACTAGGGAACCTTCGACTACGGAGCTTCGCTCCACTTGGACCGACAGCCAGTCAGATGTCAATAGACCTGATACGTCATTCCTTGCCGCATTTTTACTTTTAATCGCCCTCATTTAAAAAATACCGCTTATTTTTGAAAACGGGCTTCAAGCTACCAATTTTCCAATGGTTCTGGATATCCTCCCATTGACGAAAATTCCCCATTGTCACTAAAAGCGACCCTATAGTTCATACAGGGACTATAGGGTCCAAGAAAAGGACGATTGCGTCCAGAAAAGGGACGTATACGTCAAGGAAAGAGACGATTGCATCCATGAAAGGGCCATAGGACCCTATACGTAACTAATGGTTTTGCATCATAGAAATTATATTTACTTAATTTTAATGTATTTGTGTTATTTCAATGAATTTCTATGCACTTGCAACTTGGTAAATTTATGATTTTGCTACCCTGCTGACCAAACCCTCTGTGATATAAATATGTAAGAGATCCTCAAGGACTTACCACCTATTGTACCACATTAAATGAATTCTATTTGACTATTTGATTCTATTTATAAATTTTATAAATACAACAGTCAAATAGAATACATGTGTAGGGAACTGACTTAATTTCTGCTGTTTCAAAAAGTTTTGCTTCATTTCCCGGTGTGCTCCTGTACATAATACGTGCATCCACTCCAGAAACACTCGACTGAAACCCAATAATGCTACTGTCTCGCACCCAGTATTGAATCTACAGTAGGGCATGTCAAGGATGGTTGAAAAGGTGCATAATGTGACACCGCAAGGAGTTCGCCTTCACTTTCTTAACGTTTCCTCCGCAGCTCAATCGATCACACGTCTGGGCCCTCCCGCCCTTCAGACTGTAGTTTGAATCCTCTCTTTTTATTCCAACTCATTTGCTTCGGCATTTCCTCTTGATACGACGAGAGACAAGACTCCTCTGAATAAATTTTCGTTTAACAATGCGTACACACTTTTCCTCTCACAACCCACAAAAAAAAAACCTGTGGGGAAAAAACTAAAGGAGATTACGTTGAGGCTGTGGTAGCGATCTCTTTAGAGGATTCCAACGCTTTTTAAAACGATGCGATGCCTGGAATCTGAAGGATTTTCGACTCCGTTTCTCATTATATTCAGTTCTCGATTTTCTTTTCTCCATACTTCCCCCCAAGTTTTCCGGGTCCCTTCATATCGGCGCCGCATTAAAATTCTTTTTCGAAAAGAAAAAAATACAATTCTGAGACACGTCAGGGTGATGCGATGAGGGAGGAATTTTTATTTTTGATGAAACAGATAGCTGAGCGTCGTGCTACTGACTTTTTTGTCATTCAGATGAATTCAAGCTCTCTTTTTCGAGTACATACCTCATCCAAGGGAGCACTCATATCAGTACACCAGAAGAGGGTCAAATATAGGGGACGAGGTATAAAAATGCTGTAGAATACCGTACTTTTAATACCAGCGGAAGTGATGCCCAGCCAGGATAGGTACTTGCCTATTCATTTGGAGGTCTAATTAATGTTTCAAAATCTACCTAATACATACACTAGCATCGTATGCATTTCACGGGTCACCCTTTGGAGATATCTTTTACATATTACAGATATAATATTACTTGTATTGCAGTTCCCAAGTTTTTCCATAACAAGACACAATACTGAGTCGAATACAAAAAAGTTCCAGTCATGCAGCATGGGTTTAAGAGTGAATTTTCAAAGAAAAATATTCGTGCTATCGTGTAAAAACATTATATAGCGCGAAACCATATAAATTTTCGTAAAATTATATTATTTTTTTCTCGTGATTTTAGTCATTTTAGCGACTTTGCAAAGGAAATGAAGCTATTGCAATGGGTCAAAATTTTTCAAAAATTAATTTGTGACATTTTTTTTATAGGCAAATCCGTTTCAGAGCATACTTAATTCACCCCTAGATTTTAACAAGAATAATTTACATGCTGTCGTGAGTCCCTCCAGGAACCACTCCTACTAGAATTAAGTTCTCGCAAATTATCTAACAGCCAACTTTAGTTTCTGCCAATAAACGGTAAGAGTGGGGAACAAGCCGCAGGAGTCGGAGCACAACCTGGATCCCCACCATCCCCTACCAAATAGGGGATGGAGGGAGACGACTCCCAGTAACGTAAATACTCGCCTCCTTCGACTTTTCACTCATTCTACGCTTCTTCTAGCCGCTGGGTACTCTCTCTGTTCCTACCCTGCTCTCTCTCCTAAAACCTAAAAGATCCTAGATGACGGTGGTGGTCAGCCCATAACCGCCTAGGCAAATTCTCCCAAAAGATTCCAGATGACGGTGGTGATTCGCTCATAACCGCCTGGGCAATTCCTCACACCACCGTGATGAATACACGCCAATTTTAAATTCATCACACATACGTATATATATATATATTTTTTTTGTCACTTCCTACGATGCCTGACCGTGGGTACATGGTACAAATGCCAGATCACGCCAAATTGTTCGTATTGCCAAACAAAGATGAGTTCGATGATGAGCAATATTAAAAAATTTTAACGGGGTCAAATTTGAGTTTTTAGGGGTCAAAAACGGTGAAAACCGTTAAAATTGCAAACCATTTTTTATAAAATCACTGAAAGTGGTATTGAGAGGTGAGTAAAGACAGAAAGTACCATTTCAGTTGTTTTTCATATATTATAATATAGGGTTTAATAAAGAGACTTTATAAGGGTCAAAAATCAGTAAAAATGGCTAAAATTATGAAAAGTGGCATTGGTTCTCGCTATATCATCTTTTTACTCAATAGCACGATTATTTCTCTGAAAATTCGGTCTTATAGCCATGCTGATTGACTGGAACTTTTTACCGACTTTTTACATTTATAACCTCACTCTTTTTTGAGAAAAACGTTGTTATCATCGAAATAGTTCCTCTTTCTGTCGCGAATCACCATCCCACACAACGTCAGGTGAATTAATATTGATTTTAGCCATTCCTAACGGATTTTTACCATACTACTTTCAGTTACTTTCAATTGTTCGCGACTTTAGCCGTTTTTACCGATTTGTTACCCCTAAAAACACAAATTATTGGAATGTTGCCTTAGAATTATTGGAAATTTCTAATCCTCGAACTCATCCTTTTGTTTGGCAATACGAACATTTTGGCGAAATTTGGAATTTTCATCATGTACCCTAGGTCGGATATCGCCTGGAGTGACTCATAAATAAATATATATATAAATACACATACATATATAAATGTTTGTTAATATCTAAGGAATTAGGATGCTCCGATGCGGATTTGCTTATAAAAAATTTCAGGAATTCATGTTCTGACATTTTTGGACCCATTGCAATAGCTTCATTTTCTTCGAAAATTCGCAAGAAGTTCCAGACATGTAGCACGACCATATGAGAGAACTTTCGACCATCTCAAACTATCAATCAATCATTTTTCAAAGGTAGGTGCTCTGTCTCGAAACTCAACCTAACATGCGAAAAACCGTTTAAAAACGAGCAGCTTCCTTGAAAAATTGATTTTTCTTCCTTAAATGCATGTGACGTGCCTAATAAAAAATTAGGACATCAGCTTAATTTTCATGGAAAATTCGTTGAAAGATAATTCCATTTACTGCAACAAATATGAAGCTTACCTATTATTTGTTCTTTTAAGGGTGTAGAAGTATTAAGATTGGGAAATATGAATAAAAATTAACTGATCACTGAATATTGATTATCGATAACAATAAACCGAAAATACGGAAGAATCCACCACCAACAAAATAAACTATAAAATCCATCATAGAACGTTCAGAAAAATACTCCCCTCCCATCTCGGGGTCATCGGGGGTTTGATAGGGGCAGGAAGGCGGATGAAAATAAAGGCCGGGAAGCCGACTCTCGCAACGACCTGTGGGCGATTAAAAATTTTATCAGGCTCCGGATGATCACAAGATCCTAATACGCGTTGGTCTCCACCCGATTACCTCCAGGCACCAGTTGGGTTTCGTGGCAGAGGGGATTATGCAATAAAAATTTCATTCACTGTTCGACGTTCACGATCTCTTTCCAACAAAATTAACGGCTTTGGTTGGTGCAAATGGGCTGGTAATAAAAGATTTTATCTCGCTTGTTTTAATGTCATCTTTTGAAGCCCAGATTGGGCAGAATATTCGAGTTTACTTAATGTCAGTGTTACTATGTCGTAATAAGGGTGGATCAAACATCCCTGGAAAAGGTCCCTCCCGTGAAAAAAGAGGAAATTTCTTCGCGAGCAAGAAATTTTATAATTATGCATTGCGCAGTAGAAATTTGGACATTTTGCTCCGATATTGTGAGGGCTACTGGCAAAAGTGGGTAATGTTGAGCGCATACTGGAAGCGCGGGCCCGGTGCTCAACAACCGTGGACACTAGAAACAAAAATCCCGTTTATATTTGACCCACCCTAGCATAATTATGAGAGTCTCCCCGTATTATTACATTATTAGTTAGACTTGTTACACTCCCGACCAAATAGTTGGTAGTACCTACCTACTTGCAGTGTTGATGCATGATAGGTTATCATTCTAAGGTCGACTTCCTTATTTTAACTGAATAGGGGAATTCCAACCAGCCCTGATGCGTGAACTAGCGGCATTTCACGTTTACGGATTAATAAAACCAACTGCAATTGACACAATATTGGACACTAAACTAGTGCCTCGAACAACATGACATCGACAAAATCAAAATTGGCCGGATAGAGCCAAAATTATAGTTTGTTAGGAGTGCCACCAGCCGCATGGGGCAGTGGTTAAGTATAATTTTGCAGCTACTTCAGCAATAGTCAATCTTTTTCAACTTGGAATAATATTTCACGAGCCAATGAAGCGAAATCTGCCACTTACAGCTTACAACTAGATTCAACTACTAAAGTGCTAGAACTATTGGCTTGTTGTATTTGAGTCAAAACTAAAATATCCATCAACTTCAGTACTACTAAGTACTACTTTTTGAGGTAAATTACGAAGTTGAAAATAGGTAAAGTATTCCTCAAGTACAGTATTTATAGTTTCAATAACAGAAGCTGATCTAGTTCACTAGATCAAACTACATTTGATAAAAACGTATGCCAGCATGCCAACGTATGCCGCGTATGTTCCTTGTATTCATATCATTCCTGGAGCCATACAAGAACAAAATCCAAACCCCTAAACATGCCTTCAACATTAGTCGGAAGGAATCCGAGTTATGGAGGTTATAGGCGTTGGAATTTACCTGAAGGCAATTTTGTTACCACCATTCAACTACCTAAATAAACAGCTAAACATCTTTTGTACATTGTTATTTCGAGTAAAATTCAATAAAATTACAAGAACTGCGATACTGCTCAAACCGTACTGAATTGTTTGTAATATTATGGCGTTCTGAAACTTAATGACGAATAAGAAAATACATTATAATAATTCATTATTATAATGAATATACGTTATAATAAATATAATAAATCAAATTTGTTGAATTCACTATACTAAATCAAATTTTTTGAACACTACCAAAATGGGTACTATGATTCCGACATCGAAATCTGGACCCTACTCGTATTCAGAACATCTGACCACTGAAAGTGTCATCAAAACCGGTTGGATGTAACAAGAGACATGAATTCACTACGAGAGTTATGTACGCATGTTCACAAAGCGCTTTGCACAGAAAAAAGTACCTACCAAAGGGATTTTGACTAAATTCAAAAGATCTCATCAAGATCTCAAAGGAGAAAACTAGGGAAAAGCAACACGGGTTAGTATAGGATTTCACTTCGGCACAAACGAAGAACCAGTATTCGATGAAAATTAATAGTATAATATAATATAGGATTACCTGGGGGCCTCCAACCCACATAACCCCTCACAACATTCAAATTAAATTAAACCAATAATCCATTATAATTGTGATATATTACACTTAACAAGAAGAACACCTGCATTAAACGGTGGATTTACACAGTATTCTGCTTGAAGATCTATGCTTAGACTTGCGTTTAGGAAATACCTAGAATATAAATTGCTTGAAACAGAATTCCAAAAGTAGCTGAAGGCTAACCGGGAAACGAAAGCTCATTTGCAATTTACATCCACTGGGGGAATGCGGGAGGGCGGAGAACATAACTTGTCACTGAGGTGTCAGGGTAGGGAAAGAGGGTTTCTTTTGCCCTGTCAAGCACCCACTCGCCTAGAGACACACTTAAAAATGCGGACTTTCCAGTGTTCATATATCCCAAAGCTTCTAAAAGCTCTGAACTTGAGTATCAAATTATTAAAACATATCAGCTATATTTCAAAGCCATTCTTTTAGCAAGTTCCAACAAGTAACGATAGGAAAGGATTATAAACTAAGGGGTTGAATGTAACTAATCGAATAACCATCAGTTAGCTTCATGGATCGATCGATCAGAGAGTCTGAGCACATCCACAATATTATTTTCACCTTCGCATTATCCATATTTTCTCAAATGATTCATTCTTTTCTGACCTAAGAGCAAGATCTTTCGTGTAGAAATTGGTTAAAAAATTTATACAGAAGGGTTCAATTTCTTGAGGACGCAAAAACTGTTCAGATTTGTTGAAAATTAAAAGAGTACGTCGACTTTGAACCGCCACCCCTGCTAAAAGTGTTTTTTTTTTGTGAGTTCTCCCAAAACGCCTATTGTACTGTGCTCGTTAAAAGCAAACGCTGCAAATCCCTACAGAATGATTTATTATTTTGTATAAAACACCCTTCTGTTACAGATCATAGCTGTCTGTATAGAACACCCTTCTGTTACAAATCAGAGCCCCTCCGTAGTTTAGTACCTATTCGCCACTACAAACATTAATATCATGCGTTGACTGTTCAAGCAGTAGCCACAACTGTAGTTCTGAAGGGAAATTGTTGATGTGAAGTGAAAAATATTCGGTCCCGAAGCCGGGATTGGAACCTCTGATTTCAAGTGTACCCGACGCCTAGACCACTCCGCTATGGCGGCCACTTGGTAGAGAGCAAGCGATGTGCGCTCTCAACCTAGCTTCATGCCTGCATGCATTGCTTAGGGATATCCGATACATATCGATACCGGTACGGTATCGATACTTTTCACATGATGGTTTTGGTACCGATACTTTCCATCTGACACCGATGCCGGTATCAGAAAAATGTATCGGTATCAAAAGAAATAACACATAATAGAAAAGAATTTTTTTTTTAATAGTATTTTACAATGCCTAATAAAAAACGTACAAACTAAACTGTAAAATAAATTATAATTAGCTAAAACGAAAAGCTGAAATAAATTCCTCATTGAAAGGAACATTGTGTTGTTTCTTCATTCTCCCTTTGTCTACCGTGGAAAAATAAAAGAGAAATGAAGAATATGGAGGTTTTTTTTTTATTTTTACTACCACCGCTTGTTTGCGAGATTGTGGATATATTAAATTAAATAAATACCTGACTTAAAAATAAATAGTCAAGTTAGGTAGGTCCAATTTGACAAATTGGCTTCATTTTCACGTTAGGTACCAATGACCATGAGGCCATGCGATGACCCATCCAATGTTGACACTTTCTTCGACAGTGAAGTTATTACAAAACATAGAGGTATCGGTTTGTACCTAATTTTAAATGGTTTCATACTTTGGGTAGCGACACCTTCCATTTAGTTTACGTACAGCGTTTTTCCGCTTACTGACAAGTATCAATTGATGCCGATCGGTATCGATAGTTTACATTTGATAGGTATTGTATCAGTATTGATATCGATATCTGGCATTTGATACCATACTGAATAACGGTATCGATACTTTCTCGGTATCGGATATACACCCTATACACGCTGCTCTTTAAGGCAAATTTCATAGCAAATTTTATGGCGACATCGTAGAATGCTCCAGATGGTCTCCTAAATTCAGAAAAAATCCAACTATTTGATACTGCGAGAAAACCCACACCTCAAAACGAAGTTCTCTGAGATAGAGATATCCCGGATATTTCAACCCCTATTTCTCACCCCTTAGAGTTGAGTTACAGTAACGCCGAGCTCGAGGGCCAACTAGAGCCCAAATGGGACCCATATAATATATTTCGTGAATTCTGGTTCATGGGAACTAAGGAAAAATCCGTATTCAGTGGAAGGACGGAAATATTTTTATTCGATATTCGAATTCTACGTCACCAACGTAAACCATGAAATTTTGAGGGGTTCACGGTCGATTCCAAAGGTTCATTATTGAAAATAATGAACCAAAACTTGACCGAAGACCACAAGAGGTAAGGGTAACAGCGTATTAATTAAATTACTTCCTACGCTTTCAGCTAGACAAAAGGATCAAGTTGTTTCAAGTCAGCTCGGGCAGCGGTTTCCAGCCGGATCTTCAACTTTAAATGGGTTTGACGTTCACAACTCCACCCTTTCAAGTGGACTTTCTCAACAGCCAACATCCGCATCAAAGGAAATCTTCTTGCGCTTCGCCTCGCGTACTGCCCTAAAGACATAATATTTCCTTCTGTCGATCAAGCTAATCAGCCTGATTATATTCATACATCTGGATCCCTTCTACGAATAGCGGAGGAAAATTTAGTATAGTTACACATCTTAAAGAGACATCTCGGATGAGTTAAATATAATTAATATACATCTCACTCGAGCCACACATGGCCGAACTGTACGAGTATACAGGGTGTTTCAAAAGTTGTTAACCCCCCTGCTAAAATCCTTACGTGACAAGGAAAAAAAATCTTTCTTTTTGGAATCTATGTATTTTTTTGTGAGGATCTCAAATATCGTATTTTTGTGCACGTGCGCATGCGCAAAACATGTGCAATGCGCACCAACTTTCTTATTTCAAATGGGAACCCCCATTTTTTATTGCAGATTCGGATTCTACGTAAAATTTCATGAATGTTTGACTCCTCAGTTGATTTTTTTACTGCGCGCAACCCGCCTCCCTGGGCGCTCAAAGTTGCGCAAACCAACGATTGGGCCCAAAATCAGATTTTTGAAAACCCCAAGTGTGGCACATGTTTTTTCATTATTTTTCGACGCTGAATCACGTGGTGGTATCCATTTTTGAATTTGATTGGAATTTTTGAAATGGCGGCCGAAAATTCGGTTGTTTTTAGCGAAAAGTCGCTCTTTTTTCGTCCTCATGAGTTATGAAGCGATTTTAATTAGTTCGGAAACTGTTGATACACAGTTCAGAAAAGACTTGAAGCATTGTGGAATCCTGAAACGAGATAAGCGAAGAACCTATTTACTTTTATCTGAACTCATCTCAGATCCGATTTATTCTCATTGTTACCTTGAAGAGGTGAGTACGGACTTTACGTGCCTCGTGCTAATACAGCCCGCTATTCTCCAGAAGAGAGGACTTCCATGGTCCGGATTTATTACCAGTGTAACTCCGTTTTGAAAAGAGCAGTTCGAGTGTACGCCGAGCAGTTCCCGGATAGGCGCCACCCCAACAGACAAAGGGAAAGAAAATAACATTATTTAGCTTTCCGAACTAATTAAAATCGCTTCATAACTCATGAGGACGAAAAAGAGAGCGACTTTTCGCTAAAAACAACCAAATTTTCGGCCGCCATTTCAAAAATTCCAATCAAATTCAAAAATGGATACCACCACGTGATTCAGCGTCGAAAAATAATGAAAAAACATGTGCCACACTTGGGGTTTTCAAAAATCTGATTTTGGGCCCAATCGTTGATTGCGCGCAGTAAAAAAATCAACTGAGGAGTCAAACATTCATGAAATTTTACGTAGAATCCGAATCTGCAATAAAAAATGGGGGTTCCCATTTGAAATAAGAAAGTACATACAAATCTGTTTCAGAGTAGGTACTCACTCAACAGTCACGCCTAGATTTGAATTAATTTTATATGAATTTAATTTTATATGGAGTATTCCGAAATATAAATGTCATCAAACAAAATGTTTTTCCTTGCACACAAATGAGGATTTCAGAGATGAGCGAATTTTGAATTCAAACAGTGGGTCAACACTGGGTACCATGCATGGGTGGGAATTTCGCAATTTTAGGTTCTGTCTCTCAGAAGTGGCCAAGGCCTCATGTTTTCATTTTTTATACTTTTTAGAAAATTGTCATTATTTTGAGGGGAAATAAGCGGATTTTCCCCATTTTCGAACACGCCGAACACGAATCCATCCGAAAAAAATGGAAATTTCATCTCCTTCAGGTAGCTGAGTATGTGTGTGTTAGTGTTTAAGCATTTCTGGGAACCACCGTAACTCACGACCCAATGGTAGTTCGGAGTTAGGTCCTCTGGGTCCCATACGAATTTTGTCATTCGAACAGTAGTAGAAATATTTTTGACTTCATGACCAGATTTGGCACCCTTGGGAAACCTCATTTGCTAATTGTCAACTCAAATCATCGTCAATCATAGCTCCGTTCAATTCCACCTGGTTAAGACGGGAAAAGGAGAGGAAAAAAGAAAAATGACGGAATAGAAGGCAACAGGCTGAATGGGCGCTGAATTACAAGATCTTTTCTCGGACGTTTTTGCTAATTGGATAACCTTCCCAATCACCTTTTGGAAGGCTCTCATCGCACGATCTTTTATTTAATAACATAACGAAACATGAGAATTATGAATACAGTGTCTCAGAAATGTGTCCCTGCAGTATATTTTGAAGGAATGCGAAGAAAGTTCTGGATCATGCCCATGGCCATCATAAATGAAGCGTCGGAAACATGCATCAGAAATCTTTTGTGTAGCTACCAGTTGGAATACTACATCCTCTTCTAAAAACAGTTAGTAATAATACTAATAATCAAGCGAAGCCATGAAATTTTGGTTTATTATTTTCAATAATGAACATTTGGAATCGACCATGAAAAAAAAACGCTGCAAATCCCTGCACAACGGTTTATTATTTTGTACAGAATATCCTTCTGTTACAGATCACAGCTCTCTGTATAGATAACCCTTCATATATGTACTATTCTATACATATTATGTAGATCGCAGACCCTCCGTAGGTTAGTACCTAACCCCGTACTCGTTACTAGGTACCTACCTAAATCACGAGTTAAATAATACTAAAATAATTCTGTCGATGACAAAAAGTAACTAAAACGGCAAAAAGAAACGCAATAATGAAGTTCTAAAGGAAAATTGTTGATGTAGAGTGAAATAGATGCCCCTTCTGCGTAGATCACTGTTTTCTGTGGTCAATACCTACCCTCGTGGTCAAGTATAATGAGCCGTTGTGTAATAACTTGCCCATCAATAATACTTCAACGGTTGGTCAAGTTGCAAAAGTACCGATCAACAAAATCCAGCCCCTTCTCAGTAGATGAACCGTTGTGTAATAATTTGCCGTTGTTCAATAATTTACCGTTCTGTAATAATTTGCCGTTGTGTAATAATTTGCCATTGTGTATTAATTTACCCATCAATAATACTTCAACGTTTGTTCAAGTTTCACAAGTACCTACCAACAAAATCCACTAGTCCATCTCTTATCAAATGAAATAATATCGCAGAACAACCAACTCGACTTCATACAGCCATCCTTGATTATAATCATGTGCTCCCTAGTGATGATATCCCGGCCGGATTTATACCGTTTGATTCACGATCGAGTTGACGAAGCTTTTTGGTGCACACGAAATGCTGGACGAACAATGCTCCGGGTGGTCTCAAAAAATGGTTTAGCTCAAGACAAATTTAATAACGTAAAAAAACCATACCCTTCTATCAAAAGTTTTCGAGATACGGCGTTCTGAAAACTTCAACCCCTATTTTGAACCCCTTAGAGGTGACTGACAGTAACGTCGAGCTTCGAGGACCAACTAGGCCCCGAACAGAACCTATAGCCCGAATTTCATCAATTTCGTTTCATGGTAACTAAGAAAAGTGGCCAGTACGGCGGACAGACAGAAATATTTTTATTGCATTTTCGGATTCTACCCTTGAAACGTAAACCATCAAATTTTGAGGGGGGGTTAGAATTTTTTTTTTTTTTCATGCTCGATTCCAATGGTTCATTATTGAAAATAATAAACCAAAAATTTAAAAAAAATACCCGGTAAAAGTGTAATGATATTTTTGTGATGTAGATTAGTTCAATCTCCTTAATCTCAAGTACAAACCTAGTTTTTTATTGGTGAAGTATACAGGTATGGGAATATGCCGAATTTCTCTCTTCATGGGCTCAAAAAGGGTTTGAGTTTCGGTGGCAGATAGGACTTGGGCTTGGGTTCTAGAAAGGGCATGTGCGAAATATGACTCCAGTCCGACAATTAGGGCGCGGTGGAGGGAAAAAATACCGTAACTGGCCACTAAGCGATGAGCATAAGAAGACGTCAACTCGACACGTATTACAATAAAAATAATCGAAAATATTACAATAAAACCGAATAACATAGTACGGAGCTTTAGCAGTGGTAGAATCTTGAATGAAGGTGGTACAAAACCAAATCACAACACACAACCATTGATTGAGTTGGTAGGCAGGAACGAAATTTTCCGTTTCATTTGACCTGCCATAGTATTTTCCTGTTCATCTTCGTACCATTTCTAAATAATCATGAAAATGCACAGTTTGGAACTGCTTGTGCCACCAAAGTCGGATCTCCTGACTTGGATTCTCCAGTTTCACCTCCACATTCTACCATTTGCTATGGCTTAAACCTAGGAGAAAGTGCGTATCTCATCAGTTTGCAACAAGATAATAAATTAATAGCTATTTAGTTTTTAAAAAATGCACCTACCCCTGCGTTGCTATAAGTAGTTTTGCTACCTAAAATGTTTCATAATTACCTGTATGTTTAATGATGATTACCCTCGACTTTGTAGTTATTTAAAGAAATATTACTTACAATAAATCAAAATAACAAAGTCGCACGTACCTTTAGTAGTGTGTACAATCCGAGAATGAAGGTAGAATCCAGTTCGTAGCACTAACCGCATACACAACCACTGATCAACGCGGGCCAATCAGTGCAGACACGTTATTCATCGGATTGCCCATACCACTTCGCGGTCAATCGGCGGATCATTCCGAGGCGATTCGAGAAAAAACACAAAAACACAATAATCTAGTCCAAGAATTATTGTTTAAAGATGAATTTTGACGAAAAACTACCACAAACCAACCATCCGTCGCGGGTGATCGAGGGACTGACTAATAGAGAGGGGCGGCAAGGTGGGGAAGGTGGTGGGGAGGGGAAAGTAGGCACTTAGGTACTTGTAACTTTAATTATTTTTCCCTTCATTTTACCCGACTTATTGTCTTTACCCGTTTTTACCCTTTTCCAAAAAAATCCACGAAATGATTGAAGTTACCAATCTACGTGGCACTGGGTCTGCCCGCCAGAGCTTAAACTCTCCAGATGTAGGTTAATACTTGGAATTTTCCATCTATTTTATTGGAATTGGTCATTAATGCGATCTTGAATTTCAATAAACCACCAATAGTTGTATAGTTGGTGTTTTAATCGTTCCAAGTAACTAAATCATGTTGTGAACTGATGCCCTCGTGGCACAACCAGTGCCACATAGATTAGTAACTTGTATATTATTTCTTCGATTGTTTGAAGCAGTTAGGAAAAGAAAAACACAATGAAAATTCAGGTAAAAAAATAAATGAATAAATAAATAAATAAAAATCGAGTGAATACCTACCTACCCCACCACGCCCAGCTACATCACCTTCCCCACGCTGCCACCCCTCACGATTAGTCAGTCTGGCCCGATCACCCGCGACGGATGGTAGGTAAGTGGTAGTTTTCATTCCAAATTCATCATAGAAGAATAATTCCTGGACTAAATTTTACTGTGTTATTGTGAATTTTCTCCTCGAATCGCTTCGGTATCCGCCGATTTAATCGGGAGAAGTGATATGGGCAATTCGAAAACCAACGTGGGTGCATTATCGGCCCGCGCCGATGATGATTGTGTTCAGTGCTGCGATTTGGATTCCACCACCTTCATTCTCCGACCGTCCAATACTAAAGGTAGGTACCGTAAAATTATGTTATTTAGGTTTATTCTAAGTAATATTTTCTTTATAATTTATCATGTCGAGGATAGTAATTATGAATTTAATTACCTATCTACCTACTTGGAAGTTTCGACCTATTTGATTTGAATTTCCAAAAACCATCTATAAGAGTTTTTAGTGTTCTCATCGCTCCGAGTACCTGTGTGAATCAGGAGAATCGTCGCTCTGGTGGCACAGCCCATGCCACGTAGACGTACCTACCAACCTTACCTACACATTTCTTCAACTGTTTTGAGCAGTTCCGAACCGAAAAATACAATGAGTATTCAGATAAATGAAAGGAGAAAATATTAAGTAAATATACCTACCAAGGCCCACCCTGCTGATACTTTCTGAAGTCAGTCCGTTGATCACCCGCTACTGGTTGGTATGCGGTCGTCAAAATGCGTCTTTATTCCTGGATTACATTATATATAAATTATTTTTGGTGTGCTTTCTCCTGGAATCGTCTCGGTATTATCCGCCGAATAACCGCGAGAAGTGATATGGACACTCCGATACCTCACGTGAGTGCAGGTTGGCCCGTATTGACCAGTGTTTTTGATTATTAGTGATGCGATTTGGGTTCTACCACCTTCATTCACGGATCATCCGCTACTAAAGGTAAGTCCAACTCTGTTATTTCCCTTGATTTAAGTAATATTTCCCTATAACAACTATAAACGCGAGTGTAACAAAATCACGAATTCAGGTATCTACTTGGGAGGTTCTACATATTTGATTGAACTTCGTGATTAACACGATCTTGAATTTCCAAAAACTACTGATAAGGGACCTATACGGTGTTCTCATCGTTCGGAGTACCTGTCTGAATCAGGAGAATCGATCCTCTGGTGGCACACCCCATGCCACGTAGACATACCTACCTACCTTACCTACACATTTCTCTAATTGTCTGGATAAGTTACGAACCGAAAAATAAATTGAGAATTCAGATAAATGAAAGGGGAAAATATGAAGTAAAAACCTACCAAGGCCCACCATGCTGATACTTTTTGAAGTCAGTCCCTAGATCGCTCGCAACTGGTTGGCATGCGGTAGTTTTTCGTCAAAATTCATCTTTAAACAATAATTCCTGGACTAGATTATAAATTTTGGTGTGTTTTCTCCTGGAATTGCCTCAGTATTATCCGCCGAATAACCGCGAGAAGTGATATGGACACTCCGATACCTTACGTGAGTGCAGTAGCGCGATTCTGCAACTCGCTACCTTATTGTCGGTATGGAGTGGGTGTCGCTATCCCTCTCGTGTAACGACACCCGGATAGCGAAATTGGTATTCAGGAACTTATGATACCATACTTGAATAACAAATTGTCGTTGCAGAATGAGATACCGACTTTGTTAGCTTGTCTCACGAAATCTGTGTCTAGGGCGAGCAATCGACTGGAACTCATTCCGTTTCCATGGTGATAAGCAGTGATGAAGTGAATTGAAGAGTGTGTGTGTGCGCCGGATTGTGTTTTGAATCCCCCGAATTTACTCGGTGGCCGAAATAAATGCTCATACCTTGAAAGTCAACAATTGCAGTTTGGGACCACTAACTTGAGACTTGAGACTTGGGATAGGTTTTGATTTCAATTTGTTGTATCGTCTTGTGGTATTAATAACGTTTTTACGTTGTTTTTTTGTTGAAATTTATGTTTTATAAATGGTACCTACTCGGAAATTCTGATAAATATGCAAGTGAATGAATACCTACCTACATTTACGTTATTTTCAAAATCCTATATTTTCTAATTAATTAACAACCTATTAAGGTCACTTGCATTTATTAAAGAAAACGTAGGGGATTGGCATCTACAGCAAAATTAGGTAGGCACGTACCAGGATTTCAGGGGATAATCCATTCAATCTGGAGCATTGGAGCAATGGTCGAATTTCGGTTCATGGCCAAGTGTCGACTTATCCTAAAGGTTTTTCTGAACATGCAGGGATCAAGGGAATAAGGATTTTGCCCATCTCGTAACACTCTTCTTTCAAACCGAGGGCGATACCTCTGTTCCCTTTCTTGCAGAATTCCAATTCCCAAGCAAGGAATTCGAGCGTCATAATGCCTGACATTATTATCCAAAATTCATAAGCGCACGAAAAAAATACGGTAGGTAACAACTACATAATATGTGGTGAAATGCGATTCTAGAAAGTAGATAACTACCCAAAGTGAAATAGACTATATCACTTATAGAAGTCGTCTATATCACTAACTTCCTAACTACCTACCTATCAAGTAATTTTAACGTTTAAGTTATTTATTACGAAGTTTTTATGACATCACTGTCATAAATTATTAAGTCACTAATTTACCTACCTAGTTACCTACGGTAAGTATCTACATTGGGCTTATTAAATCAAATAAAATTGAAAAAAAAAAATGCCCAAAGAAACCACTTACCGTTACGTTAAACACTTACCGTAAAGCTTTCTACCGCCGAAAAGCAACGTAGGCCAAGTTTTTTGGGTATAACAAGCTTTCGGTACGGATAACGGGGGGGTCTAGAGCCGTCGAAATGCAAACGACCCCGCAACGACAATTTATCGACGATTAAGCGATAGCTGACGCTATTGAGCCCTTACAGAATACCAATCGTCGGTATTTAGTGGCATCGATATTTTTTGTTATGCTAACGATATTTCATCGTCGTTACGATGCCATACCGAGTTGCAGAATCGCACTGCAGGGGGCCTATTCACTAAGCTAAAGAGACATATCTTTCAGGTCCAACTCTCGCTTTTGGCAAAATGGATTTTTATAGTATCCATAACAGGGTTATTCAGTAACTTTTAAAAGAGAGAGTTGGCGGCCATCTTGGCATTCTCGATCTCTTTAAGAGAGACAGCTAATTAGGTGTATTTCCTCGAAAGAGAGAGTCTATTTCTCGTTTGTTTCACAGTGCTCGTGTAATATCCTCGTTCATCCGCAAGCACATCGGTAATTTTGATCGTGTATTTTTTTCATTTCATAAAGATTAAATTTTTCATTTCAATTTTAATTACAAATATATACATAATTATTGAGTCATGAGTAAAAACGTCCAAGTACGGGTTGAGGTAGGTACCTACCTTCCTAAGAGTGGCCGTTCATTAGGTGTAGATATAATACAAGCATTAAGCCCCCTAATTCGACTTTTTCTGTTTATAATTGAGACTTTTGGTTTATTATTTTCAATAATGAACCATTGGAATCGAGCATGAAAAAAAAAATTCTTACCCCCCCTCAAAATTTGATGGTTTACGTTTCAAGGTATGTAGAATCCAAAACTGCAATACAAATATTTCTGTCTGTCCGCCGTACGCCGTACGGGCCACTTTTCTTAGTTACCATGAAAAAAAATTGATGAAATTCGGGTTATAGGTTCCGTTCGGCGTCTAGTTGGTCCTCGAAGCTCGACGTTACTGTGAGTCATCTCTAAGGGGTTCAAAATAGGGGTTGAAATTTTCAAAACGCCTATACCATTTTTTTACGTAAATATTTTTACGGTTTTAAATAGTTCTTGAACTTGCGAGTTTTTTAAGACCATCCGGAGCATCGTACGTCCAGCCGTTCGTTCACAGTAAGGCCCCGAAGTTTGCACCGACAGGCATTTTCGACTCCAGTGTGAATGAAATTGTATACAATTCAAACCAAATCTCGTAACCAGAGACGCGCCCACAATAGGAAATTTGGCGGAGATAAAATCATTGGTAGGGATCACCTGATTATATTGGCGGAGTATGAAGTCGAGTTGGTTGTTCTGTGATATTATTTAATTTGAAAAATGATGGCTCTTTTGGAGTTTGTTGGTAGGTAGTGAAACTTGAACAAACGTTGAAGTATTATTGATGGGTAAATTATTACTACGGTAAATCATTACTCAACGGTAAATTATTACACAACGGTTCATTATACCATCTACGTAGAAGGGGCTGGAGTTTGTTGGTAGGTACTTTTGCAACTTTTTTCACTCCTCATCAACAATTTCTTTTCAGAACTTCATTATGTGTGTTTCTTTTCGTTAGGTACTGTTTGTCATCGGCAGAATTATTTTAGCAACATTTAACTCGTGATTTAGGTAGGTACCTAGTAACGAGTACGGGGTTAGGTGCTAACCTACGGAGGGTCTGCGATCTACATAATATGTATAGAATAGTACATATCATATTATATAGACGGGTTATCTATACATAGAGCTGTGATCTGTAACAGAAGGGTATTCTGTACAAAATAATAAACCGTTGTGCAGGGATTTGCAGCGTTTTTTCAATTTCATTTAAACTTTTATCCGATTCGTGAGTAAAAACGTCCAAGTATGGATTAAGGTACCCATTGAATAGGTATTACTAAGAAATGCGTTCATTATTAAGGAATTGAACTCCCGGGGGCACAAACATCTCGCACTTCATGGATACTATGGCATTTTCGTGTATTAGGATCCATATTGTAAATTACTTATTGTAAATTGGGCAAGTTGCCCGTGTAATTAAAACAAATAAACAAATAAACAAATTATCTTTCTCAAGGTCTCTGGAGCTATTCAGTAAAATAGACGAACCCGGGCCGGGAGACATTGGAAGAGACTGTCTCCCAGGGGAGACTATCTCTCGCGTGAGATTTTCAAAATAGATATTCTCTTTCCACTATCTATTGTAGTGAATAGGCCCCCAGGTTGGCCCGTATTGACCAGTGTTTTTGATTATTAGTGATGCGATTTGGGTTCTACCACCTTCATTCAAGGATCATCCGCTACTAAAGGTAAGTACAACTCTGTTATTTCCCTTTATTTTAAGTCGTCTTTCCCTGTAACTATGAACAGGAGAGTAGTAAAATCACGAATTTAGGTATCTACTTGGGAGTTTCTACATATTTGATTGAATTTCGTGGTTAACACGATCGTGAATTTCCAAAAACTACTGATAAGGGATCTAGACGGTGTTCTCATCGTTCGGAGTACCTGTGTGAATCAGGAGAATCGTCGCTCTGATACTTTCTGAAGTCAGTCCCTAAATCGCCCGCTATTGGTTGGTATGCGGTAGTTTTTCGTCAAAATTGATCTTTAAACAATAATTCCTGGACTAGATTATAAATTTTGGTTTGTTTTCTCCTGGAATCGTCTCGATATTATCCGCCGAATAACCGCGAGAAGTGATATGGACACTCCGATACCTCACGTGAGTGCAGGTTGGCCCGTATTGACCAGTGATTGTGGTTTTGATTATTAGTGCTGCGATTTGGGTTCTACCACCTTCACTCACGGATCATCCGCTACTAAAGGTAAGTACAACTTTGTTACTTCCCTTGATCGTAAGTAATATTTCCTCATAACTATAAACGTGAGTGTAGTAAAATCACGAATTTAGGTATCTGCTTGGCAGTTTCTACCTATTTGATTGAACTTCGTGGTTAACACGATCTTGAATTTCCAAAAACTACTGATAAGGGACCTATACGGTGTTCTCATCGTTCCAAGTACCCGTCTGAATCAGGAGAATCGATCCTCTGGTGGCACAGCCCATGCCACGTAGACATACCTACCTACCTTACCTAGACATTTCTTTAATTGTCTGGATAAGTTACGAACCGAAAACATGGAAAATGATATCTCAGAAGCTCATGTTACTAACATGTTACTAAAACGCAAAAAGTACCTATTTTTACACACATTTTCACTCATAACACCCCTGGGTATATTCCGATCGGGCTGAAAAGTTTCGGGACACAACTAGGGCCCAAATGGAGCATGTGTGCGAAAGAACGATTTTTTTAGACCGAAAATGAAGCCTGTAGACGTGATACGGCGTACGGCGGACGGACATTGCATTTTTTGAATCTACGCACCTTGAAACGGAAAAGAAAAAAGTTTGAGGGGGTGTTATAAAAATTTTTTGCTGAGCGAATACATAGGTGTATTATTCACAGAATAATAAACAAAAAAATTAACCCCCCCTCCCCTAAAAATTTCATGGTTTAAATTTCAAGGGACGTAGAATACGAATATTGAATAAAAATATTTCCTTCCGTTCGCCGTCTGCGGCTTTTTCTTTAGTTCCCATGAACCAAAATTCACGAAATTTGGTATATGGGTCCGGTTTGGTCCCTAGTTGGTCCTCGAAGGTCGGTGTTCCTGTCACTCAACTCTAAGGGGAGTATCCCTATATCGGAATATTTTATTTTAAGGTGTGGGTTTTCTCGCATTTTTAAATACTTTTATTTTTTTGCTGAATTTTTGAGACCATCTGGAGCATTCTACGTTGTCGCCATAAAATCTGCCCTAAAGAGCAGCGTGTATAGCGATATCCGATACCGAGAACGTTTCTATAACGATATTCAGTATGGTATCAAATGCCAGATATTGATACCGATACAATATCAAATGTAAAGTAAAGAGCAACGTGTACGCAGGCATCAAGCTGGCTTGAAAGCGCACATCAATATTGTTTCTCGGCCAGGCGGCCGCCATAGCGGAGTGGTCAAGGCGTCGGGCTCTTACGGTTAAAATCAGAGGTTCGAATCCCTGTTCCGGGACCGAATATTTTGGTTTATTATTTTCAATAATGAACCATTGGAATCGAGCATGAAAAAAAAAATTCTTACCCCCCCTCAAAATTTGATGGTTTACGTTTCAAGGTATGTAGAATCCAAAACTGCAATAAAAATATTTCTGTCTGTCCGCCGTACGCCGTACGCCGTACGGGCCACTTTTCTTAGTTACCATGAAAAAAAATTGATGAAATTCGGGTTATAGGTTCCGTTCGGCGTCTAGTTGGTCCTCGAAGCTCGACGTTACTGTGAGTCATCTCTAAGGGGTTCAAAATAGGGGTTGAAATTTTCAAAACGCCTATACCATTTTTTTACGTAAATATTTTTACGGTTTTAAATAATTCTTGAACTTGCGAGTTTTTTAAGACCATCCGGAGCATCGTACGTCCAGCCGTTCGTTCACAGTAAGGCCCCGAAGTTTGCACCGACAGGCATTTTCGACTCCAGTGTGAATGAAATTGTATACAATTCAAACCAAATCTCGTAACCAGAGACGCGCCCACAATAGGAATTTGTGAATACGGCCAATCATTGGTAGGGATCACCTGATTATATTGGCGGAGTATGAAGTCGAGTTGGTTGTTCTGTGATATTATTTAATTTGAAAAATGATGGCTCTTTTGGAGTTTGTTGGTAGGTAGTGAAACTTGAACAAACGTTGAAGTATTATTGATGGGTAAATTATTACTACGGTAAATCATTACTCAACGGTAAATTATTACACAACGGTTCATTATACCATCTACGTAGAAGGGGCTGGAGTTTGTTGGTAGGTACTTTTGCAACTTTTTTCACTCCTCATCAACAATTTCTTTTCAGAACTTCATTATGTGTGTTTCTTTTTGTTAGGTACTGTTTGTCATCGGCAGAATTATTTTAGCAACATTTAACTCGTGATTTAGGTAGGTACCTAGTAACGAGTACGGGGTTAGGTACTAACCTACGGAGGGTCTGCGATCTACATAATTATGCATAGAATAGTACATATTATATTATATAGACGGGTTATCTATACATAGAGCTGTGATCTGTAACAGAAGGGTATTCTATACAAAATAATAAACCGTTGTGCAGGGATTTGCAGCGTTTTCACTTCACATCATCAATTTCCCTTCAGAACTACATTTCTGTTTCTTTTTGCCATTTTAGCTACTGCTTGAACATTCAAGGCATGATATTAATTTGTGGTGGCGAATAGGTACTAAACTACGGAGGGGCTGTGATCTGTAACAGAAGGGTTATCTATACAGAGAGCTGTGATCTGTAACAGAATGGTGTTCTATACAGAGAGCTGTGGTAACAGCAGGGTGGTGTTCTACACAGACAGTTGTGATCTGGTAACAGAAGCGTGTTCTATAGAAAATAATAAACCGTTGTGTAGGATTTGCAGCGTTTTTATGCTAAGTTGTGTCTTTCAAACTAGAGGGTGTATCTCAATAAATGTAGAGGGTGTTCTCCCTTTAAATAACTACAAGTAGGCTTTTGTCGACACGTTCTGTCTCCAGTTTTTGGGAAGCACTGGGGAGAAAAGTAGCTTTGTCGTATTTCCCTCACCCTCTCAATGTGATTCACTAATTGTGGCAGTACATTCATTTTTTATAAGCTTTGCGCATGAACGTAAGCGATCAACTAAATATACCGAGGGAACTTGAACTTTTTCCTAAAGCAAAATCCTTACAGCATTTGGTAACAGGGCGAAAGCAATGTGGCATTCAACGCCCACGAACCGTGAGGCCATCTAAAGATGCTCCAGTGCCTTTCTAAATAAGCAACGCCCGCTTTATTCCTGACGTTAAAAATTCTTATTTACCTGCTTCTTTGAACCCCCTCTTTCCATTATTTAATATTAATTTAGTTTATCAATTTTTCGACGGATGATCTGCTGCAATTCACTGCACAAGGAGTCTTTTTCATGTTTAAAAAACGCTGCAAATTATTACGCAACGGTTTATCATTTACCTGTATAGATCACCGCTGTATAGATCTGCGTGGGTTTTCTGTGGTCAACACATACCCTCGTGCTCCCCCCCAGGAAAGCCCTAAATCTAGTGCTGGAGCCGGCCGGGGAATTTACTGTTTCATAAAAATGTGCGGGATCCAATAATTCAACTGTTAATTATTTGTTGTTATTCATGAAGCATAACGTTTGTTCAAGTTATAAAAGTACCTATCAACAAAATCCAAAACAGCCAGTGAAATAATATCACAGAACAACCAACTCGATTTCATAAGGCCATCCGTAATTATAATCAGGTTTTCCCAAGCAATGATATCTGGGCCGGATTTATACCGTTTCATTCACGATCATGTTAACGAAGCTTTTAGGCGCAAACGAACGGCTCGACGTAAAATGTTCCGGGTGGTCTCAAAAAATTCTCAAGTTCGAGATCAATTTAAAAACGTAAAAAAACCCATATCCTTCTATTGAAAGGTTTCGAGCTACGGCGTTCTGAAAATTTCAACCCCTATTTTTCACACCTTAGAGATGATTGACAGTAACGTCAAGCTCGACCAACTAGACCCCAGGTGGGACCTACAAACCAAATTTCATTAATTTTTGGTTCATGGTAACTAAGGAAAATGCGAAGTACGGCGGACAGGCAGAAATTTTTTCATCCATTTTCGGATACACAATAATGAGCCATTTTAGTGGGTTACGAATTCTCCTTTTTTTGGCCATATTCTGTTCAGTAACGGAAATGAACACTTATTGATCATGATCACATAATGAGGGGTTTATGTCGGAAAGTCTAGGCAGAAAACGAGTGTGACATCTGAATTTCTGAGTTCCCGCTTGAAATGACGTATCAGGTAAATTGCTGAGTAGTTCAACTCAAATCCCCCTTAGACTGCTAGTGCATCAACTTTAAACGATGTACAAAACCGCACTGGATGGATGGATGGAACCGCAAATTTATAAATAAATCTAAAAAGCACGTCTTCTAATCCAAACCGAGGGAAAAGTCACGGCAAGGATTCTGGGAAGGTTGCCACGAAGGTTTGCCATTTCTAATGCTGGGTTGTCTGCAGCATTGAGAACCTTCGCCTCCCAGGCTTCGATGTCAATAGATCTGATACTTCTTTTCTTGAAATCACCTTCATTTAGAAAATAACGCTTATTTTTTCTTTGAAAATGGGCTTCAATATACCTCTCCCCAAGAGTTCTGAATATGTATTTAAAAAAAAAACCAGTCATGCAGCATGACTTAATGAGCGAATTTTCAAAGAAATATTCGAATTAATGGCTATGGTTTTGAATAAAGGAAAACTTCGGTCTAAAATTTGGTTTTCTATGTATATTCTCTTCGTATTTATTTTAATTTGTACGTTTTGTCCATCCTGATTCTACCGTTTGTTATGAGTAGATTCCTTGTTCCTTCTGAATGGCCTTTCCTCTTGACTACGATTTCAGGCCTGGTATCTAAAACCAGTTCAAGATTTGCTCTACTAGGTAGGTAGATCCTTCCTTCTTCATTGATATTATTTTTATCATGTTAAGTACCTACCTACCTTTGAATATCAAATATTCATATGATACTGATAATAAATTCCTACCTAACCTTCTTCCTCCTACTGTTAGTACCTAAATTGAATAATTTGAAATAGATTTTTTCTTTCGTCTACCTTCTAGTAATACGTGGGCCGGTACTTGTCTATCTATGAAGGTATCATAACAATTATATGTCAAATGGGAAATTCAAGGAGTTGTACTAATCGTTTGCCTCCCCCTTTTTTGCTTCGAACTCTCGTCTTCAATTGATACTTCTCACATTTTTCAATCTGACCACTCTAAGGGGGTGGGGGGGGGGGGGTAAGAGTTTAAAGATTATCCTAGTTTTGGGTAATTTTTGCGCACTTTAAATGCTCTAATTTAAGAACGGATTTAGATATCTAAAATCCGATTTCACCATCGTGTTCAGCGTGCAAAAACCTTTAAAATGAGAGGTCACTTGTTAGAAAATAACATTTTGGGGATTTTTGGGTAATTTTTGCGCACTTTAAATGCTCTAATTTGAGAACGGATCAAGATATCTAAAATCCGATTCCACCATCGTGTTCAGCGTGCAAAAACCTTTAAAATGAGGGGTCACTTGTTGGAAAATAACATTTTGGGGATTTTTGGGTAATTTTTGCGCACTTTAAATGCGCCAAAACCCTCCTTAGAGTAGGCCAATTTCGCCCATCTTCGAACTTAGCCTTTCGATTGCCAAGATAGATTTTTTGTGCAAATTTGAGCTGTTTATCTCAATTCTATCGAGAGTTATCGTCTGGAGTGACACATATATATATATATACATATAAAAGTGTTAAATTTCAGGAATCGTTTTAGAATGGTCTGAAACGGATTTCTATGAAGAAAATTTCCAAAAATTTATATTATTTAAATTTCGAAGCCATTGCAATAGCTTCATTTTCTTTGAAAATTCGCTAAAAAGAAAGTTCCATACAACTTATGTTCCATACATGGAACATAAGTTCCATCGAGATTGTGATTTTCAGCGAACTGAGTGCTCAGGCTTTCAAAAGTTCCCGACACCAGAAAACAAAAAAAATAGAGTGCGGCTTTTCAGTGTTAAAATTATCTTTGGGGCATGTCCTGTTGGCTGCTATCGCCTGCCGGCGAGAAATCCAACTCCTTGCTTTTATTTATGGTTGTGGTTTAGTATTTTCAATAATGAACCTTTGGAATTGAGCATGAAAAAAAAGTGTTAACCTCCTCGGCCCCCCGTGTCAAACCTTGATGGTTTCCGTTTCAACGTACTGTATGAGAGTTCCTTCCACATCAGAGCTATTAGAATGAAATTTATAGAAGATCTACTGGGATCGTATTTGGTGGATATATCAACGAAAGCAGGTGTTCGGGCTCCCACATGGACGTGGCAAGGAAAGCGCATAGGTATCGCGGTTTTATTGCATTTTTTGAAAGACAAGTAGGAGTGCTTTACGTGAAAATGAATAAAACATTTTCATATCAAATATCTTATATTACATATTATTATATCTAAGTGCTGCACATTAGTAGAATGAGTAAGACTGTGTTGGGTACCTCCCAGTATTTTCAAAGTAACTGAGTGAGATTTTTTGGTTAACAGAGTGTAGTAGTGTCCCTCCAAGATCACATGTAACTACTTACAGGTAAGTACACCCAAGGTCCTAACTAGTTGAACAAACTTGAAATTGATTCTATAATGGAGTCCTGCGGCCTACCGAATTCAAGCTGTAATTGAATTGAAAACTAAGGTCTGAATTATCAAGTCCCTCTCAGTATTCCGCCGACCCTCCTGGAACCGAGGGAGTATCCATATCGGGTAAGCCGCGACTGCCGATGCGGGGAACCGGAACGTCTTGAAGTATTTACCCATCTGCCCATTTAATCAGTCTCAAAATAAAGATTATTCCGTATTCGGTTTTTTGTACTAGTATAGACTGAAATGATTTAATATCTATTTTTGTTTCCACCAGTCGTTCGCAGTTATAAAATGAAAAACACGTAAACATATGATGGCGTCCACTCAGCGTATCCACGTTAATGGTTCAACATTATCATGAAAAATAATCACATTTGGAGGTTTTTAAAAAGGCAGATACGAAATAAAAAATGGTTCAATAAAAAAAGGCCAATATTCTGTTGATCTGTGATCAGTCTACAAAATACCTCGAGGCAACAATAAACACCCTTCCCTTATTCACTGATTGATATTCAGCAAAGTCTCTTTCAATCAACAATCTATCGTCGTACGAAAACGTCCACAATATCTGCTGCAAATTAGCCACCGAATTCATGTGTTATAAAAATATAGTAAACTAAAATATAACAAAACAATGACCCGTCGGCCGATGCCTACTTGAATGGAGAAGCTATTGACTTGAAGCTAGGTAGTTATCGGTGTGTTAGTAGTGGTAGGTAGTTATCAGTGTGTGTGGTAGTTATCAGTCTGGTAGTTATCAGGACGCCGATCAATCCACAAGTCCACAAACAGCAAACAGGAGAAAATGCACGTAGGTACCTCGAATACAGCTGTGTCATCAGAACCGGACCGAATGCAAAACGCGCTCAATTTGACGCAAAAAATTAAAAACTGACAACTGACAACAGAAAAAGCGAATATAATTGACAACAAAAACAAATCAGAAGACGAAGGAGCATCTCGTATGCAGATGACAAATCAAATGCACAAGAAGAAAAAACGCAAACCTCTAACCACCACTGTCGGCATGGAGAGTGTTTCTTCACGGCACCCTCAAGAAAAACAATAACAACAAATTGAATCGAAGGGATCGAATCGATCGTGAAAACAAACGATTTTGGAGTAGAAATCAGATTTTGGGGAGTGCGCCCAATGTGGGTGTGGCAAACAACATTTTTACTCTACTGAGCATGCGCGGATGGGCCACTTTTCTCAGTTGCCATGGCGACACCATGTCCCAGGACCCAGAACCTACCTGCCAGTTTCAAGAGCCTAGGTTTCGGATTTCGATTGCAGGAGATCGATTACTGTCGCTTTATTCTGGTAACATGCTTGGACTCTGGAGCACACCATGGATGCTCGCTCTACTATAATATTGAATATCCATAGAATTTCCATTCCATAGCCAGAGAAATCTGGCGAGTCGTTGTTGAACTTTGTGAAAAATGCTTGGTACAGTGTACGGAGGGAAATTCAAATGCCAACTGAACAATGGAATTTTTTTTAACTTACCTATACCTATACAGTGTTTTTGGGGGCCGGGGCAGTGGCCCAAGTGGCCTTACGGACGCAACGCCCCTGTCTGTGATGGTGTAGAAGCCCTTATCATCATGAAAGGAGAAGATTCAGTGGAGTCTTCCGCTGGTTTTAAGACGTAGAAAACTGAACTCGGTAGTAGAAGAGTAAACCAGGTAGGTAGTAGACGTCTTACGCCATTCAAACTTCTCCTTTCAAGAACAACGGGTCGTTAAAACCAGCTGAAATGCACGTTACACATCACAGTGATCGAGCCTTACAATTAGGTATGCTCCTTTTGCAGAAAAAATTAACTACATGTAGTAGCCACCACCAAATTAGAGCGATGAGCCGATCGCTAAGGGGCAAAATCCGCAAAGCAGGATTCTTATTTGAAGGCCACTGTGGGTGATGTGTCCGATTGCAATGGGTACGAAATTCTAACCAAAATCTGTGTTCCTCATTGAATGATTTTGATCCTTTCCCGCTCCAGAGCATTCTTCCATCTCCCGGATTTCAACAATATTCAAATAATGTATAATTTACAAGTTTACATGGATACAAATCTCCATGGTAAATAACAATCACGTTTGGACTTGTCCGTTTTAACTTAAAGGTCTCAGATACAGTGCTTTTCCAAAAGTTAATATTCAAATAGTTTCCTTTCGTGTTTAGTCAATAATTAAACACTATTATAGTTTGAGTTAAAAGTCAATTATAATCAAAACTTCGATCGTGTTTTTTTTCTATTTGGGTGTTGAATCGGTTGGTATCATGGCAAAGAAAACTCGCTAAAATAACGGCGTTGGTACCTAATTCAATATTTCATACCAAAATGGGACGACTTGGCATCCGGAACCATCCGTTTATGATGAAGCTTGATCGGTTCTATGTGAACTTCTCACCGGTTCGCTTTCATCCGATGAAACGGAATGCGGAATGTGGAGAAGACCAAGTTTCGACATCTCACTCGACTAGTCACATTGGTACACGGTCGCTTTCGTGCATGTCGCGTTAGGCGAAACAGAGATTCGTCGTGAATCAGAAGCGTTAAACCCTAAATCCCCGAGTGAAGTTCTAAAGGCTACTTCAATTGTTCGTAGTCACCTCTAACAAACATACTTGGATTATTCGTGGGTACTGGCCATTATATCCTCCCCCAAGTCTAACTGGTCTTGTTAGAGTCTTGTTCCCTATCAGTCCAATCAAGCCTAACTGATACAATGTGCGTCGGTGCCCTGATACCGTCAGTGTCGTTCCGTGATCAGAAATCAGAGCCGAAAACTGGTTATTCGCACCACTTATCAACGAGTAGGTATCTGTTTAAAATAGTGGTCTATACGCTTTATATTTCCACAACACATGATGGGTAAATAGCGGTTAATCCCTACTAAAATGTTCCTAGACTCTGAAATCATTGTCGGTCACTAACAATAATAACTATTAGAGAGGGATCTAGTTATAGAGTGTGTCCAAGTTTTCTTATCCTAAACCAACTAATTTGAGAACCGTGACAGACAAACATATGCGTCTAGAGTCAAACCAGGAGGCGGCACAATGACGGTCGTCAGTTACAATAATAGTTTCATTTAATGTAAATTTACTTCTTAGTAGATGTAACAATACTAAAAGAACCCTTGGAACCGCAGGAAATAACTTCCCGTTGTCACAGTTGTATATGGGTGGCCAGAATGCAAAAACCGGCCAGAGGTACGAAATTTCTTTGCAGGATTTTAATCAAGTGCCTTATCAATAAACAGTGACAAAAAAAAAGAAAATTTAAGACTTAATCTGGTACGAATTGATCCATTTTTGCGGAGAATTCTTCCAAAGCACCACAAAAAACCCTCAACAAAAATTCGAATGCTACAAAATTCGAATGCCCGTTATCAGAGCGGATCGGTTATCAGATGGTGGTGATTGCAGTATCGATACTGTCCCTAGTGGCTACCTTACCATGGTGGAAACGATACCTATCCTTTTGACACTCCATGATGGCGTAATCATGATCAGCCAGAGGTACAAGAGTCAGGAGGTACACGTCCTTCCCCTACATCTAAGTATTCCCGATTCTCTGCTCTGCGATTGATAGACGAGCGGCAATGCAAGCCCATTGACAAGGGTTACCAGTAGAATTTATTCTGATGGCAATCGTACGTATTGGAACACTACACAGAGACGAAAAAAGTAAACTCCACATTCGCAAACGTCCACGACGCGATTTAAAGTAGGTAAGTAGTTAACAAGATACCTTGTTTTGATGGAACAACTGGATGTTCAATTTGACGGAACTTGCTGGGAAACATCATCCTTTTTTCGAGGTTTATGAATAATTTCCGAAGACGTCTTCCCTTGAAAAGGCTCCTTCACCTCCGCGTTGGGAATAGACTGCGGGATCCATAAAAGATGAGCACAGGGGTCCATACGCATCGAGCGCCGAACATCCTCATCAAATGATACGATAATTCCAAGTTCTTCGACAGGCGATCGGTAGAATTTGCGTAGGGAAATAAACATGGGGTGAGTCTTGAAGTACCGACTGCCTATTTGGTTGACTATATAAATAGATTATTACAAAACTACTTCCAGCTGAATGCATATTTCCTCATTATTCAAGGGATCGCTTAATCTTGAAAGAACCGAAAGAATGTTTGACGTCAGAAATCAAAGAAGAATTAGGTTCCATTTTATTGTCAAGATAGTACCTTGTAAAGATCACTCTTTAATTTCGTGGTTAAGTGGAGTTGGTAGGTGGTACATAGTCTCATAGGTAGTGCATAGTCTCATATGAATTACTGCATCAAAATCCAATGGTTCAATTATCTATAGAGAAGGGGAACTGCTAAATCTTGAACACTGATATTAAGGTACTCTGAACTAGCAATAATTATTTCCATGTTATAGAGGAGTACTCTACTCACTTCGGCACCGTCCTCCTGCCATACAAAACAGCTAAGCGATAGCAATTGTTTACCTACATGAACCTTATACATTTATGTTGGATAGATTCGATGGGAGGCTGTGAATCGGTGACTAAACTATGGAGGCTGGGACTCTTAACTAACTCTATAAATAACTGGAAATAACCCTGGCTAAATAAAATATGCTCAAAAGATTTGTTTGACTTTAGACAGCGTTGGATAAATGATATTCTCAAGATAACTTCTTTCTTCTTACATTTGGATGTAACTCCCTCTTCAGGCTTGATAGATCAAATTATTTTAGACATGCTTCGAAAGACCAACGCGGTTTGGTACTATTTAATTTACTAAGTCGCAGGTCAGATTAGAAGTGTGGAAATGGAAGCTGAATATTTCTAGACCATCTATGAATCCTTTTTCTTGGTTTCACTAGACGTCCCTTAAGTACCCAAAACGTCGGTACAGTCATTGAAAATAATAATAATAACTGTAAGGCTAACGATAAGGTATTGGGATAGTGCGTAAGAGGTTCAAAGTTACCAACCTGCAAATAAGAGGGCCACAGCTAAGTAGAGGATGTTGGGGAAGTGATTCATTTCAACATGGCGGTCACTACAGCATCTCCACCCTCCTCCATCACCAACTGAAATAGAAAACCAACTGTGAGGTACTGTACCTGCTACAAAAAACTCACAACATAAAAATCGCATTAATAATATTATCAAGTTGACCTGCGGATGCCAAATGAATGTAGGACTATTATACTAACTCCATATTATACAATGTAGTAGAAACATGAATATTTCCAATTACAGGTTTGTTCGCGCTGGCTTTTTCTGACGGTTAGCTAAACTCTCAGAAAACCGTAAAAAACCATCCACGATCCGGTAGCTTTTTTCGTGGTCCCCTTGGGGCTAGCTCCGAGCAAGTTCAGTTTTCACTTGAACCGAACTGGCTTGGTGTAGGGTGAGCTCTGAACATGCTCGCTCGGAGCAGGGTGAGCCTGGAGCTTGTTCGGAGCACGGGCAGCTCAAACGATCGAGGGTGCATGCGCGGAAGAGCAGCTCAGCTGCCCCAGGTATTCTCGTGGGGCACAGGAGGGCTTGCTCAGAGCAGCTCGGAGGAAGCCACTTGGCTCGAAGCTCGCCCTGGGTCTGTACGAACAGCGAATCTTTGCCTCACCCTTACTGCGCATGCCTGGGTTGCTCTGAACAAGCTCTGAGGGACTGCAGGAACAAAGCTAATGCTAATAAGCGTAACACAAGCGTTTGAATAAGTAATAGCTAATCTTGATAAGCGTTTGAGAAGGGTTGAGAATCAAGATGGCAGTGCATGAGCAGCTCTTGACCGCCTGATTTTCTGTGCAAAACTGGCTTTGGATATTCAGGAAAACACTGCAAACAGCCGATCATACTACGAATGTGCGCAGGGGTGACTTTCTTCCCCCATGATGACATTTTCTTTCTTTCCATCCGTTTTTTCGCCTGCGTCCAATAATCGGATACCTCCTCATATTGCACTTTCAAAAAAATCTCTCACTAACATTTTTCAAAATTAAAAAGAATAAAATACAGGTGGAATTCAAAAAACGAACGTGTATGGCTTACTTATACGTTCCCCGGAGGGCCTTACTAGGTAAATTGCTTATGAAATTTCGAGACAACCTACTGAATTCTCTCTCAGCTCACTTATACCGACAAATCATATTAAATATGCAGCCGGTATGTATAGGCATATTTATTTCCATTCAGATATGCAGGAATATTCCGCAGGAGCGTTGCTATGTTCAGTCGACAAGTATAATATAAAGAGGCGAATTCGCATAATTCCATGTGAGTATAACCGGGGGAGAGACAATGGCGAAAGATAGGAAGACAAAAAAAACCTCTGGGCGGAAGATTTTTTTCGCTGTTATTGCACGAAATATTTCAGGAGCGTGTTGATCTCCCAACTGGTCCCAGGGGCTCGGTGGGACGCTGAGGTTTACTCCCCACAGTTTTACTCTCACGCGAGTTTATGGGTAGCCGAGTCCTGTGGTTTCCCTACATATATAAATATAAATTATATTATATTGTGTCAGCGGCCTGTCTGTCTTCCCGTCTCGGGTGGATTTTTTTTCCGGACAGCCTAATAACCAGCAGGGGCCCATAACCTCAGCAGCTCGGTTGATCGTGGAACCATTGAAATAATCACTGCCCGTAGGTATCATATTTGAAAATCATATTTCGGTAGGTAGAGATCTGTTGAGGACCGGCAGCAGCTCTTTTCTGCGCTTAGAACAACAGAAGAGCTGAAGAACAAATCTCTTGCCTACCAGATACAACGATAATCAACGTGTCCCATCACGTAGGTTCATTTTTGTGACAGAGTGTAACAGTGGGAGTGGACCCTCGAGAGTCCCCCTCCTAGACCAGCGAGATTATCACCGGTTAAGAAGGGATATCGATTAGGCTTCCCCAAACCGATCCAGTCTCCACCGGAAGAAAAAATCTATCGAGAACAGCCCACACTGTTACATTTTTCAATCATTCATAAAGCGGACGGAGCACGTATTCGCTTTTACCGTTGCGTACTAGCACAGGTTGTCTTGTTTCGATGTTGAAAGGTGAAAATGGGCGCACACCGCGCATTGGGTCAATATCATTTGCTAAATACTAATCATCATAAATATTAGCCAAAATTGTTGTTTAATTTAGTTTGAAAAACCAAGATCTGCTCCATTTCGAGCCGATTCTGAATGTTCCCCGATATTTATATCAAATGGCTTAGGAATTGGAAAATTCACATTTTTGTCCATTGGTAACAATGAAGCTTCTAATGGGAAAACTGGAGTGGAGTTATTTGTAATTGATCGTAGCAAATGTTGAAAGTAAATCGTTCCTAAAATTGAACACCATTGTGCGCGGATTGGTGGTGTGGAAACATGCTGACGCTCGCATCTAAAAATGGAAAAACCCACCAATCTTTGCCACGACGGAGCGCAAGTTACTCAGCTCCAGTTCACCCCCTTGAAAATAGGTAGGTAACAGTTTTGTTCGCAGTGACCATCGGACAGACGACAATAATTATCTGTCCGTCAGAAAGACGATGGGCCATTCGCCCGGTGACTCCTGAGTTTACTGACTGTATAGTATCCATGACAGGCTGTCTGCCGTGTCTTCCTGACTATCCAAAGCCAGTTTTCTGATCGCCATTCCAGTACACAAAAAACAGGGCGGACCAGAACTAGCCATGGTCAAAACCTTCTCAAACGCTTATCAAGGCACCGATTGACTTCCGCCAAACTTCAAACGCGCCTCCTCAACATTATTTTTTGCTTTTTATCAAACTACTTGACGGATTTTTGAAGAACTACTTGTCCGATCTTCATCAGAAATTCATAGTCTGTTCTTCCGTTTATTTGATTAACCGCAGAACTTTCCATTTGTCCCAATAAACAAAATTTCAAAATTCAAAAAACTAGGTATTATCTACCTACGGACTCAAATTTGGTCAATTATGATTTTCCTATTTTTCTCGAGGATCAGTTTTTCGGAGTTACAATTAAATTTTTCTTAAATATTAACGTATTACTTGAGCTATTGCGCAAATTTTTCAGCTCAAATGTTGAAGTACCTACTTTCCTATTTAAAATGAGTCATTTCGCAAAATTTTCAGGCCTTATTTTTTCCATCAGAACTATGTAATCAAAACGAAATATTTCTGACGTAACCAGGTGAATGATAAAAAAGTGTTTTTTACTACAGAACTATGTAATCAAAACGAAATATTTGTGATGTAACCAAAGCTATGACAAAAAAGTTTTAAAATTTCATCCACTTAGGTGTAGTGGTTCCTTAGACAGCGAAAAAACCAAAAACCTGCTCGCGCCCAAAAACGACTTGCGGGTTTATCAAACATGGCTAACTCTCGAAAGCAGCAATATGCAAAATCTTAATAGATTTACTCAAGTACTATGTACATCCATATAAATGTCCATTGTATCAGCTCAGCACCAATGCACTAACTTACCCATCAGTAATGAACAGCGCCTGCAATCCGGTCTTGTAATCACACAAACCCTTTTACACCCAACGAGCCGTGCCAGGTGTATTGATGTAGTAGGGTGGTACTTAGTTGTTTTGTTGGAACAGGTTTCCTATTCATCCGGTGATGAATGAGGAGGCCCATCCCCACGACGGACTTCTTTTTTGCCATCCTTGTTGCTTCCAAGCCCCATCACGGGGTAGCGGAAGCAATCAAGGTAACCCTTCTTTTTACACTGAGCACTGTACGAACGGAGGAGAAAGAATCTTTGAAATACCTGACACAAAAACCACTGGACGTTGTATGTTTTTCAACGAATCGCTACAATAAATTGATGTCCAGTGCAAAACTGACCGAGAGTAGGTAGTGGAACGCATCGCAAAATAGAATAGAAAACATGCTTCATTTCAAACAGTATGATAGATGATTATAAGGATGAGCAAATAATAGAATAATAATCTATTTATAGCTGACTGGTTATTTGAAATAAACAGAAATCATAAAATGTTGAAAATTTTGGTATTTATAAAAGAATATATTATTATGGGAACAGTGAAAAAAAAAACCAGTCATGCAGCATGACTTAATGAGCGAATTTTCAAAGAAATATTCGAATTAATGGCTATGGTTTTGAATAAAGGAAAACTTCGGTCTAAAATTTGGTTTTCTATGTATATTCTCTTCGTATTTATTTTAATTTGTACGTTTTGTCCATCCTGATTCTACCGTTTGTTTATTACGTAATTGTACTAAGTGCTTATTTATTTGATCGCTGTGGGTTCATATTAGGTAGGATAGGGTAGTTAGGACTTTTGACTTACCTACTCAAGAGAGTGCAGTAGGTAAAGGAGTTGTTATAGAAAATCATGAGTGCTTCAATTAATACTTCTCACATTTTTCAATCTGACCACTCTAAGGGGGTGGGGGGGGGGGGTAAGAGTTTAAAGATTATCCTAGTTTTGGGTAATTTTTGCGCACTTTAAATGCTCTAATTTAAGAACGGATTTAGATATCTAAAATCCGATTTCACCATCGTGTTCAGCGTGCAAAAACCTTTAAAATGAGGGGTCACTTGTTAGAAAATAACATTTTGGGGATTTTTGGGTAATTTTTGCGCACTTTAAATGCTCTAATTTGAGAACGGATCAAGATATCTAAAATCCGATTCCACCATCGTGTTCAGCGTGCAAAAACCTTTAAAATGAGGGGTCACTTGTTGGAAAATAACATTTTGGGGATTTTTGGGTAATTTTTGCGCACTTTAAATGCGCCAAAACCCTCCTTAGAGTAGGCCAATTTCGCCCATCTTCGAACTTAGCCTTTCGATTGCCAAGATAGATTTTTTGTGCAAATTTGAGCTGTTTATCTCAATTCTATCGAGAGTTATCGTCTGGAGTGACACATATATAAATATATATATACATATAAAAAAGTGTTAAATTTCAGGAATCGTTTTAGAATGGTCTGAAACGGATTTCTATGAAGAAAATTTCCAAAAATTTATATTATTTAAATTTCGAAGCCATTGCAATAGCTTCATTTTCTTTGAAAATTCGCTAAAACAGCGAAAAATGAGCTACAACCATTTTGTGAGAGGACCTGTATGTGAGTCTGTCGGAAACACACTTAAGCGAATGCTAGTTTGATAGCAAAAGAAAAACGCTGCAATGTCCTTGTCATATGAGTTTATATTCTATTGGACATTCCTACAGAAATGATGGCTTTTCATTTATTGTTTCTTAATTTGCAATAATTGAAATAGCTATTTTTTATGGTTCCACAAGTTTTGGCCCCCAAAAACACGGATTGGGCTCCTATTTTAGACAAATTTTCTTAGATCATTGATAGTGCCATTTAACTGTCTTGATTCACCTGTTGACAATACTTCTAGTGTTATTATACAAAGGGTGATTTTAGACCATTTCCCAGGTTTCTGACTCGTAAAAAACGAATTTTGGGAGCTGAACCTTCGTACAACCTCAATTCTTCACTTTTTGGTCAAAATATTCTGTCTTCTCGTCCTAAAAAACATGGAAAACGATACCTCACAAGCTCGTTCACTAAAGCCTCAAAAACCCTCGAAAACCCCTATTTTTACACCCATAACACCCTTGGGTGTATTCCGATTGGGCTGCCGAGCTTCCGAGCACAGCAAGGACCCCAATGGAGCCTGTCTGCGGGAGAACGACGATTTTAGACCAAAATTTAAAGCTGAAACTTTGTTAGAACCTCAATTCTTCGCTCGCTGGTCAAAATCGACTTCATATTCGGGCTCCTCGCCTTAAAAAACATGGAAAAAGGTACTCACAAGCTCAAGTTACTATAACACCAAAAACCCCTATTTTTACACCCATTTTTCAACCATAACCCCCTTGGGTATATTCCGATCAGGCTGCAAAGTTTTGGGATGAAACTAGGGCCAATTGGAGCCTGTGTGTGAAAGAACGAATTTTCTGTAGGCAGAAAACAAAGTAGATATGGATGACACGTCGGACGGTGCACTTTTGAAATCTACTCACCTTGAAACTAAAAGAAAAAATGTTGAGAGGGTGTTATAAAAATTGTTTGCTGAGATGTGTTATTCATAAAATAATAAACCAAACGGATATGGTCAGATATCCGCTGTTTCCTTGCCGTAGGTATTGCTTTTCACAAATTAAATTATTTTCTGACGAAATCACGTCTGTATCGCCGGGCTGCCCCCTTCTGTTCCTCAGTGTACCTACTCCTTCTAGGAACCAGCTATTTTTTTCAAAACTATATGGAGGTTGCCCACTATGAGGCGTAATTATGGAAATTAAAATGGGCTTCGAGTGAATTTGCACCTATTCAGACCCATGGAACCGACTGCTACCTCCATAACCAACCTCTCACAACCAAAAATATCTTACATCCTTCAGTGGGACATGAAAAACCATGGGATAGCTAGGTATCAGTAAGGTAACTTCCACTGCGACCGGAAGTGGAACCTTTTCAATTGTCAAGGGACGCGAGAGCGTCCCGCCGCCAAGAAAACCGAAGAACTCGAAAGGACCAAGAACACTGTTTACACGACGAACAAGTAGGAGGGCGTTGACTTTTCTTACACTCATTCTCAAGGGGCCCCTGAGGATGTGTACGAAATTTCAATCCTCGGGACCATCAGGTGCCGGAGTTATAAAAGTTTGAAAATCGCGATTTTTTCAATTTTTAGCGACTTTTCAAAGAATAAAGCTATTGCAATGGGTCCAAAATTTATTTTAAAAAATATTAATTGGAGAACATCAATCTTTTAGTTGCTCAAAAATGTATATATACATTGGTTAATTATTTTCAATAATTAACCTTTGGAATTGAGCATGAGAAAAAAATAATAATTGTAACCCCCCCCCCCCCCCCACTCTCAAAATGTGTAGGTTACCGTTTCAAGGTACGTGGAATCCGAAAATGGAACAAAAAACGCTGCAAATTATCACACAGCGGTTTATTATCTCCCCTTCTGCGTATATCACTGATTCCTGTGGCCAATACCTACCCTTGTGCTTCCCACACGTTAGCACTAAATCGAGAACTGGAGCCAGCCGGGTAATCACATTTCATAAATATGCGTTGGAATAAAGAATTCTAGCATTAATTATCTGTTGTTATTCGTGAAGCATAATGTTTGTTCAAATTGAAAAAGTAGGTAGGTACCTATCAACTGAATTCAAAATAAACATCATTCTTCAAATGAAATAATAGCACGGAACAACCAAGTCAATTTCATACAGCCATGCCTCACTATAATTATGACTTCTATAGCAATGGCATCTGGGCCGGATTTATACCGTTTCATTCACGATCATGTTGACGAATCTTTTCGGTGCGAACGAACGGCTGGATGCTCCGGGTGGCCTCAAAAAATATTTAGGTTTTCGATCAATTTAAAAAAGTTAAAAAAAACATCAGACCCTTCTATTGACAGTGTTCGGGCTACGGCGTTCCGGATATTTCAACTCTTATTTTTTAACCCCTGAGAGATGGCTGACAGTAACGCCGAGCTTAGCGAAGCAACAAGAGCCCAAATTGGACCTATAAACCCAGTCTCATTAATTTTGGTAAGTGCTAAGTTCGGCGTACGGCGGACGGAAGGGGGGGGGGGGTTACTTTTGGTTTATTATTTTAAATAATGAACCTTTAGAATCGAACATGAAAAAAAATTTAACCCCCCCCCCCCTCCCCCACAAAATTTGATGGTTTCCGTTTCAAGGTATGTAGAATCCGAAAATACAATAAAAACGCTGCAAATTATTACTTAAGGGTTTATTACTTACCTGTATAGATGCCCCTTCTGCGTGGGTCACTGTTTTCTGTGGTCAATACCCTCGAGCTCCCCCCCCAGGAAAGCCCTAAATTGAGTACTGGAACCGGCTCCGGAATTAAGGTTTCCTACAAATGCGCCGGATTCGGTAATTCAATCATTAATTATTTGTAGTAATTCATGAAGCATAAGGCACATAATAAACCGTTGTGAATAATTTACCTGTATAGGTGCCTCTTCTACGTCGATAGTATAATGAACCGTTGTGTAATAGTTTACCGTTGTGTAATATTATTTTCCCATCAATAATACTTCAACGGTTGTTCAAGTTGCAAAAGTACATATCAACAAAATCCAGCCCCTTCTACGTAGATGGTATTATAGTGAACCGTTTTGTAATAATTTACCAATTTAACAATTTACCAATAATGCTTCTGCGTTTCTTCAAGCTGCAAAAGTAGGTACCTATCAATAAAATCCAAAAATCCATAATTTTTCAAAGAAATAATATCACAGAACAAACTCGCCTTCATACAGCCATCCGCGATTGTAATCAGGTGCTCCGTAGCGATATCTGGGCCGGATTTATACCGTCTGATTCACGATCATGTTGACGAAGCTTATCGGTGAAAACGAACGGCTGGTCTACAGTGCTCCGGGTGGTCTCAAAAAATTCTTTAGTTCTAGACCAATTTAAAAACGTTAAAAAACCATACCTCCATTGAAAGTTTTCGAGCTACGGCGTTCCGAAACTTTCAACTCCTATTTTTCACCCCTTGGAGATGATTGACAGTAACGCCGAGCTTCGCGGACCAACTAGACCCCAAACGGGACCTACAAACCAAATTTCATTAATTTTGGTTGATGGTAACTAAGAAAAGTGCTAAGTAAGGCGTACGACAGAATTTTTTTTTATTGCATTTTCTAGGTACCTTGAAAAGTAAACCATCAAATTTTGTGGGGGGTTTAATTTTTTTTTTTTTTCGTGCTCGATTCCAAGGGTTTATTATTGAAAATAATAAACCAAAATGGATATATTCCCATATCATTCAAAAATAGGAACAGAATGTTTAAACTGACTTGCAAAAACCATGACAGGTTGTCGATTAATAAATTAGGGAGATACCGACTTTGACAGGTTTTGCCACGCTGTGGTTTCGTCTGGACCGTGTGACCTAGACAAGCTCACTGAAACTCCCTGACCCTTCGCTATGCCAGATACTAATCAATATGACTTCTCTAGTGAACTACTGAACTCCGAAGGAATTATGTTAGCCATAAATACGTCATAATCTTGTTATACGAGTAGGTAATCGTTATTATATAGGTTCAATTTTGAACATCGAAGCAAAATATTTTTTTCATGCTATCACGAACGAATTTCACGTTGAGACGCTCTCTTGTTGGAACAGACAAAAATTTGGGTATAATTATGGGACCATCTTAAAAGCAAATCAAACAGCTAGCGTGATTGTTATAAAAATCGGTTGTTTCTGTTATACTCTGGAATTCGGCTTATTGGAAACGTGAGGTAAACTTTTCTGACGCGAAGCCGAAAATTACTGTCCAATTTTGTTCGAATTTTGTAGGGGACCATCTAAGTCACGCCAGGCTTTTTAAAATATTAGTTAAAGAATAACTTATTATATTGGATATAAATAAATCGTAGCAGAAGGAATCAACTTACTAAACTGAATCAATTTCATTTAATCAAGCCTCATAGGTATCCATCTGATGTCTTCCATTGAATAGCTAACGCTAAGGTCATCGTACAAGGTTGGAGGAACGATGACTCGTATATGAAAAAAATACAACTTTTTCACAAAGAAGCCGAAATTTAATCGAGCAATCTCCTACAGTAGAGTCGGGTGAGCAGAACGCAGCTTTCATCTTTGAACGAAAGGCCCACTCTTCGCCTTCCTCCTGCCTCGTCCGCCTCTTCAGAGAACCTTCAAAAGAACATCCATCAAGTCGGGTGTTCCAATTAACCGTTGTCCGAGTCTGGAAAACGCCTTTTCTTCAATCTCTCCACCTTTTCTTTGTTTCAATAAAACGCGAGAATCTAGTAGAAAAAGATTTTTAGCTTGTGGAAAGGCGCAGTCGTAGCATGTTGACACAATCTAGATCCTGATAATAGATCTATTAGGAGAGAGACTGCTAGGAGTTTCTGAAAAGTTTGTTGAAGGGCCTCAGGCGCTTGAAGTTCGATTTTCCCTCCTTCTAATTTATTTCCTAATGGAATCTACCATCTTGAAGGAATCCTTCTTGATCCTAAGATTAGGTATTAAATACCGTCAGGATATTACAGGAAGTACTGTGACGGAGAGAAGGAACATCACATGATTCTGTTGATGTTTCTCGGAACAAACAAGCGAAATGAATTGCTGTGGTATACAAAAGAGTTATGGGAAGAATTCGAATAGGCGACTTCCTAATTTTATAGGAATTGAAAAAGTCTCAGCCAAATAATTTTCGGTAAGTGAGCTTCAGTTCTGATGGTTTGGAGGCGTCTTCCTGGAAAAATTTCATTACTTCCATATTGAAAAATTTACCTACCCCGTTACAGCTCAGCTACTTTATGGTAGGTACGTAGGGTAGCGAGCAAATACTAGGAAATGTATTTTTATAATCAATTTGGTAGAAAAAGTTCCATCTGACACCTTTCTAAGCCATTCCGTGCACATGTTTACATCAGAAAAATACTAGGAATGTTGTTACCTACACTAAGAATACAATCTCACATTGATGAAAGATAAAGAAACTGTTCGACAACGATCAGGTCACCAAACACATAAGAATCTCTTTTTTTGCGTTCCTTTTTATCACTCAACCACTTCTACATTTTAATGGTCGTGTAAATCAAGAACAGGAAACCTAAATCACTGCAGCAAGCACCAGCCTTGAAATTTCCGTGATCCTTTCAACAAAAGATAAAATTAGATAAGTATGTGATTAGCCAGATTCTGCGACGTTTTATTTAATAGGGTGAAGGTGTTCAGCTAGAAGATTCACAATTAACCCTCTCACCCAAGTGAAAGATAGAACGCTGTTGAACTGTAATATAAATCGAGACTAAGTGTTGGCTGGTCCTTCCAAATGAAATTCATCAAAATCTCGATAGAAGATTCGTACGCAAATTCCCTGAAAACCCAGTACCAACTCTGTGGCGGAATGAGGAGGGTAGTGGGAAAATAACATATAACTTTTGAACAAAGTTCGTGTAAAATATAACTTTTTGACAAAGTTCGTGCTTTTTCTTGGTACTGGACACGAAGTGTCTCCCTAGAACTACATCTTCAGCCCCCATCGAGAAGCACCGAAAAAAAGTCGTAGACAGTACAGCTTCCTCACCTATGTGACATGGACGTATATAACTAGAACTTAATTATTCTGAAATTGAAAGAATCAGCTATAGACAAGCAGTGCCCATCATCAAAATGGGAGCATTATGATCGCGAATTATTCAAGCGAATTTCTACTGGGATTTCACGTTTGCGCATAAGCAGACGAAAGTTACTGTACTTTATCATGACTTAAATACGGGACTATCTGTGGCTCTGGATTTCACGTTGGCGCATGCGCCGAAGAGTTACTTTACTTTTTCAATTAATTTAATATGACCATTTGTGCTCCAATACTCTCCAAATTTCAACTCACTAAGAATATTTTTTCAGGCAGTTATAGGCGTTACAAGGAATTGGCCAATATTTCGTGTTTGCGCATGCGCATCCCAATGTTACAGTCCGAATTTGACGAACTCTATAAGGAACCATTAGGGTACCATTCTGCATCTACCCTCCAACTTTCAGCTCTTTTCGACCAGCTTTACAAGGATTTCACGTATGCGCATGCACAGACGAAAGTTACAGTAATTCTGATATGGGACCATCTGTGGCCAAACCCGCACCTACCCTCCGAATTTCAACTCAATGCGATTATTATATTGTGTGGATTGGCGTGGGGCAAGGAACTGACAACAGACAGACAGACACGGAACCAAATATGTTCCTTGATGTCTGGAACGTGAAATTCGAGTGGAAATTTTCATTTTGGAGGGCATACATTTTTTCGACTCTTACACGAATACAAAGCTTCCCTACCTTCGATGGTCTTCTTGATGATGAAGAAATGATCTTCATCAAGGATGAAGATGATTATCTTCTACGATGAATATCATTTCTGTGATGAATATCATGAAGATGACTTCTTTATGATCAGTCACCTTTATTGTCTTTATGATCAACAATCTCGATTTCGTAAAACGTTAATTGAATCAGCTGGGCTATAGTTGAATAATAACTGGGCTATAGATGAATGAATAATTTGGTTAAATCGTTTGATTACATCACGTAATATCATCGCAAGGCTTCTGCAGTGAAGGGTGGATTGCACTATATACCTACATTACCACAATTACAATAAATGACAGAGAATTTTTTTTTAAAGAAATAAAAAAGGCTTTATATAGCTAAAAGAGAAGAAGCTTTGTATAACTAAAAACGTACCTAATAAATAATTTGTAAGCTGAGCAAACGTAACTACATAATTTATTCAAAGCCAATACAACAAAATTTTTGAATTCAGCGCCAGATTTTAAGAGGTAGCTACAATATGAGGCTCTAGACTGTCAAAGCACTAGAAATTGAGGAGTATAACTGGCCTATAATACAGGCCTACAGTACAGCCTGCAGTATAGTACAAGCTGTACAATTGGCCTACAGTACAGGCTCATTACTACTTTTTTACTTAGAAAACTGGGATGATCCTCTTTCATTTGAAAAAAGTAATCGAAATCAGTCCAGTAGTTTCGGCTAATAGCTGGACAAACATAAAAAACGTCTGCCAAGTTGGGTGGGCAGTATAGCTTCCTCACTTATGTAACCTGGGCATACAGAATAAGTTGGTATAAGCCCGGAAAATCCCTGAAATTTTCACTAAAATTGGTCCAGTAGGTAGTTCTGGAGTTTTGCCTATGACAGTAAATTACAGATTTGCGCATTCATAGGCAATCGTCTTGAAGGCACCCCCAACGACCCTCCAAATTTGCGCGAAATCGGTCTGTTAGGAAATGAGAAATCGTTGTTTTATTATACTCTCGTTTGTGCATGCGCAGTGGTTATTACTGATACAATCGCGACTAAATTCATAGGCAAATTTCTTGGAGTAGCCCCCAACTACCCTCCGAATTTGCGCCAAATCGGTCAGTTAGGAACTGAGAACTCGCTTTCATGAAATTCACGTTTGCGCATGCGCACACGCTACCACTGCTCCGAATGAGATGAAATTCATAGCGGGCCGTCTTGGGGCTAACCCGCACAATCCCTGATCAATCAATGATCAATCCGATCAAAATCGGACCATCATTTCGTACTGTTTTGCCCGGTACAAGGAATTGACCACAGCAGAAAGACTGACACGGAACCATAATTGTTCAGAAAGCTTTGAAATTCAAAAAGCAAGTGGAAATTTTGATTTTGAGGCCTTTTTTTACTTCTTGGAAGAGTGGATAAAAGAAAATAGAAACAGGTCAAACTTCCTCTTCTTTTGAAGTCAGTTAAAAATGAGGGACAAATGTGGAAAAAGGAAAAATAAGGCCCAACATTTTTTACCTACTTTTCTTCCGGGCTTCATCGCATAGGTAATGACACAAGTGAGTTATGGCCATGTTATGAATCCTGCTTAGAGGGTTTTGGAAGCTAAGCACGTGTATATAGGACCAACAATGTCGAGTCTACCAACAATGTGCGGTGATATCCTAAGGTGAGACCTGATGATGATGAGAGTAAACAATTTGAGCGTTCCTGTACAACGTTTTCACGAATCTGCCATAAGTGATCGAAGAGGAAATTTACCGACCTCATTACAGGGCTCTCCTACGTAGGTACCTGGTTTGTTGTTAATTAAAAACATAATTAACCCTTCCGTTCAGCCGCGTCATAAACGAGGCAACCACCTTCGGCAACCCTCACTTGTACACGAGATCCTACACGGTAGGCGTAAAATTATGGTTGAGCTAATGATGTTTTTTCATTTCACCGCATAACCACGTAACCTTATCCGATAAGTAAACGGTAAATTTAAATAGTCATCCCCGATTCGATGTAGGTATTCTGTTAGTCTGGTAGTCTAGCGGCAAATTGGCCGCCTTTTCGAATTTTCCCGTGTATGCTCGCTCAAAGTATCGTGATAGCCCCAAGAGCGCCATGTATTCTCTAGTTAATATCTTTCCTGCTAGACTACGTTGACTTCCGATCGTGGTGGACACGTCAGCCCAGTCAGTACTGCTCCAAAGTTGGGGACATCAGGTTCGAGCCAATTTGCCGCCTACGCGAGCGGTAACGTGGCAGTTTTCGCATCGCACGATTTTGAAAATGTAAGTAAATATTAATTTTCCTTTCGCATGTATTTTCAACTGTACTAGTTTCACAGTATTCTAGAATATGTGTAGGGCTTCTCATCGATATTTCTTGTCGTACTCTGCTGTATTTTGAACTGAAACATGAATGTTTTGCATCTCGATTTGGAAAGTTCTAATGTTTTGAACTATGGATATTCTAGTTTTGATCTAGCCAGCTTTCCAATGTGATTCAAGTATTTTGAGTTTTAACTCATCTTCCTGAGTAGGTATAATTTTTGTATTTTTGTAAAGTTTTTTTTTTTTTTTACTAAAGTTCTAATGTTTTGAACTATGGATATTCTAGTTTTGTTCTAGCCAGCTTTCGTTTTATTTTATCGTCACGTTAGTTATTTGTCGAAATGAAGTACGTATTATTATGATTATATTCAAACTTTTGTTACCTCCTTTCAATAGAAAAAGTTGCGAACTGCAGAATATTATTTTAGTTCAGAAAACCTTCAAAGATTGAAAATGTGATTTTGATATATATCTACGTTCTTATTGTGATTGCCATTATCTGAATAAAGAATTTATGATAAAAATGTGCTTGTAATGTTGTGCTGGAGTTCCCTGGTCAAAACTAATTTGGAACAAACGAAGAAAAGTAGTGAAAATTATAAAAAATCAAGGGCGGCCAATTTGCCGCCCACGCGATCGGAAGTGTGACTTCAGGAGAGGCGAGCGGGTGAAGGTTAAACAGCTAGTAACCATAGCGCATGAAATCGAAGGGATCACTTCTTTAATGATCACTGTTGATCAAGGATTATTCCAAGATTCTAAATTATTCATCTAAAGCAGGTATTGGTTTAAAAAAACAGCTAAACATTTTAGTAGGCTCAAACCTATTTGGTAGCAGGTGCTACTTAGTTTCACTTTCAAAGGACTCAAGAAAGTCCTGCAAAATCGTTGGAAATTTGCAGGTCTATAACTAATTAAAAAGGTTTCATGCGTCATTAAAGAAGCTGAATTAAATGGGGAAATGTCACACACTAGTGGGTTCGCTGAACAGGTGCCTCACGCAATTTTGAAAATAGGCTCAAATTGTGCCTATGTAACACGCTCAATAATAGCTATTTTTCGTAACGGTTTATGGCTAAATATTTATCAATCGCTGTAAGGATGATTGACACAGCGTTGAAAGTTATTCGATTCAGCGTGCTGAAAAGCAAGAAAAACTATAGCATTTCCGAGTCGAATTCAAGGTTTTCCGAATCAAATTCAAGGTTTTCCGTAACAAATTCAGGTTTCTCGAAACAAATTTAAGGTTTTCCATTTCAAATTAAAGGTTTTCTCATTCAAATTAAAGATTTTCCATTTCATATTCAAGGTTTTCCAAAAAGTTGATCTGCCAGTGTTTTGTATGTTAAAACCTATTGGAAAAGTTCAAAATCGCGCTGTACTTTAAGTTCCTACGTGCTGGGGAAAAACACTTGGAAAATGCAATACAAATGAATTCTGCGTATTTTTGACAGAATTAGTCCCAAAGCTCTCTGATGCAAACAGTTCCTACTTGATGCACGAATCCATCATGCTGACGCAGTGGAAAGTTGGTTGTGGTTATTCACCACAACTGAATCCAGCAGAGATTTTCAAAAGCGAAGCTTCACGCAAGAAACCTTCTCAGTGAACCGCGTGAGGCGCACAATTTGGCGACGTCATAGCTCAAAGTGTATCAACAGTCACCTGCACAGATTGCGCTAATTACGTCATGGACATGATTTTACAACTTCCAGACGCGCAGCTAGCACTGACTTGCACTGAGCTGTTAAAACTGCTCGTACCTAACTAATGAGTTCATCCAGGTCTTCTCAATCGGCAGCATGTCACTTTGTTTGTTCTGATTTGATTTTTGTAAATGAAATGTTTTAGTTTGAAATGAAAACACTTGATGTGAAATGGAAAATCTTTAATTTGAATTAGAAAACCGTTAATATGAAATGGAAACCTTGAATTTGTTTCGGAAAACCTTGAATTTGCTTCGGAATACCATGAATTTGTTTAGGAAAACCTTGAATTTGACTCGGAAATGCTATATACCAAACACGCATGTTTACGACAGATGGCAACATCGGCGTTCCCTGGCACCATGGTGGCACCAAAATCCATACAGCGGATTCTGGAGGCCTTAGGAGTATACTGTCGAAATTTCAAATCAAAATACCCAAAATATTGTAGCGTGGTACTTACATAATATATACATAATAATAACCCCCAAATGTCGCTGGCTCCTCACTGACGTTGGGCAATTACTGCATTATACCGTCTTTGTGATTTAAAAAGACACAGTTCCCACCATACCTCCTACCCTCCACCTTCTACATGCTCGGGCTGCCCCACAAAACAGCTTTTATGGCACTAACATGAAGATAGATAACCAATGAAACTTTGGAAAACTGTTTTAGATCGAACACAGTGTTAAATACTTATCATTAAATAATCATGAATCTTCATTCAAAACTTATTATTTTCAATATTTATCTTTGGAATCGAGCATGGAAAAAAATAATTTATAGACGAGCTCATAAATGGTCCCCTATGAATTTCAAAACGCTCGGATCAATGGCATGGCCACTGCGCATGCGCGAAATCAGAGTAACTCAATTTATTATGAACTAATGGCCCGATTTAGATTAATCGTTGTTTAAACTAGGTGTTCACACAATGGGCTCAACTAGTATCAACTGGGAACCCATGGTAGGAGCCATTTACGAATATTTGTTTTAAAACCGCGAAGAAGTGTCACCGTAACTCGTAACATTCAACGAAATTAGATTTGGAAGTATCTCTGTTCAAATTTGTCCACAAACTTTTTTTGGAGGACCCAACTGCATTTTTTCATGATGTATTCTTTTTTTTTGGACAAAAATAATGTTTACCTCGTCCGAAAACAAACCACAAATATTTCCCTCAACTTAACCGCTTCGGCAAACAAAACGGGGTTGACCCTTCCCGGCGCCAATAATAAAAAAAGATTAGAGGATCAATCCAATCATCTTCTAACATACTACATGATTAGATTATTATATTATTTTTTCAAAGAAGTCGATACTACAGAGTACAGTACAACAGTTCAGTACTAAGAGTCAATACCACACAGTTCAGCAACGATTAGGATCATCTTCAGATATGAGGTACCCAGCTATATAACGTTCATTCATCAATACCTATGCGATTATATTTTTTTGTTTCGATATTATGTTAAATCAAATTACTAAGATACCTACATACACATATCACTGAGGAGTTTAACCGCTGAGTCATTTTCGATACTTGGTGCCTTTTTGCCATAGGAATTCTGCAAACCAGTCATGTAACTAATTTTCCATCGTTATTAGTCTTTGCACCGTACTCTCACAGTCTGCTGGTACGCACACACTCGTTTTAACAGTTTCAGAGGAATTTTATCAACAAAGCACACATGAAAAAATAATATTTGACCTTCAGAGTTTTGCTTTGGGGTCCAAGTAGTCGACTGACAAAGTGCTTCGTACCAGAGTTACCCCCAAATGTTCATAGCACAAAAACTGCTTCCATGAGGTTGTAGTGACTTGGATGAGGATGAAGTTGGGTAAGGTTTGGATGAGGGTTGGAGGAAGGATGTGCTCCGTAGGATTCTTTTGCTAACGCTCCGCGGTTTTCACCAGAGCAGGCTTTAGTTGGAGAGGAGGTTAGCTCCCCGCGGTTTTCACCACAGCAGAGGCTGAGAGGAAGAGAGCGAATATGTCGCGGTTTCCTCCACAGCGAGTATTCAAGAGGGGGCACCCCGCGGTTTTCACCACAGCAGGTGCGAGGAAAGATCGGAGAGAGTCGCAAGTCGAGGGTTGGTAGGGGGGGTAGCAGGGCTGCTTATAAAGGCCCCTTTCCACCCGTCCCCCATCCACAATCGGCCGTTATGACCGTCATGACGGTAGATGGAAGGGACCCTTCTACTTTCCCCTTGGCGTCGCCCAGCTCGTCGTTCCCTTCGTTTATTTAGTTAAATCTTTCAATATTACATAGGAGTGGTTAATGTAGAGATTTGAGGGGATCCACGACACAACACTTATTCTCTGTATAATTAGGCATCCCTTACGTCTAGATCACTTATATTTTCAATATCCTCGATGCCCGTAACTATCCGAATATACTTACTTATGGTCAAAAAACTACGAAAGTACAACAATGTGATTTTGGTAAAAACCGCTCTGGAACACGAAAATGTAGCGAGTTTCGAACATTCTTACTATTTTTCTTCCCCTTCAAGTTCCCGAGAAGAACAACTATAACGAGTCCTTCGCGAATTGGAGGCCAGTAGGTATTGCAGATACGGGTACCTTAGTTACAGAGTGATCAAACCTACCTAGGAAAGGCATTTATGTTATGAAAGTACAAGGTAAGTTTTTCTAACAATTAACATTTAGAAACGAACTTCCTTTTTGAAAAAAATTTAGGTAGGTACCTATCTCAGTCGGAAAGGCTGGTTCCTCCTATGTTGTTTACTTTAGATCAGTTTTCAAAAGGTGGGGTTTCACTGCATGTTTTCTTGATGCATTAAGCTCAAGATGCGTAATGAACTTGGTAATACAATACGAGGGAGGTAAGTATTTCAGGACTTCATTCAGACACTTGTGGCAGAACATAATTTATAAAAATTATCAACATCTGACAGATTTCAGACCATGAAAATTTCATGAAAACCCTTCCTGTGACAATGAATCAGATGGGGCCATTCGACGCAGAATTGAATGCTCTTTAATTATGGTATGAGTAAAATCTCTACGACACACTGTTCACATGTTATTTTAAAAGCCAAAAACTGAAGAAAGTTCAAAAACTTACCGGTTTTTCAAGTATTTCACGATGATCCGCAGGGGGTTTCGAGCGGGAAGGCTTGGATTTGCCATTACCATTTCGTCTCATACAGCATACCAAAAAAGCATAATTTACTTCATCTGATGCAAGAAAAAATGTACTATTTCCCTGAATTATGTATATAAGTGGCTGCCAGGCTCCATATTCACTATCGCACTATTCAAACTATTCACTGCAGCCAGTGAATAGTGCGTCAAGTCCAAAACTTGCAAAAACGAGTTAAGTCCACTTAATACTTCCCAGACGCTCCACTTCTCATCAGGGAACAGTGTGTCTAGTCCTATTGGCATCTCTCGCCGAGCGGCGCATTAGTGTATTATGGGTCATGTTCATCAAAGTGTACCTGGAGCAGTGTATAGCGTGTCAAGTCCGACTAGCGAGACATGACACAGTGTTCCAGCGTTTGCCAGTGTTCCACGATTTTTATAAAGCTTTACCTACATCGAAAAGCGCTGGGAAATTTACTGTGGCACGGACGATGAAGAGTCAAAATGAATGATGATGGTGTATTTTGAGAATTATTGTTTGGGTATTTTTCAATATTTTTTGCATTTTAGGCACCTACACTCACCCATGTTTCTTGTATTATGTAGCAATGTCCCATGTATCTTGTTGTACACGTATTATTAACATCAATCATGTACTTACTGATTGACTGATTGAAATCTAATTTTTCTTTGCACAAAAAATTCTTTATAGTTTTTCCAGTATTTTTGTAGAAATAAATGAGAATGTTTTCAAGTACCTATATCATCTGTGAATTCATTAAAAGTTTTATCAGAACCTGCAGAATCACGTTTTCCGAAGTTAACATCGATGTCAAGTACGAAATGAAGAAATTCAGGAGTGTACAACGGGCCAAGTCCCAAATGTTTGGTGCGCATTAACTTTATTGTTGAATATTGGGGAGTAAACTTTATTTTAAACGAAAAACCAATTTAAAAGGGTGACATTATTAGTTTTGAAACACAATAAGCACCAAGAAAAATTATTGCCGCAATTACAGGATTTAGCGTGAACTGTCAAACTTTAAATTGCGAATTGCCAAAAATCTCATTTTTGGACTTGACACACTATTCACTGCAGCCACGGATATATATATCCCTCGTAGGAGGTAGGTAAGTAGTATGGATACATTATGATTCATTCCCCCAAAGTCGACATAAAGGGGAATGAAGGGCTCAGGACAGAAAAGGACTAAATAATTATCTCAATAGATTTTACCATAGAAAAAATTGAAAATTGGAGTTTGTCAATTTAAAAATTGCTCAAAATTGCAATGCACAGTAGTAAGATCAACAGGGGAACATCAGAACATAGTAACATCAAAAAACAAGGGAAGGTGGTAATTTGATGCAATAAAAACAATCGTTTAAATGATTAAATTTGAATGTTTTGGATTGGAAACCACGATAAGAGAATAATTGTTTCGATACATTATAGGTTAAATTATATAGGGTAGGTAGTACCTACTTCGAAAATTTGCTCCATTATTTTGCGCTGCATGACTGGCACTCTAACGAAATGTTTTAAAGTGCTGCTCACATATTTAATGTGAAGAACCACCTTAGAAGACACACAAAACAGAAATATTAATTTACTGAACTCACACAGTCTCACATAACTTTTGGGTATTGATAATTGAATTCACAAATATATGCTCGAGATCTTCGTGGATATATACGAATGAAGTTTTGAGGTTAGTGTAACTAATATTTATATTCCAGGATTTTTGGGTGCTCCCAGACATCATGGGTTTTGTTGATGGTGATTATTTACCTGGTGTTGGGATTTAAGGTGAGATAGTTGACAAAATGATGTCGATACTAACTTCATAATGTCATATTGTCTTGTTGAAGTATGAATGTGGTGCACGTATGATTTCATGAGCACCAGTCGGAGTGTTTGTTATCCTCACAACAGGATCTTTATGTTGGTTGGTATTCAAACGTGAAGCACGACACTTAGGTGGTTGAAAATTGTCGCATGTTGAGCGGACATAATGTTTAGTTACCTTAGCAAGTCCTGGTCAGGAAGTTGTTGGGAGCTCCCAGTCATCCAAGGCAGGCTCTCATTGAAAGGGGGCGGGAGAGCCAAATCGCGCGCGAGCCTCTCCGAGCAGAATCCGGTGGACGTGGGACCTCGACTGTCTGGTCTGGGGGCCCACGCCCGCTGGCCCCGCTCCGCCAAAGTGCGCACGCGCACGGATTTTCACCCGTTTTCCCCGACAAGCAAAACCCTTTCCCTGCTCCCTTTTCAGGACCCTTCGTCCGCCTGAGTTGATCCATAAGCCCTTATCTACCTGCCTTTTCCGTACTGGTACCTTCCCCAATGCGCGAAACCTCAAGGATGCCCTCTTAGACCTCCTTCTGTGTCCTTACTGTCCCGCCCGTGAACAATAAGCAATCAAAGACGTTATCAAAGAGAAAGAATTTCTTTCAACGTCCTCCAACGACGGCAATTCGAATCTTGACACATCCCACATCTCCCATACGATAAGGTGTAACAACCAGTCAAACTAGGACCGTCCATCCCCAAATTGGAACAAGCAAGATGTTTTTAGGCCACTTTGAGCATCCCAAACTATAAGAGTAATTTGAGTTTGCCTTATTTTCTGACTGGGGCGTTAGGTTGCTATATTTTTAAAAAACACACACAAAATGTTTGGTTTTTTCCAGTTTTGGTTTATTATTTTCAATAATCGAGCTTGAAAATTTTTTATTAACCCCCTCAAAATTGTATGGCTTCCGTTTCAAGGTACGTAGAAACCGAAAATGTAATCAACAATTTCTGTCCATCCACCGTGCGCCGAATTTCGCACTTTTCTTGTTACTATGAACCAAAATTTATGAAATTTGGTTTGTAGGTCCCGCTTGGGGTCTATTTGGTCCGTGAAGCTCGGCGTTACTGTCACTCATGTCTAAGGGGTGAAAAATAGGGGTTGAAATTTTCAGAATGCCGTAGCTTGAAAACTTTTAGTGGAAGGGTAAGGTTGTTTTAACGTTTTTAAAACTATCTCAAACTAAAGAATTGTTTGATACCACCCGGAGCATTGTACGACCCATAAGCCCTTATCTACCAGCCTTTTCCGTACTGGTACCTTCCCCAATGCGCAAAACCTCAAGGATGCCCTCTTAGACCTCCTTCTGTATCCTTACTGTCCCGCCCTATCGGTGGCTGACGTGAACAATAAGCAATCAAAGACGTTATCAAAGAGAGCCGATTTCTTTCAAAGTCCTCCAACGACGGCAATTCGAATCTTGACACATCCCACATCTCCCATACGACAAGTGTAACAGCCAGTCAATCTAGGACCGTCCATCCCAAATGGGTGCTATTGAGTCTGCCCTACTTTCTGACCGGAGCGTTGGGTGCTATGTCCAAAAACCTACGAAATTTTTGACTTCTTCCAGCTTTTTTACAAATAACTCGAAACGAAGCATTTTTCGGCAAAAACTACTGTATTTTAAATAAAACACCATTAAATTTGCTTCGATTAAGTACCTACCTCTGGTCTAAATGCTCGGTAATATACTCCTACTGCAAAGGGCAGTAATGCCACACCTGTACTTTAAATCACCCACCGAAGACGCCTGCAAGTTTGTGATGAAACTGCATAATATATGATGAGGAAGTTGTCATCGTTGATGAGCAACTCGCCATGAATGAAGATGCCCCGAAATCGCACAGGATGAAGAGATAGGTCATTCCCGGGCCATGGACTTCTAGAAGAAGACGAATGGAACGACCTACGACCGGACGACATTGATAGGCACATCAGGCCACATTAGTTTATGTAGGTAGGTATTCATATTAGGTGCCAGCCTACTTTATCTCAAACCTATTCCTACAATAAACTTCGAAAGGTAAGTACCTAATGTAAAACTTGTAGTTCTTCCTTCTTTGAACATTCATTACACCTTCAATACGAAATTAATTGCTTCACTTCTCTGAAAAGATATCTATATGGACAACCAGGCAAAGCACTAAGCAACCCCCTCCCCCCCCCCCCCCCCGCCAAATCTGTGATAACGTTAAAGTTTTATGTGTGGAGTCCACAGTGAACTTTGGAAGCGCTGAGACCAACTTACAAATTTCACCAGAGAAGCGAAATTCCTTCAAAAATTCCAAAATAGTAGGTAACTTTTTGTCCATTTTTTTACCGTCGATTTTTTCCCTACCACCTGCTCGAATTTCAACTTTTTGGTATCTACTCAATCGACTGTTACGGGCGTGTTATGTTTAATTTGGAGTGCTGGCAACAACACCCCGCAACAACTAGATCCTATGAAATTACTGAAGGGAGATGAAAGATAAAAGCCTCTGCTGAATTTAGAAATAAGAACTAATAAGAACTAATAACAAGAACTAATAACAAGAACTAATAACAACTAATAACTAATAAATGATAGCCGGCATTCTGTCAAGTGGTTTATGAGCAATAAAATAAAGGAAAATCTTCCCAAAAGGGCATTCACTCACCCCGAACTCCAAAGGCAAGACTGAGGGTGTGGGCTGATGGTCATCCCAAAATAGATGAAATCCCGATTTCGCACATGTAAAATTCGATCACGAAGTAAACTGGCGATGGCGGACTAGGCCCGACTCGAGATTCAGGCTTCCAGCTCTTCGGGGACTGCTCTGGTGGTCAGTATGTGCCTGGGCGTATGTATTTACCTCTGTCACACGACGCAGAATTTAATGCTCATACATTTTGAATAGGGCAGGTTTTGTCAAAAAACAAGTTCAAGTTATTTGTAAGAAACTGAAAAAGGCCAAACATTTCGTGGTTCTTTAGGCTTGGCCCCTCAGAAGTGGCCGAGGTCTAATGTTTTTGTTTTTACACTTTTTAGGCAATTTTTATTATTTTAAGGAGGCAACAGCGAATTTCCCTACTTCCGACCACGCTGAGCACGAATCCACCGAAAAACGCTGCAAATCCCTACACAACGATTTATTATATTGTACAGAACACCGCTCTGTTACAGATCACAGCTCTCTGTATAGATAACCGTTCTATATATGTACCATTCTATACATATTATGTAGATCGCAGACCCTCCGTAGGTTAGTACCTAACCCCGTACTCGTTACTAGGTACCTACCTACCTAAATCACGTGATAAATGTTGCTAAAATAATTCTGTCGATGACAAACAGTAGCTAAAGTGGCAAAAAGAAATACAAAAACCACAGTCATGCAGCATGGCTATAAGAGCGAATTTTCGAAGAAATAACTAATTTTATATAAAATGTGATCTTTGGGATATCCCATTCAAATATGGGCAATCTTAAACTTATTGGGTAATTATAGGTATTCAAGTATGACGCTATTCGGTTAATTCGGTATGCATCAAATATGGGCATACCTACGTAACAAATTTTTTGTTCCATTTTTTGCCGAGTAACACCTCGGTTTGTAGATTTTCCAACGCTGATCACGATGGTGAAGTCAGAATTGCGATATCCCATTCCGTTATCAGATTAGAGCAGACGAACCAGGAAGAAAATCTCAAGAAATAACCACGTTCCTTCATCTTCAAAGTGCTCTAGTTTGAGAACAGAATGAGATATCGCAATTCTGATTTCACCATCGTGTTCAGCGTACAAAAACCTTTAAAATGAGGTGTCACTTGTCAGACTTTTTCATTTTGGGAATTTATGGGTAATTTTTCCCCCATAAAACTCCCCAAAACTCCCCCTTAGAGTGACCCGATTCTGCCCATCTACGAACTTAGCCTGTCGATTGCCAAGACAGATTTTTCGTGCAAATTTGAACTTTTTATCTCAATTCTTTCTAGAGTTATCGTCTGGAATGACACATACATATTAATTGCTATGCAATTTTAACGCCGGGGGTCATGTGAAAAAAATGTCCTGTCACAATATCCTGTCACAAAAACGCGTCACGCAAAGAGGAATGTGATGAATATGAGCACAAAGAGGAATATGATAAAGATGAGCACAAAGAGGAATGTGATAAAGATGAGCACAAAGAGGAACGTGATAAAGATGAGCACAAAGAGGAATGTGATAAAGATGAGCACAAAGAGGAATGTGATAAAGAATTGGTGGTGGGGGGGGGGGGTAAATTGCATAGCAAATTCTCCTTTGTTATACGAAGTATAAGAACACATCCTTCGGGGGTGAGGAACGGCGAAGCCGTTCCGAGGGGGCGGAGCCCCCTTTTTGGGGGTCCAGGGGGCTTGCCCCCTGGCGAGGCCCGAAGGGCCGAGTATAAATATATAAATATATATATAAATATATATATAAATATATAAATATATATATAAATATATATATATATACATATAATTTTTGGTGTCTTTCGGCAGTGAATTCAGGATGGTCTGAAACGGATTTTGGTATAAAAATCTTTCGGAAATTCGAGTTTTAAAAATTTTGGACCGAGAACAATAGCTTCCTTTTCTTCGAAAATTCGCTAATAATGAAGTTCTAAAGGGAAATTGTTGATGTGGAGTGAAAAAATATTCAGCCCCGGTAGGGTTTCGATCTCGGGAACTTTAGCGTATCAGTTCGTCAGTTGGACAACTACGCTATACTGTCCAGCTAGCAGGACACCAGTGATGTGCGCTTTCAACACAGCTTGATGCCTGCATACACCCTGCTCTTAACGGTAAATTGTATAGCAAATTTTATGCCAACATCGTAAAATGCTCCGGATGGTCTCAAAAATTCAGAAAAAATCAAACTATTTGAAAATTTGAGAAAACCCACACCTCAAAATACAATTTTCCGAGATAGGGATACTCTGTCCCATTTCAACCCTTATTTTTCACCCCTTAAGAGTTGAGTGACAGTAACGCCGAGCTTCGAGGACCAACTAGAGCCCAAACGGGACCCATATATCTAATTTCGTGGTTCATGAGAACTAAGGAAAAAGCCGCAGACGGCGGACGGACGGAAATTTTTTTAATAAGATATTCGTATTCTACGTCCCTTGACACGTAAAGCATCAAATTTTGCGGGGGGGGGGGGGGGTTAATTTTTTCCCGAAAAAAAAGGTCGATTCCACAGGTTTATTATTGAAAATAATAAACCAAAATGGTCATTTCAGCTCCATCAGGTAGTTGTGCGTGTGTGTTCGTGTGTACCTACGCATTTCTGTGAACCACCATACTAACTCCCACCATACTAACCCAATATTTTGATGGTAGTTCAGGTTAAGCCCTAGTTGGCCCCATATGTATTTCGTCGCATTCGTTTATGTAGTAGCGACTGCGCATGCGGAAACGTGATAACCGTTGGCCCGCCATACCCCACAACCCAATGACCCAAACAAACCATCTTTCTTTAATCTTCTCCAATATAGTATCTTATATTTAGATCACTGTTCAAATTTTGTTAATACAGGGAACGTCGCTTCATAATTTCCCTCTCTTTCGAACTATCCAAGAAAATATCCCACAAAATACTACCTATTATGAATATAGACAACTAATTCGATCCATAGTACCAAGGCCGAGCCATGTAATCCATGGATTATTCTACAATCTAGACCGTCTAGAACTCTTATGCGACCGATGCCACCACCCTGTATAGTATTAGGTTTCTCCACCTTCGCTCTCGTAGGTTTCTCCTGTTGTCTTACAGCTCATATCTGCTAAGTTGCTTACTCGATGGGACAGAGCGATACTTCTCACTAATTTATTATATTTATTTCATACGATATTTTGTCCGTTGATGGTGTTGAAGTAAATTGCTGAGGAAAAAACAAACATGAACAAAGATCATTATCTGGAGCAGGCAAGTAGGTTATACTATCACTCACAACATTATCACTGTAACAATTGTGTAATAAACCATCTCACAGAAATTTGTGAACAAACTATACAACAAAAAGAAAACAAAGTGCAGATAAATGCTTTTAAAATTACGGTTTGGTATATAATCATGGTAATAAAACGCTACACGTTAGAAAGGCCCACATTCCTCAGTCGCACCAGGTTCCGGATAGATTTCTCACCAGAATGACTGACTAATGCTTGGATAAGTATAATCTATTGTTCGATTGCACTCTAGGTAACTGATACTCGTACCGACCTGAAACAGCATCCGAACAATTATTTCAGTACAAAAAAAGACTTCTTGACCACATATGAACGTATCATTTAATTTAATGAAAGTATTAATTTAATGAATTAATCATTTAATGAAGGTATCATTTAAAAAAAAAATTAAATTACCTAGGTTACATACTGCAACTATATCACTCGCCTCCTTCTGGTGAGCCACTGAAGAAAGAAATGGACGAATATCGGCCACACGACGATGAATGCAACAGTTCCTGTGGTCATTCGATTGTCGAACAGGGAATATTTGTTCTTTAATACCTGAAAGTTCGCAAGTAGATTGGCACTTTACTGTACTGTATCAAAGAAACGCAAATAATTCCCTATTCAAGTTTTATGGCATGAATTACGAATAAGAACTTCATTGGCAGATTTTACAAATGGAACCTTCGAATGTGTTGTAGCTCGACTATCTGGCACGCTCCAAGACGTACAGTAGGTAATACAGAACACTTAACGAGTAGAAAACAAAATAAAAACAACAGAAATGACAATAGTAATACAAACCTAAAATAAAAATAAAATAGTGGTATTTATGTTTTATGCAACAAAGGAATTTTCAGTCACCGTGATGAGGTATGGAATGGCCCTCAGTAACGAAAAAGGTTCTAGGCATGAATGTTGCGAGGGCAGGAGTTATGGAGCATGGATGCAGCCACTCTGTACCATGAGACACTCCCTGGAAGACACTGTCACCACAGTACGGTATACAGGAAATAAGTACCGTGCATAGAGTCGGCTGCTAATCTCAGCTCAGATGGTATAAGATGAGGGAATGTTTCAAAGATACGTTGAGCTGGTGCCCCTTTACAGTCCACAGTACTGAGATACGGCTATGACTGTGGAAGATTCAAATCACCATCTGTATCTGCAATACGTTGCATTAGCGTTCTGTGCATACACAGTTGCATCTTACGATGCAATACAATCGCCATTTTGTACCCAGCCGGATCCACTAGGAACTGTGTATAGTTTGGTGAGGGGCACAACACGTGCACTGAGCAGCACTCAGCAGGCAACTCCAATTTTGAACAGTCAAGTCACTCGTGGAACAACTGAGAAGAGACTCAGACCACAACTGCTACTTGATGGTGTCAACCCCTATTTTAAACATAACGAGTTAACACCAATTTGGACACGCTGAGGTGAATGACTAGTAGGTACTGGAAAAATATGTTACAGCTATATGAAAAGTGAGGAACAAAAAAAAGTATGAAGTAAGGAGGGACATTGTGGAGCCTTATCAAACTTGACAATATTTGAGACACGAGCGTTCCAAGTTAAATGGATATCCATCAGTAACCTCCAACATGACTCGGCTGAGTGAATGAGTGAGGGTCCCACAATTCCGATGTATTCCATCGTTTTCGAAAAATTTGTGGACATCATGTCATTCCTGATTCCTGAATTCGTCATATCTGGATATGACGAATTACTGGGCGATAATTCCTGATGTCCAACAATTTTCCGAAAACGATGGAAGATAATATCTGAATTATGTCCTCAAACTCATTCAGTCAGTAAAGGTCAGTGTGAGGGAGAAATTGAATGCAGCAAACATCTAAATTTTGAATAATCAAGAAAGAACCATAGTGTGCTCCTTACAGGCCAAAAAATTATAACCAATGTTTTCCCATGAAATTTCGCACTAAATTATTGGTAGACAGATCATTCATTTGTAGTAGGACTAAGTAGGTAAATACCTACTTGTCAACTGGGAATTTAGGAACTGTGACGTCATATAAAAGTGATCAGTTCAGATTATTCATACACTGACTTTGGTGTCAATGGGATGAGAACGGACGATTGTTTGCCGGCCTTATGAATATCATTAAGAACAATAAAATTCACCTATTGAGTCGGCAATTGGGTATACATAAACATGACATATAGGTAGGTAGGTACCTACATTATAATTCGTAGTACCTTATACTACTCAGACCCCCCCCCCCCCCCAGAATTAAATTCAGTGCCCACATAGACCATCGTTTTTCAATTGCTTGGGGAGTCAAATACCTAACTACTAGAATAAGGTTGTTAGTTGTAGGAGATAGCTTAAGAAAAGAAAGTATTCTTGACAGCGGACCATGATACTAAGGACTCGGGAGTTCTTAGGGGAGCTCTTTCGGAATATAATATTTCTAGAATAATTTTTCTAGAATAATTATAACAATTTTTGGGAATCGAGTCTCATCACAGAAAAAAAATCTGTGAAATGTTAGGTGTTTGAGATAAGTAGGTAGTAACAGTTGATGAACATCGTAGGAGTGATAATACCACCCTCAGCCTTACGTGGTGAACAGTGCGTTATCATTGTGGTTACTGTAATTCATTGTACCTTTGAATAATTGTATTCTACTGATTTAGAATACAATTTCTAAATCAGTAGAATACAATTATTTGTATACAATTTCTATTTTTTGTATACTAGAATACAATTTCTAAATCAGTAGAATACAATTATTCAAAGGTACAATGAATTACACCAGACCACTGAAGAGGTCTGGTGTACACCAGAGACTCGAAGAATTTGAATCTATCAAGCAATTTTCAATATAAACTAAGAAGCTGACCAATTAATAATGACCTATGATAATGACCTTGTTCTGTTTCTCCTCCAACGTTTTCACTTTTTCGTTAGCCAACGTCAAGTCCCTGCGCAGGCTCTCAATCGCCTTTTGAAGGGCTTCACTGACTATGTCTTTATCTACAAACATAGAAAACAAGAACATGGTAGCAGCTAGCACGTCTATGTAACGTAAGACTTGGGAATAATACGAAATTATTTTTAACCTTTAGCAGGGGACGCTTTATGAGGTACATAGCCATTTTGTAATTTCGTCTCAACTTGTTTCACCGGTTGATAGTTTTGGCTTGTCATGGGCATCACCATCGGCGTGTCTTTGCGCTTCGCAGGAACATGCTCCTCCCGCACTGACGTCTTTGTCCAAGTTTCAGTTTCAGGCTGTTGAACAATGTATAGATATGGTTTCGTAAGGTAATTTATGAGGGGTACGCATCAAAGTAAGTCAGGGAGCGGAGGTAGATTGAAAATACAGAGTTTCTTACTAGCGATCGGGTCCAACGGCCGCATCAGGTGGAATAAATCGGTTCCCTTGATATCACCGAAGTTAGGATACCTCGAATGTGGTTAGTAATTGGACGGGTGACCCCCGTGACACGTCCACGTATGACCCATGCAGCTGCTGGGCGAACCCCTCTCCACTCGAAGGCAATGAATAGCCAAGTAAAGAGCGAAACGATCAGATCGAATTCTGATCTTCTCATTGGAGGACAGCTGACATCGTCAGTGACGCTGGCAGGGCAGTAGGACGAAAAGCCCCAGCCTGGAATGGCTGTTTACTTTTTATTTTTATTTTACTGGCGAATGGACTGGGAAGTGCTTGACAAAAACTACTCAGAATGGTAACTGCCAGGAAAGAATAATCATTCACTAGATCGTTCAACACTGAGAATGGGCACCTTTATAAGTACATACTGAAATGGCTGACGGTCTGGCTATGATAATATCGTATGGTAATTTGCGAGCTGCAGCTTTCATATGACCGTTCACTAAGAGCCATTAAGACTGAGAGCAAGAGCTGGAACTAACTGGAACTGGGAGGAGGGACGTGTCAACAGGGTAGTGACGACAGGGACGGTCAACAACAGAGAAGGAGGAGTAGGAACGACAACTGCAGTTCAGGAGCAGTTCTTACTCAACAGTGAACTAGGTTGTTCCCAGCCCTTCAGGTGAACTTAACTTCTCATCACTACGTACTGCTCACCAAGGTGTCAACGAATTCATCTTCGTCTTCTTCCTCTTCTTCGACATCACTGATATGAGATGGAGTAGATAGCTGCGAGTCAGCTTTATGAGAGGGTGTCGTTTCCTGCGATCCTGAACAAAAATGTAGACATCAACTTTATTTACCACATATTATTTACCTGATTCAGATAATCTTACAAGACCTTTGGATTCAGTTTTTAGAAGTTTCTATTGTGTGCATAGTACAATCCCAAAAAGTTAATAAGTACACCGCTGAAAATGATGACTCAAAGTTCAGTACACAATTGATACTCTGTTTTTTACAGTATTCAACGCTTGGTACACAACAGATCCCTCGTCCTGACTCTCCCATAAAGCTCTAGTAGGACCTCCCTTTTGCAATGATCTATTAGGAATATAGCCAGTGCCTGCATCTAAAAAAATACCCTTCCCCCTCAGATAATGGCACTGCTCTGGAAAGTCTGGTGGCCCAATGACTAGATCCACAGACAAGTCGAAAGACTCAGAAATAACAATTACTGAAATTTACGGCTCGATATGCCTACCAAAACAGGAATGAGCAGGACGACTGTTCCTCATCTAGTCCACCAATCAGAATATGTTCCTAATGAATTTTCAATTTAACATGAGTTACTCTAGAAAGAAAAGTTTTAAAAGTCCCCCATTCTAATGTTTACTCATAATTCATACAATGACATAATGGACATCAAACAAAAGAGGCATTACCAATTGGTGAGCCAGGTTGCGATCTATACCTCTGAAGTAGAGGTCCAATAGATAATTCTATGTCGTCTGGGTTCCCAGGGTAAGTGTCCATACTTTGTAAAAATTCGGCGACATTGTCTGTAAGGGCCATCGTTTCAATGATCTGAAATCAGCAACGACATAGACGTTTAGATAGGTATCTAATAGGTACAGTGTAATGTTCTATGCTATGTTCACCACATTATGGGAAATTCACGTCAACAATTTTTTAATTTTAATTTTATTTCATTTTTTTTAATGTCTTGAAAAAAATGGTAGTTTGAAGCCTGCTTTCAAAAATAAGCGGCAGTTTTTAAAAATACGGTAAAAATGACGTACCAGGGCTACTGACTTCTGACTGGCTGTTGGCCGAAGGAGGCGGCACTTCAATGCTGCCAACAACGCACTATCAGAAATGGCAAACCTTCGTAACAATCTTCAAGAACCTTGGCCGTGACCTTCCCCTGATTTGATTTTGAGGACGTGTTTTTTACATTTATTTATAAATTTTCAGTTCCATCCATCCACTTATTGCGGATCTACACATAATTTAAAGTGATGCACTAGCGCTCTAAGTGGGATTTGAGTTGAACTACTCGGCGACTTACTTCACAGGTACGTCATTTCTAGTGGGAACTCCGAAATCCAAATATCACAATAGTTTCTACCGAGACTTCCAGATTACCCACCTCATTATGTGGTCAATAAGTCTTAATTTCCGTTATTGAACAGAATATGGCCACAGCAAGTAGAATTGATAACCAACAATAATTGTCAGTTAAGTAATTTAGTCTAAGAATCAAATAAAAATTTGGTAAGTGCGTGTTAGCATGCAGACGTATGCGTGACCCTGGCCGAAATGAGCCAAGACAAGGAGCAAACAACCTTGAGCACTTCAAACTACTAATAATTATCTGAGGAAGAACGATTTCAGAAACCAGTTATTTCGGCTGGTAAAGAATACTTCTGTAAGAGTTAAAGTCAAGATAGGAAGGAAGTTTTAGTAGATTTACTGTAACGATTTTTCTTTTATGATGAAAACAAACAGTAAGTAATGAAAGATGGCAAAAAACTAACTAGTGGTGAACACGCATACCAATCATAGAATTTCAGATCAATCAGAAATGTCTGCAACATTACTGCGGGTGCCACTCTCTGGGGCCGATGTCACTCCCAATACTAAACAGCCAGTTCCAGGGGTTTAAAGAGTTCTTAACGTTTGGCAATATTTACATAAAATCAGATAGCTAATCCCCTAGCAGTTCACTCCAGCAAGCGATAAAGCAACCGCCACCGCATCCCGAAGAAGGAAAACATTATTAAAAAACCTGATAGCGACCTTTTCTGTTACCTTGTTGAGCAACGCTACGTATTTTTCCATCGCCTCCTCTTTGGACAGAGATCCGAGTCTGTTCCAAGCGTCCCATTTCGCTCGATTAACAGGCTCCCAGAACGGAGGTCGTCCGCCCCTTTCCTCGCCTTCGGTCGCCTGTTTAAAGAACCCATAGAAGTCGAGCATGAGCTCATTTGACGGCTGGTAGGAACCTGCGGAAACGGAAAATATGAATACGAAGGACTGTTCAAATTCTGAGACAGAGATTCAATAAGAAAAATTAATTTAGGTAAATTTGCACATAATGGGAAAATGGAAATATGAGCGCAGGCGGATAGTTACATCAGTTACATCAGGGATCCAATGAAAGTTCATAAATTCCAACGTAACGTTCGTTTTATACATTACACGTTTGGGCAGGCGCGGCGAACGCAAGTTACTAGGTGTTGTCGTTGAGCCAACTCTCATTACATCCTCCAAATTTCAGTTCGTTTGAACTCCTTGTGATGAATTATGATATGGTACGTACATGTAGTAAATATCATGCTAGTGAGTAAGAATTTTCATTTTGGAGGACGACAAATCTATTTCAACAGATGAATAAAAACGCTGCAAATTATTACACAACGGTTTATTATTTACCCGTTTAGATGCCCCTTCTGCGTACCTCACTGTTTTCTGGGGTCCCCCCAGGAAAGCCCTAAATCGAGTATTGCAGCCGGCCCGGGAATTACCTTTTCACAAAAATGCGCGGGATTCAATAATTGAATAATTAATTATTTGTTGTTATGCATGACGCACAACGTTTGTTCAAGTTACAAAAGTACCTATCAACAAACCCAAAAGAGCCAACATTTTTCAAATTACATAATATCACAGAACAACCAACTCGACTTCATACAGCCATCCGTGATTATAATCAGGTGATCCCTAGCAATGATTATGTGGGCCGGATTTATACCGCTTCATTCATGATCATGTTGACGAAGCTTTTCGGTGCAACCGAACAGCTGGTCGTAAAATGTTCTGGGTGGTTTCAAAAAAATTCTTTAGATTGAGATCAAATTAAAAACGTTAAAAAAAACCCATACATACCCTTCTATTGAAAGTTTTCGAGCTACGACGTTCAGGAAAGGACCCCGCACACTTCTTATGGGAAAGTGGCTTCGGTCAAATTGGCTGAAATTGACATATTATGTTATGTATTTTGACCTCCTGAACAAAAGTCTCAATGGGCACAAAAAAATCTACCGTCAGGATTTTGAGCTATGGCCAGATTAAGCGCTTCAAGTTCGACTTTTTAAACACCTTCAATTGCTTATATCTCTCTAGGGATGCATTTTAGAGAAAAAAGTGCACGAGTAAAATCGTCCAAACTACTCGATGCCATACTTGTTTTAAGTCAAAAAATGTTTCTTCATTTTTGGCCAATAAGTCCCCGTGTGCTTATGTATAAGAAAATATAAGAAACGTTAAGAAACATTTTTTGACTTAAAACAAGTATGACATCGAGTTGTTTGGACGATTTTAAGACGATTTTACTCGTGCACTTTTTTCTCTAAAATGCATCCCTAGAGAGATATAAGCAATTGAAGGTGTTTAAAAAGTCGAACTTGAAGCGCTTAATCTGGCCATAGCTCAAAATCCTGACGGTAGATTTTTTTGTGCCCATTGAGACTTTTGTTCAGGAGGTCAAAATACATAACATAAATATGTCAATTTCAGCCAATTTGACCGAAGCCACTTTCCCATAAGAAGTGTGCGGGGTCCTTTTAACCCCAATGTTCCCCCCTTAGAGATGACTGACAGTAACGCCGAGCTTGGCGGACCAACTAGACCCCCAAATGGGACCTACAAAATTTCATTAATTTTGGTTCATGGTAACTAAGGAAATTGCGATGTACGGCATACAGATGAACTCTTTTTTATTCCATTTTAGGATTCTACGTAGTATAGGTACCCAAATTTTTAGCATGGAACATGCTTTAGCCTTGGACTAACTACCCGAAAAATGTCACGCGGAAGTGTCACGAACTTTTAACGATGATTTTCACGTACAACCGAGTAGTTGCTAGGGAAATGAAACTTCTTTCATTTTCATCGGACAAAAATCGTTTTCCATTCGTTGGAAAGCTCTTGATTTATCACGAATTTATTTCGTATTTGTTCTTGGTATTTATTTCGTACTTTCATACTATAACTATATAAATTGATGTTATAAATGGATAGTAAACAATGACGCTTGTTTGGTTGTCACTTGGTTGTATCCTGGTGACGAAGTGAAATCATAACAGTGCGGCTACAGAATCATAAAAAGCGCGGCTAAAGCATGTTCCATGTTTCTTGAATTTTAGCCGTAAGCTCTAAGCAGTAAGCATCCTGGGGTCCAGGGGGCTTGCCCCCTGGCGAGGCGCGCAGCGCCGAGTTTCTTTTTCTTTTTCATGCTCGAATCCAAAGGTTCACTATTGAAAATAATAAGCCAAAAGCTCACTATTTTATACATTCGGAATAAAATAGTTGGGAAGCATAAAGGAGGAAACACCTGTAACTCCTAATCAGATAGTCGTATTATTGAGTAATGCAGGGCCCACAGGCGCCCGCCATAGGTTTTGCATTACAGAGGCCCGCTGGACGGTATTTAGATTAGATTAGATTCATAATGACTTTTCTTCACCCCAGGACCGGTGTCAAGATTAGTAATCGCGTTGCAGTTACTCAAGACTAGTTTCCCCCAGTCTCTTGCATAAGTATATCACAAAAATGAATCGAATACAAAAACAAACATTGAAATACGGCGGAAATTGCGGTCTAAGTATCTCAAACTATGTCTACCCCATTCGCACTCCACTTGCTCTTATTAAAAAAAATAAAAATATGCAGCATGGCTATAAGAGCGAATTTTCAAAGAAATATTCGTGCTATAGTGTAAAAAGATGACAGCGAGAAAACATACCACTATCTGTAAAATGATACCGTTTTTTTCGTGATTTGAGCCATTTTCCCGATTTTTGACGCTTATCACGTCAAATTTGACCCACTCTTTTTTGAGAAAAATATTTTCATTATCGAAAAGGTCCCTCTGTCGTGAATTACCACCCCATAAAGCGTCAGGTGTCTATTTTTATACACATTTTCAACCATAACACCCCTGGATATTTTCCGATCGGGCTGCAGTTTCAGGACACAACTAGGGCCCAAATGGAGCATGTGAGCAGGAGAACGAGTTTTGGTTTATTATTCTGTGAATAATACACCTATGTATTCGCTCAGCAAAAAATTTTTATAACACCCCCTCAAACTTTTTTCTTTTCCGTTTCAAGGTGCGTAGATTCCAAAAATGCAATGTCCATCCACCGTATCACGTGTACCGGCTTCATTTTCGGTCTAAAAAATTCGTTCTTCCGCACACATGCATCATTTGGCCCTAGTTGTGTCCCGAAACTTTGCAGCCCGATCAATACCCAACGGTGTTATAGGCGAAAAACGGGGGTAAAAATGGGGTTTAAGGTGTTTTAGTAACACGAGCTTGTGAGGTATCGTATTCCACCTTTTTTAGGACGAGGATGCCGAATATGAAGTCGATTACGCACAAAGAGTGGAAAATCGGGTTCTAACGAAGTTTCAACCTTAAACTTATATTATGTTTGAATTTGTTCTAAAATCGTCGTTCTCCCGCACAAAGTTTGGGTCCTCATATGGGAATACATTTGGCTCCTAGGTGTGCTCCGAAGCTTCGCAGCCCAATCAAAATACACCCAGGGGTGATACGGGTGAAAAATGGGTGTAAAAATAGGAGTTTTCGAGTTTTTTTTAGGTTTTAGTGAACATGAGCTTGTGAGGTACCGTTTTCCATGTTTTTTAGGGCTAGAAGACCGAATATGAAGTTGATTTTGACCAAAGATGAATGAATTGAGGTTCTAACGAAGGTTCAGCTCCCAAAATTCATTTTTTATGCGTCAAAAACCTGGAAAATCGTCTGAAATCACCATAAACCTATATAATAGAACTAGAAGTAGTTTCAACAAGTGAATCAAGACAATTAAATGACACCAACAATGATCAAAGATAATTTGTCAAAAATAGGAGCTTATATCGTGTTTTTGGGGGGCCAAAATTGGTGGAAACCATCAACAATAGCTATTTCAATAATTGCACATGAAAAAACAATGAATGAACAGCCAACATTTCTGCAGGTATGTCCAGTAGAATAATAAACCCATGTGACAAGGACTTTGCAGCGTTTTCTAGCTCGACTCAGAATAACATCAATTCATGTAGCATAACATGAATTTATTCTTATGATGTCCAATGCTGACTAAAATCATTTCCAGCTTTGTCTGAATTTGTCGACACCGAAAGTCTATTTGACTAGGCGATTATGCAATAACTGTTTCAAAATAACATTTAACTAGTCAACTCGTTTTGATGTTTTTGATCCCTCGAGCTCAGGCTCTTCTCACCACAATCTCAAGCCCCAATATTGACAACTCCCAGTAGATAAGATGCAATAAAACGGCAAGACATTCACGTGGAAAATAGTAGTTTTCCATCATAATATTGAACAATAACATGATAGTTATATAGATATGTTAGTAATACAGGAAAAATTGGATTCGGTGTAGGTAAAACGTGCATTATTTGGATGTCGATTAGTGACAATCGAGTAGGATTCACGAAGGCTCTAGTTACCTTCAGTATCTACGTACATAAATAAATATAGGGGCTGACAATGCTTTTATCTAATTACCAGAGATTTTGGTAGGTGGTAGCATCATCTGAACCCCTCACAACCAACCTTCCAGTCAATGGTGTTCAAATTTAATGAGGATAATTCGGAATCGTATTTTTAATTGTTTAAATTATATGACGCGACGTGATAGAAATGGAACTACCGTGAGTAGTTCGTAACTGTCAAGGATTGAACCTCCATGATTCTCCAACAAATTGACCCCCTTTAGAATTGCTATTATTCACGCGGCATTGAGCACCAATCCGTGATAGGTAGCATGACAGTATAAAAGAGTTTTGATTGGAGACACTGATGACCTTGGTGGCAAGAGGACCTGTGCAATTCCACTTCCGATTGGGATAATTCTTCCAGTTACAGGATTCCACCTTCACACAACACATTTACATTCCCTAAAGATTGAGAATTATTGTAGGATTATTCGCATTTTAAAAGATTGGTTCCAAATGTTTAAATTTAAAAAAATTAGACTATAAAACTGACGTCATACAAATTACAAGGTTGAATCTTCAATCAATCAATGTGATTGGTCCAAGGATGACAAGTTATATAAATTTACCTTGAATGAAGTAATTTTTGTATGAAGATATTCCTCACCGTTTTTGGGTAGATTTCTGATGACTTTAACAGCTGCTTTGAATCTTTGCTCAGTCGTCATTTCAACGATATCAAGTTGTGGTCATTAGGGAAATGATGAGGGACCTGTCATGAAATTTGTACTATTCACTGAGTGAAACTGGAGGCCGTGGCCAAGCTTGTAGTTCATGCGCAGCCTTTCACCCTTCCAGAGCGCGGAAACAGATTAAACAGGAACTGGAGAACGTACGACGCGAATCGGATTGAAACGGACGGCAGGGAGAGAGTTGTTATGAAGCCAAAAAGTCAAACATCAACAGCAGCAAAAAGTGAAAGGAGATAAAAAACGAGATAATCACAATCATCGTCTTATCATTATCACACAAAGAAGGTATACATAAGTCAAGGTTCACAATGTAGGAAAGTAGGTATGTCTCTGAAAACTTCTACGTGACCTGAGATCACTCAGCCATTACTACTCAGTGTATTTATTTATTCCTTTATTCAACGTACACAACTGATCCGCAAAAAACTCCCGCCCATACACCTGACGTCCTGACCACAGAAAACCCTACTATACTACTACTACTATACTGACATTCAGAATGCTTTCTATCGTGATGGTGGCACATTGAAAGACTGCCTGGTACAAGCCATGATGGGGAGGGGGCTATGTACAACGGTATCAAAATTAATAAGTTGCCCTAAATGCACAAATTCCTGTTTCTGAATTGCTCATTCGGACCAATTTATCCCAGTGCTCAAACTCACATCAGTCCTTTCAAAGATAACCTACTTGGATGGTAATACCTCATAAATTATTATAGAGTTCAGAAATCAATTTATTTAGTGGATCTCATGCCAGTGTCTGCCTTCTAGGTTCTTTGGTGTTGGGAGGCTTCACGCAGAATGCCTCATGTTGATTGTTGCAGTTTATTAGTAGGTCATTTATTTCCAGAGGGGTCGTGTCATCATAAATATTTACAAAAATATTCAAGTTGACTGGAAGAACCTGAACTGCTTGAAGAAGTGTCAACAGCAGGTACGCCACGGAAGGAAGAGCTTGCCTGCCCAAATAGGCGAGTAGGACCTACTCAATTCTGAACTGTGAATACTCCTATATCATCAAAGATCCTAAGGATTTCTCAGATAGATTGACAGAGATTCTTTTATTTTGGGACCTTTGCTCTATACAAAAGGGCTCATCTAATTTTCTACAGGATCAGTACAAAAGGGCAAGCTCCTCTCTCCGGTGTTGGTGTATTGTTGCCTTAGCAGACTTTCCGTGGTTCAAATTTTGGGCGGAAGTAAATTGAACAGTTGTGTACTGAATGTTGTTCCCTCACGTTCCGAAGTCACGGGAATCGTCAGGAGCTGCTACTAGAATCCAAATGGAGCTTTTGAATAAAAAATACAAATAAAGAGTACGAAAATAATGTTTTCTCAGGTTTAAATTGACTTACATAATATTTGGATAGGTATACTAGTGACATACCTGCTCACTAGAGGTCTAGAATGAGGTACGAAGAATCAGCTGAACTGCACCATGGAACCGCATTTGAACTGTCGTTCCGAGGTCGTTCCTTTTGTTCCTAATATTCCTATCAGTTGGTCAATATTTTTATCAGCAACTCACAGAAGCCTACAAGCCTAGTAATGATAAGTTGTGTCTTGTGTTCAATCCAATGTCAAGTCCTCTAGTTGTCCCGTCTACAGTTTCGCGTTATTTGATGAATTTATTTATATTTTTAAGTAATATCCGAGCAACTAGTATTTAGATGGATTTTCTTATCTCAAATACCAACTTTTATGATAAAAATGAATAGTTAGAGTACCCGGATGTTGTTGTTTTTAAATCATTTGGCAGAACGAACAAGATGGTTGTCCTGTGAACTGGATTCGTAGTCCCCTCAGTGTTATCTCGGTCGGATGCAGAAAATGTGCGTTTTTCAGCATTATTTGAGATTGTGTCGTGTCGGGCATTAGTTGTGTAATAGATATTTGAACGCGAAGTGTTGGAAATATCGAATGAATAGCTTTGAAGAAGCAGTTTCGTGGATCTCCGGATGGCTGAGTCGAGAAAGCGAGCTCCCAAAGTGATAGTTAACCCGTTGAACCAAGTTTTGATTTCCAAAATGCCGACTCGAGAAGAGGCGATGTATTTCGCTCAAAGCGATTCTGATTCGCCTCCTTATATGAAAGCACCAGCCAAGGCAGGCCCCAACAAAACGCCCTACGACATCCCGGATGATGGAGCTGACGTACCCCTTCTCAACGGAGTTGTGAGTGTACGTAAAATGTTTCAAAATCATTTCTTGAAGTTATTAGGAAATCTTGAGGTGTTTGTGGGTCTTGGGGAAAATTGAAATAATTGGTTCATAGAATTCAGCTTCCAGCCAGAGCTAGGGAGGTAGGTATTGGATGTCCAGCCATACCTACCTACCTATCCTTCCTTTTATTCATGTGTGTGTGTTATGCCTAAATAATATGCCCAATACTCAGGCTCTATTCTTCACACTCCATCCCATAGCGGAATATAGGTATCTTTTCACATTAATAGACCTAAAAAAGATAAACTTGACTCTTTATTTGAATGATTTCCTTAACTGTTCCAATTTTTGTTCCTGATTGTTAAATATTACTTACCCAATCCGGAGTGCTTATACCTGCAACAGAATCTTTACTTCCTTACTTGTAGCTTACTTTTTATCAGTAAAGGTAAAGGTAACTACCTACACTATAACCAGAAAATCCCTGTTTTCAGTAGCTGATGTGGTTTATTCAAATACTGGTATAGACGGGATAAATAACGATTAAATTTCTCTTTCCTTATCCGCTCGTTAATCTTTCAGGAAGGATTCAACTACAACCCACCTGGAATTACAGATTTCTGCAAGGAACCTCAATCCGTTCCTGACCATTTAGCCTGGAAAAAATTAGTTGCCGCGACTACGATGTGCCTCATTTTTATGGTAATGGTTTTACATTGTACCTAGACATTATAAACTCCCCTGTCAGGATCCAGTAGTAGGTACAACTTAGTAGGTAGATACTTCGAACAGTATACAGGGTGTCTCACTTATGATCCGAAAATTTTTAACCACGTGTTCTACAACCAATTTCCAACAAAAAGTGTCCCTTAAAGTTTTTTTTAAACCACTAAAAACCTGAGTTTTTTCAATGTTAAGATTTTTTTCGTGTTTTCGACCTTTGGTCACTGAAAAGGTCATAACTCCCTTAATATGAAAAGTAAAACCAAATCTAAGTAAACCGTTGGAAAGAGCGTTAAATTTCCCGTCTTTTGAGCCTCTAACAATAATTTTTTGAAGGGAACTTGAGAGTGAAAAATGAGCCTGAAAAGTTAATTTCGTCAATTCTTGAAAACTGCCTGTTTTTCAAACGATCATTAGTCCCCATAATTCTGGTGATTGGTCATAGCCTGTAAGCCTAAAAAATGTGCAAAAGCCTCAGCTTTCCAACGGTATAGTCAGTTTTTATTTTTTAGGGGGAACGTTTTTGAGAAAATTGAGTTTTTATGCGAAAAAAACGTGTGTTTTCAGGCACATTTGAGGGTTTTTTCTTGGGGAAAAAAGTAGGTACTGCATGACTAACCACTGATGACTTTGCAGGCGGATTTACGTATTTTTTTACGCTGAATCTAATGGTGACATACCCAGAGCTTCCTACCAACGCCGCTCGTCTGTCGATGGGATTGTATGCGAAAAAACGTGTGTTAAACAGAGTGAGGTTTGTTTCTGTTGTTTGTTGTGATGCCCTCTTCTTAGCGTTGATAAGAAAATCGTCATGAGGAAAACATCTACGTACAAAGTCTCTCTATTCGACCGAGTTCACCATCACGTTCAATCCGTTCTTCCGTTGCGTTCGATCCAGTTTCCTGTGTTGAAAATTTTCGAAGTTTTTCTTTCAACTATGGCTCTATGAACTGACGCATGTGGCACCCCTAGCTGCAAGCCCAATCGGCGGGTGCTGGAAGTGGAATCCTCAGCTATTGCGTCCAATATCGCCTCGTCACGAAATTCATCGCGTGGACCGCTTGCTCTGTAAGTGACCATTTGGAACAATTCCCCGTTCCGTGCACGTGTGCATACCTGCGTTAATATTTGAAAAATGTTAGCTGCAATTCACCATTGCTGGTCGTTATGGCTGAATAAATGTCATGAAGCTATTACGTAGGCGTAGAAAACAGAATTTACCTTGTGAGTAATTTCCAGTTGTTAACCTCATACCATCAGGCGTCTTCATAAATGGGTGGGTTAAATAAGGATGTTAGCACAAACAACACTTCATTCCGAACATGACGAAATCCAAAACACAAAAACGAACACCTTTTGATATGGTGAAGTGCATTTACCCTACTGAAGGTTTCTCTGTAAGGAGGATGTCTGTTGGGGAAACGCCGCGCGTACTCTCTTCCCGCTGCTGATGCGTTTCCGTGCGTAACCATAATATACGAAAATCATGTCGACGCACTCTTTGACGGTATAGGTGAATGGAGCCATAGTGGAAAGAAAAACTTCGAAAATTTTCAACACAGGAAACTGGATCAAACGCAACGGAAGAACGGATTGAACGTGATGGTGAACTCGGTCGAATAGAGAGACTTTGTACGTAGATGTTTTCCTCATGACGATTTTCTTATCAACGCTAAGAAGAGGGCATCACAACAAACAACAGAAACAAACCTCACTCTGTTTAACACACGTTTTTTCGCATACAATCCCATCGACAGACGAGCGGCGTTGGTAGGAAGCTCTGGGTATGTCACCATTAGATTCAGCGTAAAAAAATACGTAAATCCGCCTGCAAAGTCATCAGTGGTTAGTCATGCAGTACCTACTTTTTTCCCCAAGAAAAAACCCTCAAATGTGCCTGAAAACACACGTTTTTTTCGCATAAAAACTCAATTTTCTCAAAAACGTTCCCCCTAAAAAATAAAAACTGACTATACCGTTGGAAAGCTGAGGCTTTTGCACATTTTTTAGGCTTACAGGCTATGACCAATCACCAGAATTATGGGGACTAATGATCGTTTGAAAAACAGGCAGTTTTCAAGAATTGACGAAATTAACTTTTCAGGCTCATTTTTCACTCTCAAGTTCCCTTCAAAAAACTATTGTTAGATGCTCAAAAGACGGGAAATTTAACGCTCTTTCCAACGGTTTACTTAGATTTGGTTTTACTTTTCATATTAAGGGAGTTATGACCTTTTCAGTGACCAAAGGTCGAAAACACGAAAAAAATCTTAACATTGAAAAAACTCAGGTTTTTAGTGGTTTAAAAAAAAAACTTTAAGGGACACTTTTTGTTGGAAATTGGTTGTAGAACACGTGGTTAAAAATTTTCGGATCATAAGTGAGACACTCTGTATAGTTTAGGGCCAATATTTATTTCATCGTGTTAAGCCCACCTTAAAATACCGTTTGGCAGTTTTCAACTTGTTCCTTAGATGTCATGAAACGTGTAGGATGGCCTGACCTTCATAGTTATTGTCCTTATCCCGATTGTATTTGATCAGGTGGCTGTAATGCTGATTAACCGCCAGTCCTCGTTACAGTTTTTTCATCTGTCAACCTAATGTTAGAGGACCCCTCTAGTTAGAGGAGATTTTAGAACTATTATTATTAGACTAATCCAGCGCAATTTGCCTGTCTGTTCCGAGGAAAACGACCTTCCGAATGGATTTTTACTTACCAGCTTGGAGCTCAGAATTTTATCTGAATTTGCTTTATAGGTTTTGATGTCATGACCATGCCAGGAAAGGCACCTTGGCGTCGGCTAATACCAGCAAATAATGCGTAAAGCTGCTGATTTTGGGGCAACTTGAAATTTCACTGTCAAGATGCTCCCAATAGGACTACACCCATATCGTACATGGAGTGTAGCACCTTCTTACTTATATATTTTATATTCTGTATTTACTCCACGTATTTTGTCGTTGAATTTGTGTTCTGTTAGGGTCGTTTCTATTTTGTATAAAGTTATGAGATGGGATAGCTTCTCGTCTTCCAACAACCTTGTTTGTGAAAGCATAATTTTTACTGTCCCAACACAGAGGCAAGAGTTTGCGTATGGCAATCCACTACTTTGCCACTGCAGATGAAAATACAGAAACAAAGTACAGATATTGATCAGTCGCTTCGAGTACAGTGGTATTGGAGCATGGGGCTTGAATTACATGGAAGTTCATCCTGAGCCTTACTGTGTGTATGCTAACTAGGAAAATCCTGGGAAACGACTTTTTGTCGGTGGTGACTGTTTCCGGGTGATGGGGGCTACTTTAAATATTTTTCATTGGAAAATGTTGAAAGCCATTAGGTCACCAAGGTTTTTGTTACCTAATGATAAAACATAATAATGATTGAAATTTCTGATTTAGGGGTTAATACGCCTTTGCCTCCAACACTTGATGATATGAATTATTATCTGTGTTGATCTGTGTAGTACGTATGTATGGCCCATTGGTTCCTCTTTAGAATACACATCTCAGTCATTTGCCAGTATCGCGATTCACTCTTTCATACAAATTTGATTGAGGTCGTCTTAAGGCGATCAAAATTAATTGCATTCTCATCTCCTGCAGACTGCCACTTGTCTGAAGTAGATTGGTGAGGTTTGTCACAGAGGATTTTCTTTGGCTTACTAAATCAAGAGAATGATGTATTTGTTCATGCGTCTTATGTCAGTTGGATTGTTGTTTCGAACTTTGTTTAGAGTTTCACGAATTTAGTGAAATGGGGTATGCGCATACTTCCATTTTATTATTTAAAAAAATGAAAGTAGTTCATCATCCTGAGAATTTTGACACCAACCGCACTATCACTGCGATAATTAGTTCTTTTTCTGTGATTTTTCGAAGTTTTCCAACAGTTCTGACCTCATTATTGCACACCTCTCGCCTGGGCGAAACCCCCTCTGCCCAGGGGGCCTATTCACTAAGCAAAAGAGACATCTGTTTCCGGTCTGACTCTCTCTTTTGGCAAAAAGAGATGTTTATAGTATCCACGACAGGTTATTCAGTAACTTCTACAAGACGGTCATGTTGGCATTTTCGATCTCTTTCAAAGAGACACCTAAGTAGGCGGTCTTTTCTCGAAAAAGAGAGTCTCTTTCTCATTTCGCGTTTGTTTGATGATCGTGTATCATCCTTCGTTCATCCGCTACCACCATTTTTTGATGGTGTATTTTTTTCATCTCATAAAGGTAAGTCGATTGTTCTTGAAAAATATATACATATTATCGATTCGTGAGTGAAAACGTCTAAGTACGGGTTGAAGTAGGTCACCGGGACATATCTGAACCCGGGAGATATCGGAAGAGACCCCCCCCCCCAAAGAAATTTTCAAAATAGGTGATCTCTTTTCATTATCTGTTTTAGTGAATAGGCCCCAGTATGTCGTCAGAACTGCTAGAAACTGAAAAATCATAGAAAAAGAATTACCTACTTATGTTAGGACAGTGTGGTTGGTGTCCGAATGGAATCTAGTTTTATTAAAAAATAATATAAACCGCTTTTGTGACCCATGCGCATACCTCATTGTCCCATGACGACGAAAATGTATGTTGAAAATGATTGACCCCTGATGGTAAAGGTACATAATAAAACTGAAATGAGTTGTCCTGGTCTGTTTGCTTCATTAGACTTAATGGGGGGTTGAAAGTTTTTTATTTGCACGTGTGACGTTACAAGACTTTTAATTCGGCGCTTCATGCGTTCGTATTAGAATTGCCCCAGTAAAGTAGTGTTTTTGGAAAACTCCGATTTGTCCATAATAAACATGAACAAGACGGATTATTTGTTCCATCAGTAATTCTGGTGTTACCTACCAATTTCAGACCTCGCTGAGTTTATTTGTATAGGGTACCATTGATCATTTGATATCCAAGAAAGTGATGAGTTATTCCATTATCGAACATGAATGACAACTTACCGTGTCTTTTTTTATACGGACCTAAGTCTCATAAAATTGAATCGATTGAAGAATTTTGTTGTTCTTATGGTTTTTCAAAATTCATAGCCAAAACGCGATATGTGCATGGATCGAGAGCATGATTCTTCCTCATAGCCTGATGGAATGCGAATAAGTGCATCGGTCACCACATTATCCCCGGTCCCATTTGTCCTGGTTTTTGTCATTATTATTATCGGACCTTTACAGTATTCATTGGTGTAACCAAAACTGCAAAAACCGTCGGAAAGACATTAGACATAATCCGGCTTATTTAATAGTTAGTTCTATGTTGCATAGAAACTTGTGTCCCCAGTTCTTCCAGAAATTATCAGATGACTTATATATTATCGTTGGTAATGAATTCATCAACATCATTTCAGATTGTCGAATTAGTCGGAGGCTACATCGCAGGGTCCTTAGCTGTGATGACAGATGCTGCCCATTTGCTTTCGGATTGCGTCGGTTTCCTCGTCGGACTCTTCGCTGTTTGGATGTCAGGACAACCCCCCAATAATAGATTCACATTTGGCTACCACCGAGCAGGTGAACGATTGTATACGAAGTACACGTAATGTTTCGGTTTGAATATCTTCTGTTGGCTCAGTGAAAGTATAACATTCATCTTGTGTTACAGAGGTTCTTGGCGCTCTCCTCTCTATATCGGTCATTTGGATTTTGACTGGAATATTCGTGTACCTGGCTGTTGAAAGGCTTGTGAAGGACGATTTCGAAATACACGCAGATGCCATGTTGATCGTTTCTGCCATTGGCATTGTTATAAATATGATGTTAGTACCGACCTGCAATTCTAAATGTCGGTCTAGGCCGTTAAATCCGTGGGCTACAGTATAGCCGGACCACAAAAATACTTTTTTTTTGCGTAGGGCGGTGAGGAAGTCTTTGAGATCCATAGGTGGGATTTGGACCTCGTAAGATACCTGGAGGGGACCGCATCTCCAGGTTATGTGGGACTCAAACCGCACTAAAACCTCACCTACCTTCTCCCACGTTTGAACTCAGCCTGGAACTGTTCAACACATTACTTCAGGCTGAGTCCTAAGGAGATCTCTTCAGTCCTCGTTCTGTAGTCCGCACCAAAAATACTGTTGCCATTGGCCAGAATGGCAGCAGTATGCCATTTCTGAAGATGGAAAAACGGGGAAAAGCTCAGCTGTCAACTGCTGATACATAGTTCGGTCTTGGCCAGAAGTCTGCTTTCTTTCCCGGCAGTCATTATTTTTGTGGGTCGGCTATAGACCCGTAATACAAATTTTTGTATTATGAAGTTCTACAGTTTATATTGTCGTTTCCATGAACGTTTTTCGTTACAGCATGGGATCAGTACTCCATGGAGGTGGGCACTCGCATACCCACGATGGAAGGCCCGCTCCTCGTGGTACGGGTGCAGACAATATCAATGTAAAAGCTGCTGTGATTCATGTTCTTGGTGATCTCATTCAGAGCACTGGCGTCTTCATTTCTGCTCTTATTATAAAATTTTATGTGAGTACCTTGGCATTTGTTCATCGTTCAATATGGGTTGTACGCAGATTGATGTCGATTTAAAGAAGGTTTATAATTTGCATATGTAGACGTCAGCAGACAACTATTCCTTCGAAACGTTTCCGACCATCATGGATTAAAGCTGCCGAAAGAAATTCATAGTCACTTAGGGTTGATGAGAAATTACAGTCAAACGGTTCATACATGTTAACACGTGCTGGAACATGATGAGTCACGTTCCTTCATGTCTAGGAGCTTCCACTGAATGAGGTGGATAATCCAAGGCTTCTTGACGACAAGACACATGTAAGGGTCTTAATTGGTCGACGATTGTAATAGTTATCATATGTATTCTACAATAAGGATTATAGAATATAATTTTAGAACATGGAATAGATTATAGAATACGGTAACTACACAATTGTTGATGAAAATGGTTCCCAGTCTATGGATTTCTATTGACAGCTTTACTCTATGGCACTCGGAAACGTTGCAACCTCTTCTTGAAAGTTTCTCTTAAAACCGACCTTATTTAACTATTCCTTTATACCTGTTTTCTGCAAACTCGCCAATACATGATACGAGGATTCCTAACGAGTGTATTTGGTATTTTTAATTATCCTCTGTTTCAGCCGTCTACCAAAATAATCGACCCCTGGTGCACATTTTTCTGCTGCCTTGTTGTGATGATATCCACAGTTCCTGTTCTCCGACAAAGCGTCTGGGTGCTTTTAGAGTCCTTACCTCCCGATATGGACTACCGCCATCTGTACTTGTCCTTGTCTAGTCTGGAAGGGGTGCAGGACGTCCACTCGTTGCACGTCTGGGCCCTTACCCCTTCCAAGTACGTCGTTACTGTTCATCTTGCTGTTGGTAAGTCATTATTGTCTCATAATTTCTCTTGAGAATAGAATCATGAATGCCAATTCGCAATCTCTTCACTGTATCGTTACATATTTATTACAAATTAATTCTTTATTCTCTGATTAGGAGTGGCAAACAAGCGTGGAAACATAATTAGCTTGACATGTAATGTTACCAATGGGCTATCTGCGTGACTTTCATTGGTATTTTTTTATTGATAGAGAGCAGCTTCAAAGTTGTAAAAAATTGCACTTCAGAAAAAATTAGCATTAGCATGAGATGTTTGAAAAAAGGAGCATTAGGTCGTATGAGTTGTTAAGTTTCTGATTGGTCAGGGCGCACCATGCGGCGAAATGGTGAACCCTAGGCAGTCTCCTGGGTTTACAGTATCCATACAGAAATAACTAACCAAACCAAAACGAGTTGAGGAAATGATAACAGAGAAAAGCACACACACACACACACAAAAAAAAGAAGCAAGCTCGAATTTTATTGAACTCACCATTAACGCGAAAGTCACTGCTAGGTTTCGCCAGATGCTCGATCAGCTGATGGCGTTACAGTATCCATGAGCTCGATTTCAGGGCCGACGTTACATGACTTTCTTGTGAGATGGCGTATGAATTGGTCTGCTAGTCCCCAGCCGAATATATGCCAGGCTTCAAACCAACCTGTTTTCAGATGTCAATTACTAACTCTGTGACTGTTTTTTGCCGTGTTACCAGGTGATTGTGTATCACAGGTACGAAAATAACATAGTTCATGACGTTTTTTCCCCTCATGCGCATATCCACACGCTCCCTGCGCTCATTCCACTCACCAGTCTCCTGCTTATGTGGCCCTTAGTCTTGTGTGTTATGGTCCAAGGCCAGAGACCAGACTTTTCAGTGTTCCCAAGTTGGATTGAAGACTGATTGATCTACTTTAAAACGAGTAAGTTATTACAACGCTTATTGAATTTTCCAGGTGGGCTGGCTGATAAAGACGAAGTCCTTCAGCGGGCCCAGGCTTTGCTCCATGAAAAATTCCGCGTTGAACGGACGACCATCCAAGTAGAAAGATCACTTCAGGACCTCCTTGCCCAATGACAATATTTAAACGACGTCAACATCTGGCTTGTGTAGCTGCTTCTAGATCTGTCTTGCGTCGTTGACTCGTATTGTACACGAAGGTATTGAATGATAAGTAAAGATGAAGTAGCTTCCAAAGGATGTACGTCAAATGGCTTGCTGGGGCCGCCATGAAAATATGGGTCCTGTCCCGGTGATGAAGGTATTTATTTGCGTTGACTGACTGATAACCTATCATCAGCGCGTTGACCTATAAAATTCTGTTCCATATCATCACAAGTTTTCGTTTCAAGTCGAAGTTACCATTTAAATAATAATGTTGTTATTTATGGATTCGAAAATCCAAAGTTGAGTAGTAAAATATTCGGAATTTTTATCATTATGACTTGCTGTTTCTTAGACTGATTCTTTGAATGATGAAAGAATGAATTTCCCATACTTTGATTCAGAAACGTCCGGCAGTTCAATTATTTATATTATATGAATCACATGACCCACTCTTTTAGTTTTATGATGTGTTAGCTAATTATTTCTCTGGGTCATTCACATCACATTTTAGTGCAATGGCTACGTGCTACCTCTTTACCTGGTAGGTCATATATTTTTCAGGTAATGAAACTTTAGTAATCAAAATTTATCGACCCTGTGTGCCCCTAATTATTTATTTATTGGCATTTTTATAACGGGATTTTTTTATTTTGGGGATTATTTATTATTTTATCCTGTGACTTTGTTTTAATGAAGAGTTGTGCCCACGTTCGAAGACTGTTTTCAGTGGATCCTGGAGGCAATTTACAAGTGGGCCGCATGATCTGGTCAAGAGGCTGTTAATGTAGCTTTATTTATTGTCATGTAAATTTTTATTACTTTTATGGTTTAGTGTCACTCCGCCTCAGAGGTTGGTCGTGACGTTCCATCTTTCATAACCAGTCGCTATGTTGCTATAGCATACCTTGGTGCAGGCTGTCTGTGGTACGTATCACATTTATGTCACATTGCCCTCATGAACAGAAAAAAAAGGCTTCAAAACAGCTTGTTCGCTTGGGATCGTCTAGCGATTATTATCTATGAAACAAGGGAAATTTTGTGGTTGTTCATCAAGTGAACAATAACACTTCTGAACCAACGAGTAATGAGGATAGTTGTTAAAGCGTTCGTCGCCAAATTCGTCAACATCCTCAATCATCATTAGAGAAATGCAGTCAGAGTAGAAAGGAACAGTGAGGAGTACCCATGACTTCTGGATGTATTTTTAAATGAAAGTAGGTTCCATTCTATGAATTTTGAGACCAGCCGAACTCTTCCGCGATGAATAGTTATTTTTCTATGAGCTTAGGTTTTGGCAACAAGTGACGTCACACTGGACAAGAGGGGGTCCCGCCCAGGCGAGGTGGGTGCAGTGACGTCACTTTTTGCCGAAACATTGAAACTATTTATCATAGGAGAGTGCGGTCGGTCTCGAAATTCTTAGAATGGAATCTGCATTTGTTTAAAAACGGCAAAGTAATCGAAGTCGTGGGGATTCACTTCAAAAGCACTAACACCTACATGAATTACAAACAAAAAATACTTACAGTAAAAATTAAACTTACGAGTAGCTATTTAAAAAGAAATAATACAAATAATTAGTGAAGTTGGAGGGAAACAGTAAGTTCGTGAAAAGAAAAAAATAATAAGGTAAAAGTGGAAAAAAACAAAGAGACTATCAGTTGAGGTTTTGAGAAGATGGAAAAGCTATTCATAGCTATAAAGCTATGAACAAGCAACAATTTCGTAACATTACTTTTGAACTGGCCAATTATAGGAGACCTGTGGCGGAAGGGAAGGGCTTTCTGCAGCCTCGCCCCAACAACAAAGAAACCCACAAAGATTCTGCTTTGTTGCCGAATAATCATTAAGGCATTCGAACGAGGAATAGAGCCTTTTATGTTGAGGTAAAGAGGAACGGAACTGTGTGCAATTTTGAAAATTTAAATAATGTGGCGAAGGTTGAAGAATTGTTTTAGCGGGAGAAAAAATAAATTAAGGTTGCACCTGAACTGTGGGTTTTATAATATGGATGAAGCAAAGACATGTATTATGGGCAAATCTTGGAAAAACTCAGCCAATTTCAGGGGTACCCAGTATTGCACAGGTGATACTGGAGCACTCTGAAAATCACTCAAGGACTTGCTGTTTTGAAGCGAATGGAAAAAGAGTCAACCATCTTGGTAATCATGATCCATTAATTTACCAAACTAATCTCCCTCTATGCATGTTAAGCATTGATGTGATACCAACTCATGTGATATCACTACATTCCTCCCCCTTTCTTTCATAGTTGTATAAGTTGGTACACATTTTAGACGTCTGATGAGTGAAGATAGCCTTTGGAAGACGCTGTTTCTGTTTGGTGCCAACTGCCTATCAACAACTCCCTATCAAATTTACTTGAAATACACCTTTGGACATTGCCACTCTTGCAGATACTTGTTAAAAAAACTATCTCAGGAACACATGATTAGTGATCAAAGCAACATAATCCTGCAGATAAAATGAGCCAATAGAATTTCTCATTTATCTCGCTATGTTCTCATACTGTGGTACCAGTTTTTGGCACCTGGCACTTAACCGATATTACTTCATCACTCATCTCAATGAAGGTTTCAGGCATTGTTCCTGGTTTGTCCCGTCTGATTTATTTTTTTGTGTTGGAAAGAACTTGACTAGTGCTGAAGGAAGGTAGTGGCAGATTATACTGTGGTGGAAGGTAACACATGAAACCTCCTACCACAATGAAGACTTCTGTTTATATTTTTGAATGAAAGTAGGTTCCATTCTAAGAATTTGGAGACCAACAGCACTCTCCTATGATGAGTAGTTCTTTTTCTGAGCTTTCAAAGTTTTGACAACGAGTGAAGTCACACTGGGCATGGGGGTCCTGCTCAGCAGTGTGATTCTGAGTCGGTGTTAGTATCCCTCTTGTGTAACGACACCCAGACAGCGAAATTGGTAATCAGGAACTTTTGACACCGAACTTGAATAACGAATTGTCGTTGCAGAATGAGATACCGACTTCATTAGCTTGTCTCACGAAATCTGAGTCTAGGGCAAGCAATCGACTGGAACTCTTTCCATTATCACTGTCTCCATGGAGATAAGCTGTGATAAAGTGGATTGTGTGTGTGCGGTTCCTCTTTTATCTGCCCCCGACTGATGCCACGGAAAGAATTAGTTAGAAACACGTGAAGAAGAAGAAGAGGATTATATAAGAGGAAGACTTACATAGAAGTCTTCTATATCACTTTGTAACTACCTTCCTGGCAATATACTCGTAGTTTCAAGGTTTAAGTTATTTATTAAGATGTTTTTATGGCATCACTGCCATAAATTATCATTAATTTATACTAACCTACCTACCTATGTTGTTGGGCTTATTACGGTGAATAAAATTGAAAAACATGGAAAAGAAAAGTAGATTTACACTTACCGGTTGTAAACCGATGCCAATGAACAAACACAGTAAACAGCAACCCACATAAATATGTATATAGGAAGAAAAAAAAGTGTAAAATAAAAGCACAGAAATATATTTTGTACAAAAGTTAACGTTGAGCGATGTTTTCTTCCTAACCTATCACCGAAAAGCATCGCCATGCCAAGTTTTTTGGGTGTAACGAGCTTTCGGTGCAGATAACAGCGTGAGGGGGGGGGGGGAGGCTAGAGCACTCACAATGATAACAAACCCGTAACGACAAGTTATCGACAACTGACGCTATTGAGTGCGTATTGAATAACAGTCGTCTGTATTTAGTGACATCGATATTTTTTGTTATGCTAACTATATTTCATCATCGTTATGATGCCATACCGAGTTGCAGAATCGCACTGCAGGGGGGAGAGGTGCAGTGACGTCACTTGTTGCTGAAACTCTGAAAGCTCACAGAAAAAGAACTAGTCATCGTAGGAGTGCGGTTGGTATCAAAGAACCTACTTTCATTTAAAAATGGGGAAGTAACATAAACAGAAGTCATGGGTGCCCCTCATTCGAAGCCCTTCTACCTCCTATATATGTATTTTGTTTCAGTAGTTGAATAATCTGTTTTTGGGCGTCATTTGCAGTGGATGGTTCCTGTCACCTTGTCCAACTAGCTCTCACAAAATACATACCGTCGATTTTTTTATTAATTTTTTTCAGTATCTTATCCACATTTAACACTTTTTTCCATAACCTACTCATTGCACTTCCAGGCATACTAAGATCTCGAATATTCTTTAGCAGTTACACCTACTTGAATCCCGCACTGTATCATGCACATCATACTTTTTTCTCGATCACATAATGCAAATTCATATTGGGTTCACGATATTTGGTACAATGTTTATTATATAGAAAAAAGCGAACTAAATTGAAGTTTTACTGTACGTTGAACGTTAAATTATATCAATAATTGATAAGATATTGTATGTTGTGGGGCTACTGTCACATTCTTCCACTCGTAGTGGCAGGAATGGGTGGCAAAACGCTTAGGTACCTGCCAATTGTATTTTCAGTGTTTGTGGATTGTTCCAACAAATGCATGTGGGGTAAATGTACAAGTGTTTTTGCACTGTGGGCTAGATCTGGGGTTTATACCGTCATTTTTTATTGTTAATTAACAAAATGGAAATCCCTGTATGGACCGTAACCGATTTCATTTTCAAGTTTTGTCGTTGCTACAAATGCTGGTTAGGCCGGTTGTCCCTTTCAACTTTATCGAGCTCGATGAGATGTTTCCAGCTAGTCCTATATTTTAAGGTTAACGGTTATGATTAATCTGCCAAATCGGCTAACTAGCCTTTCAGTAAATCCTGTGGCCTAACTCCGTTCATCTAGTGACACAGACGATTCCTACCAACGTCTTACTGAATTGTAATAGGACATATTTATAGCTAATTGAATTGAACCAGAGGATTATAGTGGATACCTGCACTTTTCTGTTCAACCGCAGCACAAAAATAGGGATTGGTTGATCATGAAACACGGATGATGCGCTTGAACTGATGAAAAATGAATGCATAACTTCAACATTCAGCGTGTAACATTTACCTTACGAAATGTGTAACTGAGGAGTGGTTTGTCAAAAGTGAACATAATAAATATGCATTTCCGAAAAATATTCAGGAGGTGGAAAAAACTATTGCCGAAATAGTGCCCCCATATTTTCTGAATATAGCATTGAACGGACAGGCATAGCAGATGTTGTCCCAAAATATGAACTTACTACTTCCAAAAATTGAGGAGTAATCGCCATTTTAATGTTGGATACGTGGTTTTTATTGAAAAACGTGGAAATGTGAACTTTTGAGAGCCCAATTTCTCGAAAACCCCAATATTTCCATTCAGATCACCAAATTCAAGTAGGTACTAGAACTAATATAAATATACGGACGAATATATTCGGAATAATGTATTATAAACGTGGAGTATCCACCTTCAACGACATATATCGGATTAAAATTTGAAAAAAAACCTATTCCAACATGAAAAACCCGAATGATGTTTGAACAAAAAGCGCTGCAAAGTCCTCCTTGGTCACATGGGTTTATAATTCTATTGGACATACAAAAATGTTGGCTATTCATTTAACGTTCCTTTCATGTATGTTTAGTAGTAGGTATGGAAACTTCCACAGTTACTTTTGACGGTTTTAACCAATTTTGAACCCAAAAACTCGAATTAGACTCCTGTTTTTAACGAATTATTATTTATCAATTGTCTTGATTCACCTGTTAATACTACCTCCTGTGTTGTTATACACATATCTTGTTATTACAGCCATTTTCACAGGTTTTGATTCTTCACTCAGTGGTGAAAATCAACTTCATATTTGGCCTCTTCACCCTAACAAACATGGAAAACGATACCTCACAAGCACGGGTTTACAAAACGTCAAAAAATACCTAATTTTGTACGAATGTTTCATCCATAACACCGCTCGGTGTTTTCCGATCGGGCTGCCCAGATAGGTCACACAACCAGGGCCCAAATAGAGCATGTATGCTTAAGAACGATTTTTTTAGACCAAAAATTTAGGTAGATATTGATGGCACAGTGGATGAACGTAGCATTTTTGAAACGTAAAACAAAAATTTTGTGATTTGTTCCCGAAAAAAAAATGTCTGAACCAAATACATAGGTGTATTATTCAAATAAACCTAAGGCGCGTTGGATGGAAAAATGACACTCAAGAAACAAAATCACAGCGTTCACAGTCCAAAGGTGAGGAAACCCATGCTTATTTGCTTATCTGATACATTTGCCCAAGAAGGCAGCCGGTGCACTGGGTAGGAAAATATGTCTTCAACATGAAACTCCATGCCTTCTGTTGGACTTGATGTCAATTTATGAATTTAGAATTCTAACACCAGGTTGCAGTTCAGACGTTTTGGATGGGGAAAAAAGTTTTTTTTTTTCAACTGGCAGTGAATTTGGTCTTGGATATTATGTTCCTTTTTTATTAAAATGAGCTGGAAAAATTGTAGGGAATGGATTTGGTACCTTTTGATCGAAAAGCCCAACTCCACCACTAAAATAACTAGATTTTGTCCTGTTAGGAATGCTAGAAGCTGTGGTGCAAGGGGGGGGGGGGGGGGGGGTCTGTTACAAACATACGAGAGATGCGGAAATAGAAAGAAAAACACGTTTTTCCAAATAGTTGACCTGTTCCCGTTTGAAAAATCACTCCTCAGTTCTGGCAGTACACTTTCGGACGTGACGAATAATTTCTGCTGTGATTATTGTACTAGGCAGGGATAGAAAAATGTGTTCAACCCAACCTGTGCCAAAAATACTCGTAGTTCGCATGTTTTAATTTTAATATACATACCTCGCACTACTTGCTCCAAGACTGATGATACATTTAAAACCTGCATTATTTGGGCTAATAATTTGTAAAGAAATAACTATAAATCATTCTGAATATTTACGATATCTTGAGCATATGAATTGGCCTGTATCGTCCCCATGGTAGGTAGGTGAAATTCTTTTAAAATCCATTGAAAGCCTTACGTCTCACACTCGATGACGATTATAAATTATTAGTAATGAGCTCAATATTCCTTCGTTGAACTGTAGTACCTACCTACTTTTGAAAGGCAAGTCATATTTCATACATACCTTTTAATTTGATATGCAGTTAAGACCAGATAGCCAACCGACTTTGAAGTAATAAGTGGGACCAGTAATTTCACCAAAGTTAGTAAATAAGTGAACTAGCGATACGAGCGCTTTATTAGTGGAACGTGTTTTGTTTCATTTAACACGTACATAAATATTTGAAGACCTCGAAATTAAAGTTCATTTCTTCGGCAGGGGTTTCTTCCGGGGGGGGGGGGGGGGGGGTCCTGGATATTTTCCTGTCTAATCACAGCAGTCATTATTGTGGTTACTAGTTGTGAGTAGGTAGTTTCTTAAGGAATGAGGGTTAACCATGGTCTGAAAAATGTTCTTTTATTCATTTGTTTAAGTGAAAGTAGATTCCATCTTGAGTATTTTGGCATCAGCCGCACTCTCCTACGATAAGTAGTTTTTATTCTATGATTTTGCACTAGTGACGTCATACCGGAGTCCCACCCAGTGGAGAGGGCGTGCAGTGACATCACTCGTGTAGGAAACAGAAAAAAAACCCATAGAATAAAAACCACTTATCGTAGGAGTGCGGTTGTTCTCAGAATTGTCAGGATGGAATCTACTTTCATTTAAAAATATGAACTGAACGTGTGGGTAACGCTCATTCTCTCCCCCGGCAAGCGCATCAGACGTGTTCCTGGTCAAATTCCCTCTACGCAATTTAACCAAATGATACAAGACTGTTGTTTTCCTGCTAACTGAACCATTTGTTGTAACGAATGCTGCCAACGTTGACTAATCAAGAAGTTCAAAAATTTTCGTATTTTATATAAAGGTTGTATCCATAATATATTGTATCAATAAATTATTATCAATAGCTATTCACGATGCACTTGAAATAAATGAATGGTATAACTTAATTACAGCATATTTTTGTAAGATTAGGCATTACAATGAGATTTATGATGTCATCAACTGCTGCAAGGCAGAAGACGGTGATCGTGTCTCCAGTACAAATAATAGGTATATGAATATGAAATATAATTACGATGTTATTTTCCCATAAGCCGTTGTCATTTCTTATCCTTACCGTCTCAGCTGGATTGAACTTCTAGAACACTAATATTCAACTGAAATTGGACCTAGTGAGCTGGGGGTGTCATCCAGTTGTAACATCCACAGAAATCTAGTGTGTAAATGGCTCCAGTTATAGTTGGAAGAAGCCGAAGCCTTCTTAAGGTCGATTTGAATATCTGTGGTGTTATCGTTCCACAACGGGTGCTCCAGGAAAAACCTACAACTGGGAACTCCGAGGTTGGAAACCACCATCGTAATGTTACTGAAAATCATTTACTGATAGAGAACTCAGCTCCCACAAATATGGTACTGGTGGGCTTGGAAATAAATAAAAAGGGCATTAATCACCAGGCTTACACCAGAGAGAAGTATGGCTTACACTTTAAAAAGAGAAAGTGGCTTAAGTCTCAGAAAGAGTACAGCACAATGGCTTGAGAATGATAATTGGCCAATACCACGTTTATACACAAAGGATTTCATTTATGACATTTCCTGGAAATCTGCCATCGGGGATATAATTTCCTTCAAGAAATATACATTAAAATAAGTACATATATCAGCGCATACCCACCTACCCAAGTTCTGCTACCACGTAATGGTGCAATGGCTTCTACTTCTAGGGATGGGTAGAATAACTTTTACGAATTAGCGGTTCCTGAAAAAAATTAATGTAGTTGCTCTTTCAAGTCTACAGTAACAGCTACAACTGAGCCGCAACAGAAATACAAATAGTATCAACAAACACTCAAGAAACCAACTTCTTTCTCATATTCCTCCACGCTACTAAATTACGAGCAACTGTTATTTTAAACTGCTACTTTTTCTGGAAAATAACAGTGATTAGCATGATGCTGAAGTAACTGAAACGCCCATGCTAGTAAATTACGAGCAACTGTTACTTTTTCTGGAAAATAACCAATATTAGGGTGGTCGTCCACTGGAAGCGTATTTACGCGGTACGGCGCTGCACGCGGGTACGAGCGACAGGGGTCGTCCACTGCAAGCGCCTTCGTGCGTCGGGCTTCAGTTTGTTTTCAAGTATATTCGAGAAAACTGGGCAATTTTCCTTTTTATTCGTCATGGACCCAGAGGAATTGTATTTCCTTGAAAGCAGCAACCATTTGCGAAGACGGATGTTGGATCAAAGAGCATGTTGGGCGGACCCGATCCTCTCCAAAAGGGAATCTTTCGGGGATTTTCACCACTTTCACCATTAACTTGAGGCTGACCCTAACAAATTTTTCGATTATTATCCGTTTTATTAGTGTTATGATCCATTTTCTGCCCAGAGGGTAATTTCCATCTTCTCAAAACGGGGCCTGCGCGTGAACTGACTCGAAATGACCAGGGATACGAGTAAAATGGTAGTTTGGTATTCCGATGAACCTTCCATTAGCGATTCCAATGTTTATTTGCAAGGAACTCCACCAAAACCGGTAGGAAAGTGATACTGAAAACAATGGTATTGAACGAGCTGCGAGCGGCAGATCCAACTTTTTTTTGATCTGCCGCTTGTAGCGCGTTGCCGCTCGTGCGCCCGCTCGAACACGTTTCCAGTGGACGATACCACATATAACTCAATGTAGTTGGATCTGTAGCGCGTGTCGCTCGTTGCCGCTTGTGTAGCGCAAAGCGCCGCGCCGCTCGAGTACGCTTCCAGTGGACGACCCCACTTAGCATTATGCTAAAGTAACTGAAACGCCCATCCCTATCCCCTTCCCCCAGAGCTCAACAAAGGTAAGGTGAGGTGTGTGTGATGTCCCCTCGGTAAGACACTGGTTAGAGTAATGAAGTGCAATGCTTCCAGAAGTTCTGGAAATCCTTTATGCCGCATTTGCAAATCTCGAGCCCTGGTCCATTATGGACGGGGTTCTCATATACCGTCACAAGTTAAAATAATTTTTGACGGGGTTCTCATATACCGTCACAAGTTAAAATAATTTTTGAATCTTGAAAAATGCCTGGTAGATACTTAGATCCCTCTTCACTCAAAACGAACGTTCTTCCATCTGGAAAAGGTTCAAAGAATAACAATTCACGGATGACAGGTCAAGTGATGCATTGCCATGAAGTCATCAGAGTACCATACCTGCCCGAATACTTCCCTCCCCCCCCCCCCCCCAACCATGCAATTTTAATGGCTAAAAGATGTAAATTAAGCTGCAGAGGAACAGGGCCAGTAAAAGACTTGGAACATAAACGTTCACTTTTAATAATCAACAAAAACAAACTTATAAAATCATGAGTACCACTGGAAACAAGAATATCATCAGTCGAGTAACAATGAATAAGGAAAACTGTAATTTTGTTCAATCCGTAATGACAGCACAGTCTGCGCACATCAGTCCGTGAGTTTGAAAAGTACCAATCAGTCTACTTCCAACAATCCAGACAAGAAAATAAATAAATGAAAATATTGGTTAACTAATATATCAAGTAATTTACTTCTCATTGGTAATTTGGTTTTGTACTTAAAACTCATTACTGTGTAATAATTCGAAGTCTCTGGGTGAATGTCATGGAAATGTAACATGGTGTTACATTTCAGTGTGATACAACTTTCATCGCATTGATAAATTAATGTGTAGGACATCAATATTTTGGAGGTTGCTATGAAGCCCGTCCACGTTTGAACCGAACCGTTCGTCGTAAATTTTTGTGCATACGGTTTGCGAACCACCGTGATCCAGTAATGCTGGCGAACCACCCATGAACCGGGTTTTTTCAATAGCTAGGTGCGTGGGGACCGTTCGAGCCACTGTCCAGACGGCAAATACCTGTCCACACGTGCGAACCGAACCCCATTGTGTTTGTGGAAAAGGACAAAATTTGGATCGTGATGGACGTTTCGCAAACCGTTCGCAAGCGTGTTCCCTGCACTGTCCACTCGAGGGAATGTCAGGTTCGATTCGAACGTGCTGACAGGGCTTAAGTGATACATAGGATATACACGAAACGGGTCAGCAAAAAGCTAGAAATCGATTCCTTGGCTCATTTCCGATTTTAAAAAAATGCCTCCTATCTTTTCTTTTTTAAACCATCCGTTTTGGTGTTATTGGACAATTTAATACGTAAATCGCGTTCTTTTTACATACAGCTGGCCATAACACCCATTTTTACAGGAGCTAAAAAAAAGATGAAATACTTTTGAAAAGCCCATTAAATTTCCTTTCAGAATAAGCTATTTGGAAAATTTTCGAGTGATTTGAACTTTTGCGAAGTTGTCAAACCGCAAAGTGCTCTAGCTCAAAAAGGGAATCCTATTTGCCAGACAGGGAAAACTTCCTCAGGAAATTCATGGATTGAAGGAATTCTTTGTTCTCACTAAATTTGAAATGAAGTTACAACAGATCAAAACATTCCCTTGGACAGCCTGAAACGTGCTGATAGTGAAATGAAGATCGTTAAGTTGGAGTATTCTGGTACAAATACGCAAGAGGGATCTCGGGACGTCCTGCAGTCATCCTTTAATTTTTTTTACCCATTTAAATGGGGTTATTTGACAATTTTTATACTTGAATCGCGTTTTTGACATACAGCTGGCCGTAACACCCATTTTTACAAGAGCTTAAAAAAAAGATGAACACCGTTGAGAAGCTCATTAAATTTCCTTTCAGAATAAGCTATTTGGAAGAATTTTTAAGTGGTTTGAACTTTTGCGATGTTGTCAAACCGCATAGTGCTCTAGCTCAAAAAGTACCCCTGGAATCCCATTTGCCAGACAGGGAAAACTTCCTCAGGAAATTCTTGACGCTCACTAAAATCTGAAATCAAGTTACAACAGAACAAAATATTCCCTTGGAAAGCCTGAAACGTGCTGATAGTGAAACGGAGATCGTTAAATTGGAGTATTCTGGTAGAAATAGGCAAGTGGGATCTCGGGACGTCCTGCGGTCATCCTTTAATTCGCCCTAAATAACAAATTTCTTAACGGTTTTTTCTAACCGAGTATTTACATAGTTTGCGGATAAAATTTGGATTTTTTCGGTGCCTACATCAATGAACCATTGTTTACGAAATTGGCAGATGGATAGTCCGTAAAGCTATTTCAGGTTTTGTTGTTAGCTCCGCTATGGTCCCATCGCTGAAAGACCACGAGTGAGTACCGTCTATGACTACAGTAGCAGCGATGCACTTGGAAATGACAGTGATGGATGGAGTGAAGGCTTCAGCAGGGAGCCCGCTTGGATCGGGAGTGATCGGGGAGTATATCAAGTCTCTGAGCGTGTAGAACAAGCGAGAATCGTCTATAACGAAAATCAGAAAATCACCATGCGATCGCCCCGAGAAAAACAAACAACCGCAACCAAAACACCGTAAACAAAAACAAACATCGCAATCAAAACTGGAAACAAGCATTATTATTATATCATCCAATTATTATTATCATTGTTATACACATAATAGGTATATCATTATCATTCACACTTGTGTCTCCCCATAGAGCAGTATCAACCAACCAACCACAAAGCTTTTCATTTTTGTGTTACTGATCACTGCAATGAGTTAAACTTTAACGTGCGTTGGAGTCGCTGATCGGATACCATGAGCCAGATGGTCCAACGTTGGAACTGTTAATCTGAACCTTCTTTCTAGAGGTGGGCAGTTCTCTTGAAGAAATAACTCCGCTAACTGAACTACTAGACTTAGTTCACTTCATTGAACGTTCGTTCACTAGGACTACAGAGTAAAAGAATCAAGGACTCTTAGGTGTCTAGAGATAGATGTATGAAAGGGGGGACTAAAGAACTATCGTTCTGTGCATTATGAACGAAGATCATAAGAACTAGTAACTCACTCACTGAGTTAGTTCTTGTAGTTCACAGGAACAGTGGATATTACAGAAGGAGTTAGAATGAACCATAGTTCCTTTAGTTCATTAGGAGTCACTCAGATGGGGTGAATTAATACTATTCACTTGAGGAGTTGATAGTATACACTGAATGAAATTTCCTATAGTTCAATACCAATTAATACTAATTACTTGAGAAGTTTACAGTATCCACAGAGTGATAGTTCCTTTACTACAAGAGGAGTTGATAGTATCCACAGAAGGAAATTTCCTTTAGTTCATTGGAGTTGTTCTTGTGTGATTGGAAATGAAAAAGAACTGGAATGAACTACTAAACTAACTCAAAAGAACTCGTTCAAGTCCCTCAGATGAACTACTCTTACCCATCACTAATTACTCCTTTCACATTTATACACACAAGGACTTAATAGCCTTGTTCACGTTCTGCAGAGCACTGGAGTATCTACAACCATCAATATTCAATAAACCGATGTACTGCAATTTAATTTATTTCTTAACTTACCGAATGGAAATTGCAAGGAGTCGTTGAATTTGGAAGTTATCTCAACTAATTTTTCAGGTCGGAATTCCACGTTGGCGAGTTTGAACAGCCTGTGAACCTGAAATTATAGTTGTTGATATAAAAAATATCGCATTAGGGAATATGACTACTGACCCCCAGAAATACCTACAATATACTAGGGATGGGAATCGATGCTTCACCATTTTGAAAAAATTGAAACATCAGAAACAGTTAATGGAAAACATCACCACCTTTTTTTTTAAATTTTATTCGTATGGAAACATCGGAAAACATCGATGCTTCATCGGAGGAAAAACATGGATGTTTTCGCAACATCAATTTAACAACACACATCGAACATCGAAACATCAACACCCATCCGTACAATATACAAGGGTGACGATAACAAAATGATTATACCTTTTTTGACAAAACCGGTATGGAGCTGATTCGGTTAGAGAAAATATCATCACGGAATAGTTAACTTCAAGTTGAAAACTTAATCCCATGTGATAAGTTTTAATGGGAGATATACCCGTAACTGGTAGTAACAACAGGCTAGACAGAGAAGGTGGGGGGGCTGTACTGCCTGTCTTAAATTAAAATTTTGTCCCTCCAAGATCACACCAAACTACACAGCACATCTAACCCTGGTATTATTACAATATACTATGATGCATAGTATATTGTATACTATGATGTATCGAACCCTGCATGTATATACAATATATTATGATGTATCTAACCCTGGTATTATTACAATATAACAATACGAACTAAATCACTCGCGAAAACCGGTTTCGGTGATCAAACCATCGTCAGTAACGAACAATAACTCCGAGTTATTGTCCTGTATTGAGCCTGGAGTTATTGTTACTGACGATTGTTTGATTACCGAAACCGGTATAACAGTGTTTTTTGCGTTTTCTCGTGTATTAGTGGAAATAGACTATTTTTTCAATAACTCCGTTTTTCTTTACAATATAACAAGTCCGTATCTTGATAATTTCTTCCTCGGCAGGGTTATAAATTGATCCATAAACGCCCTAATTAATTCAGAGGTTGATAAACTGGGCGAAATTGGGCCAAAAAGCAGCCTGATGGCGGAAAGGTGGGAAGATGAAATAATCAGGTACCCACCACCTCTGTATAAACTTGGTGTAAAGAACAAGTCTTTACCTTTGAGTGAGAATTCGACAGCCTGACGACTTACAATCTGCTGTTTTTCCCAGTGAAACTACCCAATCGATTTCTGTGCCCTAACCCGTGCAGCGTACTCCACATCAAATGGGGGGCCATGCAAAATACTGGAAACTGATCAACTTACTTTTTGAAGTGATATCCGATTCATGGACATATGCCAGGACGTGGATCCTGTGCCGGTTGACACACATACGCCCGAGCATTTGACGTGTGTTTTAGGGACACCAGGAACGTCAATGATGACATTGGTAACTTGCGATGGACGTCTCTCCGCCACGAAAATCTAAAAAGTACAGTCGGTTAACTCGTATTCTCACCAGCAGACGCATAGATGAAAAACAAGCAAACTGAGCCATAAATCGCCTTAAATGTTTGGAGACCAACAGACGATACCCAAATAAATACAGGCCATGAAACACGGACGGATTTTAAAACCTTGTCAAATTTTGAATGTGGGGGGGTTGAAAATATGCAGTTTGTAGAGCAAATCGGTGAATTTTAATAAGACAAAAACACTGCAAGCTCCTTGTCACGTGGGTTTATTATTCTATTGGACTTACCTACAGAAATGATGGGTTTATTATTCTATTGGACATACCTACAGAAATGTTTGCCGTTCATTTATGGTTTCTTTTGTGAGCATCCCCCCCCCCCCCCCCCCCCCCCCCCTTCAAATTATCTTTGATCATTGATAGTGACATTTAATTGTCTTGATTCACCTGATTGATGTGAGGTATAAATATCCACGTTTTTAGGGCGAGAAGACCAAATATGAAGTTGATTTTGACCGGAGTGAAGAATTGAGGTCGTCACAAAGGTTCAGCTCCCAAAAGGCCAGAAAAGAAGAATTTGAAACCCACAAAAACTGCCCGTTGTGTAATATAAGGAAGGAAATACGAAGTAAAGATATCTGATGTCAAAAAAGTGCCTTATATCATATACATCACAGCCGGGCTATGTGTGTGTGTGTGCATGCATAAAATCGGTAAGGCATTATAATCTCCATAGGGATCTCGGTGATCAAGGTCTCCACTCATTCAGTCTAACGTTAGGTAGGTACTTTATTGTGTTCAAAAGTAGTCAAGTTACATTACAGGAAACTTCAGCTATTATATCGTTTACATATTGATCTTGTTTATTCCGTTTTAATTTCTCCCAGATACTACTCCCAGGTACTCTAACTTTCTCGAAAGGAAGGTTTAGGCAGAAAACGAGTGTGAAATTTGAATTTCTGAGTTCCCGCTAGAAATGACTAGGTATCAGGTAAACTGCCGAGTAGTTCAATTCAAATCTCCCTTGTTGTGCTAGTGCATCACTTTAAACGATGTACAGAACCACAATCACATGGATGGATGAAACAAAAAATTCATAAATAAATTTAAAAACCTTGTCCTTAAAATCAAACCGAGGGGGGGGGGGGGGTTCACAGCTAATGTTCTTGAAGGTTGCCAGAAAAGTCTGCCATTTCTATTGTTGGGTTGTTTGCGGCATTGAGAACCTTCACCTTCGAAGCTTTTTGCTCCACCTTGGACCAACAGCCAATCAGATGTCAATAGACCTGATACGTCATTTCTTGCCGCGTTTCTGCTTTTAATCACCCTCATTTAAAAAATAGGTACCGCTTATTTTTGAAAACTGGCTTCAAACTACGATCTTTCCACACAAACAAATTTTAAAAAAATAAGGAAATTGCCCATTATAACCTTCTATCACACTATACTTTTCACAGTTACTTGAACTAAAATATTCAAAAAAAATCATCTTTAGACTCACTGGAATACCCAACTGCATGTTTTCCGAAAATGTACATAGGTATTTGCTGAACACATTGTGCTTATTTTCAACCCTTGTAGGTACCTTCAAAATTTTAAATTTGACAAGGTTTTAAAAGTCATCCGTTTCTCCTGACCCAACATGACCCTGTACATCCTCTTTTTTCATTAGAAAGTAGAGTTCAAGGTGAGATAATCTTTTGTATGAACTTTTTTGGTTAGGCAACTTTGAGGATAAAGTAATAATTAAATATTATTTCTATAAACTAATTAGAAAGTTTAAAAAAAGTGACCCATTCCAGGCTGGGGCTTTTCGTCCGACTGCCCTGTCAGCGTCGCGGACGTGATCAGCTGTCCTCCAATGGGAGGACCAGAATTCGTTCTGATCAGTTTGCTCTTTACTTGGCTACTCATTGCCTCGCCCCCTTGAGTGGAGAGGGGTTCGCCCAACAGGTTCATGGGTCATACTTGGACGTGTCGCCACGTGTCACGGCGTCACCCATCCAAGTAATAATCACGCTCGAGGTATCTTAACTTCGGTGATCTCATGGGAACCGGTTTATTCCACCTGTTAAGGCCGTTGGGCTAATAATTAGAACAGTTCCGTCGATAAACTAGCAACGCAAAAAAAAGGATGTGGAACGAAACCGGGCCACTTCCGACCCAAGGTTATTGTCCATTAACATTAGTACTAAAAAAAGACTCGAAAAACCAGGAAAACTAAAGACGAATATTCGTAGAACTTGTTGTTCAACAGAGTCACAACTATCGGGACCTTAATGACAAAATTAATATTGATAAAGAGAACAGACTTACTTCATTGAGTGCCTTCGAAGGTAAAACTCGTGTCGTGACGGGAGCACATTGATCAACTAAGGTGCTGTGGTTTTTCCCTCTACAACAATACCATATCACTACCTTAAAAAGAGAATTTAATAATAAATAATTATTGAAATTACGTGTTAATTACGTTTAAGTAAAAAGTAACAGTGATACGAATGGGATTTTAGTGGCCTGAGTATCGGCAAGAAAGTCGTCTACAGACGATTCAGAGACCCGACGCCGAACTATACAAGGAGAAGAACACTGTTACGGCCAGTCACCGGATCGGAGCGATCGGAGTGTACCAACGTCTGACCACACGGGGGAAACTGGTCCACAGGGCCCGTGCGGCTGCACGGTCGAAACCCCGCTTGCCTAGTAAAGTTACATTGACTAGAGCCTTTCGAATCACATGATTCAAAGCATTGTCACACCCAATAGTCGGGATACGGCCTTAGAGGCGTTCAGGCTTAATCCCAAGGATGGTAGCATTGCACCACCGGCCTGTCGACCGAGTGTGTGCACCAAATATCCGAACCTGTGGTTCCTGCACCCCACGGCTGGTCTGAACCTGCGGTTCAATGCTATTAGAAACGATGAATGAGATGAATTAGACAGACACGGATAAGAAGGGAAATCGATTTCCAATTTTTTCAAAAAAATCGTTTTTTAAAATCGATTTTTGAGCTGATTAAAATTTTGAATCGATCTTTCACTTCATATTTTCAAAAAAATCGTGAATCGATACTTTTCTTCTGATTTTGAATGAATCATTTTGTGAACTTGCAAAAATAAATAAACCTGAAATGTGAAATCATTTTGATATATGAAACTGAATAAACCTCTCCATCCTGTGGAGTACGAAGTTTCAGCACTGTTTCCTGTTTACCACCGAAGATCACCATTACCATGGAAGTTCCCTACTCCCATGCTGTTAGTAGTGTTACCTACCCTCGTTCTCGTCTTACCTTCCAATTTTTAATTCAACGTCCACGTGTCCGTTCGGGTGATACACGACATTTCTTTGTGTTTTCGGCTTTTTGAGTTTGGTGAAGATTTGTGGCGTGAACAACGTAAATTGTTGACTTGAATAATGTTTTCCGATCTAGATGTATTAGGTATGTAGTTTGAAAAACCACTAATTTATTTTCTAGAACAGAAATTACCTATGTGGTTTGTTTTTCAGCAATAAGTTATTTGTTTCACTTAATATCCCCTGTTAGAAGGTAATTATTGTGAGCACTTCTATATTATATTTTTAGTGTAATATTATTTTAGATACCTACCAATTCATAATTTAATTAGGTATGACATTCAATTTTTTTGTAGGTATTGAAAACAAGTATAGAGTTTGTACATCACAGATTTTTTGAAAATCGATCTTTCCAGTTCAATACTGAATCGATTCAGAAAATCGATACTTTATAACAATTTCCCATCCCTATTCTGGGGACGTTGATTGCAGTGTAGGCACCATCTGGGACAGTAAACACAGCCTATTTTTTGTTGTACTTAAATCCCTGCACTCTTGCCTGCATGCTAACCTTCAGTAATTAGTCAAATCCGCACTTACTTGCCCTAGGAAGTATGCAGGGACAAATAGATTATTGGGCTCATTGAACATTTTACCTCGACCTAGGTACAATGGACGACGATATTATATTTCAATGTCCCTCCCACAGAACCAAAGAGGTTAGACGAAAACCAGACCTAGGTAAGAACATCTAGGCAAAAGAAAAAAACCAAGAAATTATATTTTTTAAATCCTTAAAAAAAATTGTATATAAAAATTTATATATCTATTAAACAAATTAGAAATCTAGGTCTTTAGATGAAATATAGACTGTCTCTTACGGTTCAGGCAAATGGATTCCAATCTTTTCAGGCTCTTGGCTGAACTGTCCAGTTAGTTTCACTTCAATTCGAGTTCGGAATTTCCACTGAAAGTTCTTCTGAAATTATGATGAAAATTAATAAATGAGGAGATAATGTAAGAGTATATTTCTTGTTAGTTCAAATAATAAAACGGATTTTCCCTTCTTTACGTTTTAATAAACCTTGATAACTCCACTCCCACTATTTCAGTTTGGTATAAAATGTAATCCGGATGTCTAAGGGTAATACCCAGGGTATGCGAGATATGCTTGCCTCTCACAAGAGAACTCGTATCAGGTAGGTTTCGTTGGATAAAAAAAACAAAAACAGGAAATTGGTTGTATACTATAAGTAATATGATTAGGAGTAAAGACATCATTACACCTAAATACACCTCATTAAAATTACCTTGCGTATGAGGTCAGTGGCAGCGTCATACTTGATGTTAAGAGGCAAGCACAAGTAGCCGGAAGACTTGTGAGGGTTGGTGTTGAAACCCAACAAAGGTTTATCCCTCGTTTTAATTTCTGATGCTCCCATAAGGAATGTGCCATCGCCGCCGGCAGTGACCACCATGTCAGCCCAATCGATGGCTTCAGCATTGTATTGCGGCCTTCAATATAAAATGGAGAATTTCTGAATTGTTTCTATTTTTAATTTTTAAATGATCAGAAAACTCTTGGAAAGATTGTAGTTCGAAGCAAGTTTTCAAAAATAAGCGGTATTTTTTAAATGAGGGTGATTAAAAGCAGACATTCAGCAAGAAATGACTTATCAGCACTATTGTCATCTGATTGGCTGTTGGCCCAAGGAGGTGGAGCAAAAAGCTTTGAAGGTGATTCTCAATGCCGCCAACAACGCAACATTAGAAACGACAAACTTTTCTGGAAACATTCAAGAACCATAGCTGTGAACCTCCCCTTGATTTGATTTTGAGAACGTATTTTTTTAAATTATTTATAAATTGGCATTTCCATCATCCACTGCGGTTCTTGTATAGCAGCAGAATGTACAGGCATCGTTTAAGGTTACGCACTAGCGCTCTAAGTGGGATTTTAGTTGAACTACTCAGCAATTTACCTGATACTTCATTTCCAGTAGGAACTTGGAAATTCAAATTCCACACTCGTTTTTTTGCCTAGACTTTCTGACATAAACACTTCAGAAACTGGTCAATAAGTGTTAATTTCCCTTATTGAACAGAATTTGGTCAAAAAAATGAGAATTTGCAACCCACGAAAATTGCCCATTAAATTAAAGCAATGAGCTCGTGCAGAATGTTCCCATCACGCACCACAACCCACATGGACGGATTTTCAAAGGGAGTTTACCCAGGTGGGTTTCACAATTTAGCTGAAACTAAGGGGTTTGACGGTCCTGCTGTAATCAATCCATAGCACCTAATCTCAAACTGAAACTGTGTAATTCCAGGTAGAGTGATAGCAGTGCCTGGAGCCATCTTGAGCTTTTCTATATTCGTAGTTACCATTCAATGGAGGTGTTTGGCTTCAGTTACGGCATGATGATGGATGATTTGAGTTCCATTCTGATACTTTATAGGTAGCGTTCATGGAACGTCACAATTCCTTGTGGTCTTTGCGTTCCAAGGGTTCAGTGACATTCCGGCTGTAACGCTCCTCCTAATGGTCCTCGGGACTAACAAGTGTAGCTACCGAGGGTTTCCCGAGTTGAGAGCAGTACGATTAGGTACCATTCGGTGGTTGCAGACTTAATCTCATCATTCCGTGGCTACTTTCAATGAAATGTTTATGCAAAATGCAGATTTGTTGCACATACTGATGCTTAAAGAGGTCCTACGATCGTAAGACTGCAGCAGAAGTTAGTAAGTCAGCAATATAAAGATTTTGAACTCTCTGAACATGATATTCTGCAGTACTCGAAGAATGGTTTGATTTACCTACTAAGTAGGTAGCAGAATGAAGAAAGACCTTACACTTACCTATCAACTACGCTAACTTCAAAACCTGCCTGGTCAAAAGCACACTTCAGATCCTTGGAGAGTTTTTCGTGAAGTTTATAAGTGTGCACCAATGCATCCACATTAGAGCCTCTCTTTCGGAGGCAACGAATAAACTCATCGTCAGACAAAGGTTTGTTCTGATGAATTTTTTCTAGCTCGAATCGAGTACGTTTCTTTAGGATGAGGATCTTCTTCACAGTCCGATCGCCAGCTGCACATAAAGACGAAAGCCCTCTTTTTCGTTCTGTAAATCAACGTAAACTCTTGTAAGCTACAACCATGTCATTAACATACCACTTCAACCGGTGTTAAATGATAAAATTCATGAAAGCTACATTAGTACAATTAAAAATTCAACTTCTCAAATAGATAGGTATACTAACCCTGAAATACTTTAGGCACATGCCTCCACTTATGCATCTGACGATCAGAGGTATCGTTCGGAAGAATGCAGAACAAGCAGCCAAAATTGAGCTGAAAAAACCACTAGAGGATAACAACATTAGTAGGTACATTTATAAACCCTGGTAGAAAGAAATACACCTAGTGGAAACCCCCTGGGTAGGGAGCATAACCCCGAGTTTTGCGAAAAACCTAATAAATCAAATATTACCTGAATAAATTATAACCTTAAATAATTATACACAATTATTTTATAATGCACCTATTTAGATTACCTTACTTCGGAACTAAAGGGTATTAATATTGTCCTTCAATAGACTATGGTCAGTCACACTTTCAATGTTTCCAACGGTGGTAAAAACGCGGATTTCATGAAAGTTTAGGGAATATAAAAAACTGTTTTAATCTCAACTCAAAAATACCATTCAACTCCAATTCTTTTTTTTTTGCGGACAAACAAACACGATTCAAGAAAACATTGAATTAACGTTACGGGAAGCAACTGACGTCAAAACTAATTTCAATAAAAGAGATTGTGCTGGGTTATCAAACATCCCTTCTCTGTGCTTCAACACCCTCCCTCCAACAGCTGATAAATATGCGCGAGCCAATCAATCAACATCATCGATCAGTTTAGATGGACGGCATTTTTTCTAGTACGAAGTGTACACCAATCAGAAAGTGCATTTCTGGACTGATCTCTCACTGTTCACTGTTCTGTCAATGTTAGCTTTTAGTGAGGTTGAAATTCATGAAAAAAATGGGAAAAAATAGGTAGTATGTTTGTGCGTAGGTGTAGGTGTTGTGTTTGTGACTGCTTCTTCGGTGCCGTGAGTTCTGCGATTGAGTGATTTGTCCAGGTATTTACGTTCTACAGTTCGCTATTTAATTTGGAAACTGCACTTCGATTGGGCGTGATCCGATTTGCTTAACTCTTTAAAGTCGAAATTCTCGATAATTATGTTATGTGTCGGTGTGAAATCGTGCACGCTTTTCACCTAAAACGCATGAACGCTGGAATCTGCATTACGTGAAATCTCGATCTGTTCGTATCCATAGTTTGTTGAGTTACAATAAAATATAAAATCCGCCAAGACGCTATGAAAGTCAACGAGAAGAACCTGGCTATGTTTGCAACGTCGGCGAGCACCCCAGTTGACAGGGAAGGCTGGCTTGTGAAGAGAGGAGAGATAAATAAGGCGTTTCAAAAACGTTGGTTCGTCCTCAAAGGGAATCTTCTGTTTTACTTCGAGAAAAAGAGCGACAAAGAACCGACGGGTTTCATTGTCCTGGAAGGATGCACTGTCGGTAAGAATATTATTATACAAGTTGATACGGAGATTCTGTCTTCTTTTTTTCCATTGAAAGGACCTACTTGATGCATTTTTCGTTGGCGCTATCACTGTCCTGACCTTGTCTTGAATGTGTAAGTACCTTAAAACTAAAGTGAGGGCCTCTATTTGCACCTTTTCCTCCAGATTTGCCTCTCCCTTGGTTTCTCTTCCTCTTGTGCTCTTGTAGGTGTGAGCGTGGGTCTCTTTCTTTATCAGATATTCACACATTACACGTTAGGGCCTGTGGCCACTTCTCATCCCAAATTTCGAAGATTTGTGGGAACTTAATACCTGACATACCTACCTACCTAGGTCGACATGGCCTATCTATGGTCGAGCCATTGGTAAACAATGTTAATGGTTCATTATTTGCAAAAATCGCAACTTCGGAATATTTTTCAGGAATTTCGAGGTCAGTAGGACACGGTGTGTTATGGCGTGGTTGTGTAGGCAGCTCTAGAGGTACACAGTCCATCATAATACCTACTCACTTTATGAACCAGAATTTGTATGTTTCTTTGTAGAATTGGCAGAAGACGAAGGGCAATTCGGGTTCAAAATCGTCTTCCATGGGCAAGGCAACAGGACTTATGTCTTGGAGGCCGACTCCCAGGACTCTATGGAGCAGTGGATGAAAGCTTTGGCTTCAGCGAGCTACGACTATATCAAGTGTATGGTGTCAGAACTCGAGCGGCAACTCCAAGAAATGGAAAGTGAGTATCACTCTCAGTTATCAGGAGGTTATTTTCCTTTCTTTATGCTGGTTTGTCAGTTTGGTCATGAAAATTTCAGTCTGATTTGGTTGTAGACAGGGTGGGAAGTGAAATGAGAATTGTTGCCATCCAGTAATAACTAACATTCCCTCGCGCATATTGCGTTTTAGGCCGTCGGGAACGAATTTAATTCCCTGTCTGCCCTGGCTCACAGGTTGTTGCTACTGGCTCCAGGGACCTTGCCGTATGTTTCTTGGTTTGTTCGGACAGACAGTCCCGGACCAGTCCAGGGTGGAACTGCCTTCTGATGAGGGGATAGAACCGTCCAGGGTTGAGCCCAGAATTGTGTCCAAACACGCGCTGATGATTCCAAATGGATAACCTGAAGCATTGTACTCTTCCACATAAGCCGAAGGTAGAAGCATTGAGTTCGCATTTGCAGGATCAATAGTCCTCGAGAAAATCCAGGACTGTTAGAACTAGTCCCAAACGGTCCTGGTCTGTCCAAACAGCCAACTGTCGATCCAGGACCAGTTCTGGCGTTGTCCGAACGAACCTTCTCCTGTCCTCAGCAAGATACTCTATTTTAAGTTTATTCACCAGTTCTCTACACCTTGTTATCGAGATTGGCACGCCTAAGTACGTCAACGTAGAAGGTAGAAGGTAATGGAGACGGCATCCACCCAGTCCATCATTGTGCACCAGAGGGGTTGATGAAAAAGAGGCTTCGAGATTGGAATGGGTAAAATTGAGCTTGCATTGACCATTGAATGGACCAAATGGGGCTGAAGCACCCATAGCAGATTACCGCATAACAGACTGCCATGCTCCAGGAGTTTTGAAAACTCCGTCGAGTCTCATGTAAATTCAGTAGATCTACTCGGATCTACCAATAAATCCAAGGTATTGGCATCACTGGAAATGCGCTAGTCGGTTGGAGGGGGGGGGGGGGCAGAGCTCTTGGAAAAAATAGATTGAAGCCCGTTTTCAAAAATATGCGATATTTTTTAAATGAGGGTGATTAAAAGTAAAAATGCGGCAAGAAATGACGTACCAGGTCTATTGAAATCTGACTGGTTGTAACCCAAGGAGGCGGAGTGAAGCTTCGCAGGCAAAGGTTCTCAATGCTGTCGACAACCCAACATTAGAAACCTTACCTGTGACTTTCCGTGAACCTCACCTTGAACGAAATGGAGGACATGTCTTTTAAAATGTATTTATAAATTTGGAGTTCCATCTGTCCATTGTGGTTCTATACATTATTTAAAGTGATGCAGTAGCGCTCTGAGCGGGTTTTGAATTGAACTTCTCTGTGATTTACATAATTTCTAGCGGGAAACCAGAAATTCTAGTTTCACACTAGTTTTCTGCCTAGACTTTCCGACATAAAAACCTCATTATGTGGTCAGTAAGTGTTAATTTCCGTTACAGAACAGAATTTGGCCAAAAACCATTAGAATTTGTTGCCCACAAAAATTGTCCAGTCCATTGTGATTATGACCAGCGTATATGCATTATTGACATGTATATACCTTATTGCTGGGGATCTCTCAAAAATTTGCGTGACGACACAAAAAACACGCAGACCGATAGGTCTTTCAACTCTATTTATAGAAGATACTGATAACTTACAGGTGTCTTGTTAATACAGTAATATTGCATGAACCCTTCTTATCACACGTGATGCACCCACCTGGCTTCACCAGCACCTGTTCCGTTGTATTCATTCTCTTTATTCTAACGTTTTCGGACTTCAAATGTACGATTATATCCACTGTGAAAATTGGTTTCTACGAAGTTGTGATCGAGGGCTTTTCATTCACGTTTTATCCTTTAGTTGTTGATCTTGTTGTTATCTTATCTCTTCTAGAGGTGGAAAAAATTGGACCACTGTTTTGTTGGAACTACAGGAACATTTACGCTGTCGTCATGCTGAGTTATTTGTACCATTGCCAAAATGCAAAGAAGAATGTGCCAGTTTACGTGGGGCGCTTTTCAAAAGTCGTGGTTCCGTCAGGTAAATGCATTCATTTCGCCTGACCCAAGAATTCTCGTTGAGCTGAAATTTGGAGGACATTAGTGAACTGGTCAACAAAAATAATGATCACATTATGAATTTGAACTGAACCTCACCATAATTTAGAGGAGACTCTGTAATTGTTGTAGTTCCTCGGCAACTGCAAGCAAACATCAAAAATGCTTAATATAAAATCCGTTTTGCTTCTGAGCAGTCGCAGTAGCTGTACGTGTGTTGCCTTGATTCTTTGTAGGCCGGGCCCCTCAGAAGCAGCCTAAGCCATAGACATTGACTCGGATGGGTTATTTCCGCTAGTAGAAGATGAGAACAATGGGCGATTTTCATGGGTTAAAAATTCTCCTTTTTTTGCCAGATTCTGTTCAATAACGCAAATTGACCACATAGTGAGGATTTATGTCGGAATTTCTAAGCAGAAAACGAGTGTGAAATTTGAATTTCTCAGTTCTCGCTAGGAGTGATTTATCAGGTAACTTGCTAGGTAGTTCAACTCACATCCTGCTTAGAGCGCTAGTGCATCACTTCAAACAATTACAGAACCGCAATGGATGGATGAACCAGAAATGTATAAATAAATAGAAAAAAACTCGTCCTCAAAATCAAACTGAGGGAAAGTCTTGGCAAAGGTTCTCACGAATTTGCCATTTCTAATGTTGGGTTGTTAGCAGCAATGAAAACCTTCACGTCTGAGACTTCGCTCCGCCTCCTTGGGCCAACAGCCAATCAGATGTCAACAGATCTGCTACTTCATTTTTTGCGCATTTTTTGCTTTTAATTACTCTCATTAAAAAAATAATGCTTCTTTTTGAAAACGGTCTTCAAACTACCATTTTCCAAGAATTCTGAATTTGGTATTATTCTGTGTATAATAAACCTAGTAATAAACCTATGTAAAATTCACTCAGCAAAAAATTGTTGGAACACCTCTCAAAATTTGTAAAGGGTTTTGTGGTGTTTCAGTAACATGAGCTTGTGAGGTATCGTTTTCCATATTTTTTAGGACGAGGAGACCGAATATGAAGTTGATTTTGACCAACGAGCGAAGAGTTGAGGTTCTAACAGAGTTTCAGCCTTCTTAAATTCACGTTAAATTTTGGTCTAAAATCGTCCTTCTTCCGCACACAGTTAGGGTCCCCATTTGGTTCTCAGTTGTGGCCCGACGCTCGGCAGCCCGGTCGGAATACACCCAGGGGTGCTATGGGGAGAAAATAGGGGGTTTCTAGGTTTTTTTTTAAAGGTTATAGTGAACATGAGCTTCTGAGTTGTCGTTTTCCATGTTTTTTTGGGCGAGAAGACAGAATATGAAGTTATTTTCACCACAAAGTGGAAAATTGAGGTTGTAACGAAGATTCAGCTCATAAAATTCATTTTTTATGAGCCAAAAACGCTGCAAAGTCCTTTTCACACGGGTTTGTCATTCTATTGGACTTACCTACAAAAATTTCTTTCATGTGCAATAATTGAAATAGTTACTATTTTTATGGTTTCCACCAATTTTAGCCCCCAAAAACACGAATTAGGCTCCTATTTTTGAAGTTATCTTTGGTCTTTGATAGTGCCATTTAATTGTCTTGATTCACCTGTTGATACTACTTCGAGTGTTATTATACAAATTTATGGTGATTTCAGACAATTTCCCAGGTTTTTGTCTCAAAAAAAATTAATTTGGGGAGCTCAACCTTCGCTATAACCTCAATTCTTCACTCTGGTCAAATCAACTTCATATTCGGTATTTTAAAAGGTTATAGTGAACATGAGCTTCTGAGGTATCGTTTTCCATGTTTTTTGGGGCGGGAAGACAGAATATGAAGTTATTTTCAACGAAGATTCAGCTCATAAAATTCATTTTTTTATGAGCCAAAAACGCTGCAAAGTCCTTTTCACACGGGGTTGTCATTCTATTGGACATACCTACAAAAATTTCTTTCATGTGCAATAATTGAAATTACTATTTTTTTATGGTTTTCACCAATTTTAGCCCTCAAAAACACGAATTAGACTCCTATTTTTGAAATTATCTTTGGTCATTGATAGTGCCATTTAATTGTCTTGATTCACCTGTTGATACTACTTCTAGTGTTACTGTACACATTTATGGTGATTTCAGACAATTTCCCAGGTTTTGACTCATAAAAAATTAATTTGGGGAGCTCAACCTTCGCTATAACCTCAATTCTTCACTCTGGTCAGAATGGAGCTGAACCTTCGTTATAACCTCAATTCTTCACTCTGGTCAGATCAACTTCATACAAGCTCATGTTACTAAATCACCGAACAACCCTATTTTTATACCCATTTTTCACCCATAACACCCTTGGGTGTTTTTCGATCGGGCTGCAAAGTTTCGGAACACAACTAGGGCCCAAATGAAGCTTGTGTGCGAAAGAACGAACTTTTTAGACCAAAATAAAGTAGTTATCGATGATACGGTGGACGGATTTTGGATTATTATTCTGTGAATAATACTACCTATGTATTCGCTCAGAAAAAATTTTTGATAACACCCCCTCAAAATTTTTTCTTTTAAGTACGTTTCAAGGTGATTAGATTCCAAAAATGCAATGTCCCTTCGCCGTATCATCCATATCTAGAAATCGGGTGCGCGCAAGTGAGTGACGGTTGGGGTTAACGGAAAAGTACCTCGGTCTGTATTGACTTGTCATCGTTGCGCTAACATTGGATTTTACTGCTCCGTCGCAATTTACGACCTGCAATTGGGATCCCTTTGTTCTCAAATCAGCTTCCCCAAACGACTCTGTAAACAATGCGTCTTCATGGACGGTCGTTATCGTCTTGGTAAATTTGGTTTCGTTATCTTATCGCTTATCCGATGCTTTCGTTGGCGACAGAAATAGATTGAGGATCGGGTGGAACATAGTTTTGATTTTACTTCTCTCGAATCCGACGCTATGCAAAGTTATTATTGTCAAAACGCCATAACGAATGTGCCGGTTGGTGTGAGATTTTCCTCGATATTCGTGGATCCCCTCTCAGGTATTTTCATTTTGGTATATGAGACTAGTAACTTTTTTACGAGTTCATTGTCGACGGTGGGCGAGAGACAACCCAAAAACTAACTGTAACTCCAAAAACGCTGCTGTACATCAGAGCAAAAAAAAAAAACTAGGTAATACGACCAACTAAGTGCATCAGATTCGTACAAATGTCAATCATGTTATCCTCCCAATTACTTTCTAACTTGAATCATAAATGAGTCTATAAATTAAACTTCGCAATCGTTGATTTATAGGCGCATAAACATTTCAAATTATTGATTATGCTGGCTGTTCATTTATTGTTTCCTTCATGGGCAGTAATTGAAATAACTGTTTTTGATGGTGTCCACCAATTTTGGCCCCCCCCCCCCCCAAAAAACTCGAATCATGCTCCTATTTTTGAAATTATCTTTGGTCATTGATAGTGCCATTTAATTATCTTGATTCACCTGTTAATACTACTTCTAGTGTTATTATACAACTTTATGGTTATTTCAGACAATTTCCCAGGTTTTGGACTCATAAAAAATTATTTTGGGTGCTGCCTCAGTTTTCCATTCTTTGGTCAAAATCTACTTCATATTCGGTCTTCCCACCCTAAAAAACACGGAAAACGACATCTCGCAAGCTCATGGTCACGAAAACTTCAAAAAACCCTCGAAAACCCCTATTTTTACACCCATTTTTCACCCATAACACCCCTAGATGTATTCCGATCGGGCTGCCGAGTTTTGGAGCACAACTAGTGCCCAAATGGAACTGTTTGCTAAAGAACGACGATTTTAGACCAAAATTTAAGCCTCAATTCTCCGCTCATTGGTCAAAATCGACTTCATTGTTCGGTCTCCTGGCCCTTAAAAAAACAAAATAAATAAATAAAAAACACGGAAAACGATGGTACCTTACAAGCTCATGTTAGGTACTAAAACACAAAAACCCTGTTTTGACACCCATTTTTCACCCACAACACCCTTGGGTATATCCGATCGGGCTGCATAGTTTCGGGACACAACCGAAGCCCAAATAGAGCGCGTTTCCGAAAGAACAAATTTTTAGACCAAAAATAAACGTCTACGACCAACAAAAATTTTGCTGAGCGAATACATTATTCGCAGAATAATAAACCAGAATGTGCTATTCGAGGAGAGGCATGAAAACTCTAGTGGACAATCACTGTGATGTACGGGTATCTCCAGGAAAAATCACATGACTTCTGGAGAGACAAGCCCTATCTCTAACCAGACGTTCACTAGCCAGTGGGTATGAATCAATTGAAAAAAATGAAAGAAATGTTCGAGCTATTGTGTAAAAAGATGGTATAGCGAGATACCATACCAGTTTTCGTACAAAAAAGTCATTATTTTAGCCGTTTTTACCTAGTTTTGATCCTTGTAAAGTCAAATTTGACCCACTCTTCTTTGAGAAAAATATTTGTATCATCGAAATAGTCCCTCTTCTTGTCGTTAATCACCATCCCACACAACGTTAGGTGAATTAATATTGATTTTAGCCCGTCTTTTCCTCACGAATATCATGTTAAAACGGGGAAGCTCCCCAACATACCGGCCCTGGAGTTGATGTCAGTGATACAGGAGATAACGGAAGTCACAACTTCTTGTTCGCGGAAAATCCAACCATTTTTTTCCACCTATGGAAATATGGAAAAATTAAATACTTGAAAAAAAATTATTATTTCTTGTTTACTTTTCGCCGCTATGAGCGTCAGAATCGCTAGAAACCCCATGAACGAGAAAAACTCCATTTTTGGCAAAAAATGGAGTTACGGGTTGTTGTCTCTCGCCCACAGTCATTGTTATTTTTCACCGCACATCCTACTTTACCCCCCTCGCCATTTCTCTCTACGGGTAGGTGATATTTCATTCCACCATCCAAAACAGTCGTGTACATTCACAGTTCGATTTGTGAAACACCGATCCTATTTCGAATTGTTCCTAGTCCCAAGTCGTGCCCATATAAGCTGAAACCCATGATAACTCGAACGAATAATTAAAGCCCTACAAGAGAGTTGTACGAGGGGAGGGGTAGGTGGAGAACCTTAATGTCGAACTCCTCTACGTTTTAGTTATGTAGTTTTACTTGAGCAAATTGCGACAATATTGGCCCAAGTATAAGTACCGATTTCCATTTATGAATTTGTTTAATGCACAATAAATGTTCCTGTTATCTTCATCAATATTAGCACTTGTCTACTGGCCTTGGTATTGGGAGAAATATTTGATATTTCACTCAGTTCAATCGGTGTCTGATCCGTACCAAAATTGTACTGCTTTAATTGCTAAGCTGGGTACCTCCCCAAGTGGGAAGGTCTGAGTCGCATCGCCTGTACTCGTATCCTGTGCAACGCATGGTTCATAACACGGGAAAATACAACTTTAAAAAGCTCTCGTCTATTTTCGACTGTTCTACTGAATGGAAAAGCCTTATTTCGTGGGGGCTGGTGGGAAGGTGCGGATGACTGCGCCAAAGTGCCATCAGAACCCTCGTGAACTGTCACAATCAAATTAAAGCCGACATCATATTCTGTTCGTTTGGCGCTGAGCCATGAACGTAATAGCGGGGCTCGTTTTGCCTGAACCCTCTGCGTAAACTTGGTTTCCCACGTCAAAAACCCTTGGCCCGCAGCCGGTTTGAGACATCCTGCCCCTTTCACATCGACCCAGTTTCTGAAGAAAGGTGCTGTTCGAAATACTGGCCGAACCCCCCTCCCCTGATGGTTCTAGTTTCACATTCACACTTGAAACTAATACTCAAGTTACCATTTTCTTTGGTGCAACTCTCAGTCTGTCTCTGAGCAAGTCTCAGTCCATGTGTAAGAACGGTGGTTGGTGAACCTACCTGCTAGTGGCAAATTTCATTTTTGAGTCTGTCAATGTAGTAGAAGAATGGGCTGTTTGCACGTATTTATTTATTTAATCTTTTTTAATGAAAGTAGATTCCATCCTGAGAATTTTGGGACCCACCGCACGCTCCTGCTGCTCCTGCTTTTTATATGATTTTTCAAAGTTTCTAGAGGTTAGAAAAAAAAAGAGCTAGCTATCGTAGGAGCTTGCGGTTGGTCTCAAAATTGTCAGGATGGAATCTACTTTCATTTAAAAAGAATATAAACCGCTTTTGTGACCCATGCAAATAGCCCATTGTGATCATAACTTTTATTATGGCGAAAGTATTGTTCGCCAAAAGTCAAGGAGATGCGAATGGGTTGGAAGTTCGTATATTAGAGAGTTGTCACAACAGTTTTCCCAAAAAACACAACTCTAAAACGTAACTCTATTCTGGGGCGACAAACTCGGATGCTAACTATCCAGTGTAAGTTCCGAGAGAAAGTACGTGTTCATATAACTCCAGACATGTATGTTGTTGACGTTAACATAATAATGATTTATAATTATTCTGTCAAGTTAACCTCTTCTAGCTCGTAACATAATTAGTCAGTAATTGTAATTATTCCATTTGACAGTTTTCTGTGAGTTTTGAATAGTTTCTAGGTGAACAATCGTGCCCTTTTCCTGTACAACTGTACTCACGGCACGGTGGTGAGTCCTTGGATCCTTTGCGTAATTGTAAATACTTGCGAAATATAAGGCAACTCACCGTGCTGGTGGCTTTCGGATGGCAGTGCTCAAGATGAATAGGTACACGAACCAAATAGATTTCAGGCTTCCAAATATACCTAAAGAGAACGCAAACGGCGCAAAACCCAGTTGTTGGCCCCAAAAATGGATTTGTCATTAGCAAACGCTTAGAAACCCTTGAGCCGGTTTCAGCACCCAATTCCTTTGCCTGACAACGAGTGGAATGGAGGACGTGACGTCTGAAATGTTACGGCGCTGCAGGTCCTTCCCTGCAATCGAAAGGGAAGGTGACGTCATTATTAATGTTAAAGCCCATTTCCGCTCATCGGAAACCCCTTGTTCAGATGCTTTCTCACTGAGATTGTAACACACAGGCTCATAAGCCGCACGGATTTCTCTGTTTATAAGCCATTGATTGTGATTGTGTTCACAGAGTGCATTCGGTTGGGTACACTGATGATCCCATATAAACTTCATCTCGGTCGTAGTGGCACATTTGTTAGTGCGTGCAGAGACGTGAAATCTCTGCAACACATTCAAAACTAATTTTTAGCCAACTATTTTGATAAAATATTTGTGCGTGTGGGTAGCATATGAATTTCATCAGTCGCTTCACTACTTTCGACTGTGGATGCTCAAATCAAGTTTTCAGAGAATGTGGGGCACCAGATGGCCCAAATATAAACCTTCAACGCCCATACAGGTACTCGCTTTATAGCCGTCAAATTAGGCCAAAAAAGCCCGTGTCCGCATAACAATCGTGTAGAGCTGGAAATGATTTTATTTCACTCTGGGCGTCCCAGATAAGAGTGAAATACAAGTTTGCGACGGTTTCTGAGATGAGCGACTTCGGGAGCCGAAACACCGCAAAATGTGGGCACATTTTTTTCAGTTTTTGGCTTATAACATTTGATGGGTGTATCGCACAGAAAAGTTTAAATTAAATAACATTTAATTTGGTTTAGCAGTTTTTTCAGAATCGGCAGTCAAAAACCGGCAGTTTTTTCTATTTTTGACTATAGTATGTTATGTTCAGCTTCACACGCCTGTAACTTTAAAAAAAAAGTTCCAGTCATGCAGCATGGCTATATGAGCCAATTTTCAAAGAAATATTTGTGCTATTGTGTAAAAAGATGATGCACCGAGAAACCATACCACTTTTCGTAAAACTGTATCATTTTTCGTGTTGTTAACAATTTTTACCGATTTTTGACCCTTATACTGTCAAATTTAACCCATTCTTTTTTGTGAAAAATAAATCATTGAAATAGCCCCTCCGTCGTGGTTCATCGTCCTACACAACGCCAGATGAATTAATATTGAGTTTAGCCCTTAAGTCCAATTGTTGACCCTCAATACCAATTTGAGGGCTAAAATCAATATTAATTAACCTGAAGTTGTTCAACAGAAACGGTATTTTTAGGGCTTTACTCACCCTTCCATACTACGTCAGTGATATATCAGTTGTTCGCGATTTTTTAGCAGTTTGTACTGTTTTTCGACCCATTAAAAACTCAAATTTGACCCTCTTAGAATTTTTGAAAATTGCTCATCCTTGGACTCATCACTGTTATTTTGGATGCATAAAGTGGTTTAAAATTATTTCCAGCTTTACACGATTTTTTAGGCTAATTTGCCTGGGCTATTAATGAGTGTGGGTGAAATTTTCAGTAGGCTGTGCTGTTAGTCCAAATGTAAGTCTGCAGTGGTGAAAATTATGACAATAACATACACTTTGGCAGACGTGTCTTCTTAGCTACCACCATAGAAGTTTCGAGTTGAATATGTGCCTACATTCATCCAAAATCGAATATTTTGATGTTGTAACATTTGTTTTGCCCAACAGTGAACGTTCGAAGTTTGAACGACGGCGACGATGGCGCTGCCGGCAGTCATCCTGTGGCGCCACCAAGGACTCGTCACAATCCGTTCAACCGCCCGGCTCCCCAGAGCCATCGAAATGTCCCTGTTCGTGTGGACACCGACGTCGTGCGATCCAAGTAAGAGGCCTATGTAGTTGAATTATGTTTCACTGGGAAGACTTACAAAGCATCAGCAGTGTGATGCATACTGCTTCACTGAAAATCTATCAGCGCTCCTGCAGAGATTCATCAGTCCTGATCAAATCTGCATGATCACAACAGATTATTGCACGAACGATCGTACCCAGCCCCTTTATTATCGAACATGAAATACATAGTACTAGTTATATCAATATATGAGCATGTTTCAAGTTGAGCTACGTGGTGTCCTTGTTTAAGCTACTCATCCTTCAGTTATTTGCTAGTTGCGGGAGATGTGCTGGTAGCTCAAGTGAAAGGATTTGGTCGTAGACATGCATGAGCAGATATTATGTCACTACCTTATAACTTTCATCATGCAGCGTCCGTTCAGAACAAGTCTGGAGCAATAGGCAATAATATCAGTCACAACACTGCGCTAGAGCTTGGTAGCCACCATCCGAATATTGGAGCCTCCGTGCAACGCCGAATTCAAAATTTCCAGTGGGCTATGTGCGTTGAAAACTAAATGAATCTCTTTCAACCTCACCGTCCCAAACCTATCTCTAACAAACCTCTCACCATAATTTATTACAACTAGAAAAATAACATAATATGTTATTTTTCTAGTTGTAATAAATTATGGTGAGAGGTTTGTTAGAGATAGGTTTGGGACGGTGAGGTTGAAAGAGGTGAGACTGAGGAGGTGAGGTCGGATGAGTGAGGAGTACAACAGCGTATCCTCGCGGTTTTCACTTCCTTGGATGCGTCTCTAGGATAGGAAAATATCCATCCGGTTTTCACCACGTTGGGTATTGGGATATGGAAATATCCGTCTGGTTTTCACCATGATGGATATTTGGAAAAAGCACTTGTCCGGTTTTCACCAAGTTGAGTGCGGGGAAGGAAGTTCTCGACTGGTTTTCACCATGTTGAGAACGTAGGGTTGAGGAGAAGGGTGAGTTGAAGAGGATGAGGTAAGGTAAGAGAGAGAGAAGGCTCTGGTTCAAGAGAAGTCGGTCGAATGTCGAGCTGGGCAAGCCGGGCGCCTTATAAAGGCGCCTTTACCCTCCTCCGGTCTACCGACGGACCCTTGGTGGGAGAGCTACCTGGCCTCGTCCCATGCATCGCGCAGCTCGCCTTCTCGGCGTCTTCATTGGTATCAATCTAACATATTTACAGGAACGGTATATTTTAAGGGTACCATGACATACATAATCACGTGGTAACACAAAAAAACAGTCACCGAGTTAGAAATTAACATCCGAAAACGGTTTGGTTTTTGAAGCCTGGTGCGTTTTTGACCTGGAGGTGCAATTCGTACTTCACACAGCTCCGTACACACACAGGCTCCATTTGCGTCCTAGTTGTCCTCCGAAACACGGCAGCCCGATCGGCATTCACCCAGGGGTGATATGGGAGAAAAATGAGTGCAAAAAATAGGGGTTTTCGAGGGATTTTTGAGGTATTAGTTTTTGAGGTATCGTTTTCCATGTTTTTTAGGGCGAGAAGACCGAACATTTGGTTGATTTTGACCGAAGAGTGTAGCCGAATTGAGGTTGTAGCAAAGGTTCAGCTCCCAAAATTAATTTTGTATGGGTCAGAAACATGGAGTCTGAAACCACCATAAATCTGTATAATAACACTAGAAGTAGTATCAACAGGTTAATCAATACAGTTAAATGGCACTATCAATGATCTAAGATAATTCGTGTATTTGGGGGCGAAAATTGGTGGAAACCGTAAAAAATAGCTATTTCAATTATTGCACATGAACGAAACAATAAATGAACAGCCAACATTTCTGTAGGTATGTCCGATAGAATAATAAACCCATGTGACAAGGACTGCAGCGTTTTTAGCTATAGAGGTCGGGAGCGGTTTATTGTAAAGTCCTGTAAATGTGGGATCTGAATCCAATTGTTTACGTTTTGACGATCTCCTGAGATTCCAAACATTAATTTTCTTGGTGTTTCCTTCATATTTGTGTCGGTAACCAATAGAAAGAGGTTCTTTTTTTGTACAAAAGAATAGTTTTACTTTCAGCCAATTGACTGTTTCCATATTCGTCCGTCTTCTTGTTGTACGAGTATATCAAAGTTTGGGCTAATATCTTCAGATTTTTTATCATGTAGGTTTTGGTTTCAAAGAGTACCACCTTGAAGCAGCCACAGTTGTTTATTAGTCGGCGACGTTTCAGTCCCCAAGTAGTGGGATCCTAATCATGCCTTATTGCTAGAGTGGAGTTCTATCCATTGCTCGTTCTTAATTAATATATTTGCACTATTTACAATATGTATTTACAGTTTTTGGTTGATGAGCAGGCTTGGAAGAATTATTGAGGAGATGGTAACATGATGATAACGGTGTAGATTTTTTGTCATTGAAACATATCTCTTTAGGTAGGTATGTTATGGTTCTTTGCTGTTTCGTCTTGTCATTTTAAATCCCAATCGTTTATGGGTTGTTTTGTTTTGTTTTTTTGTAGACTCGATAGCACTATGCAAGGAGTCGACCTCCAAGTAAGAATGTCCACTTCCCATGAACTTTGGTTCAATCGTCAGTAATGTGGGATGGGTTTTTAACTGTTTGCAAAAGTATAGCAGAAATCGTATATTTATATTTTGACCATCGCATGTATGTGAAAAGATAGTGAGATGTTCAACGTTAGGAGGAAACGAAGTTATGTACTGCAGAAGGCATAATCCAGTTTCACAACTTCCTCTTTTCCCATTTATTTCAGACCAAAAATTTTTTTTATCCAACGCCCATCTCATTCATTCGACGTCTAGCTGCCCAATATCTTTCACACGCTGTTTCCTCTGGCGTGGACCCGCATATGCCTACCAGTGAAGGGCACTCCATGATATGTCGAGCGTCCATGGCTTCCAGGTGGCACAATGGACAGATTGGCGTGTCGACTACCCCTATCCTGAATCAATGCCTTTGGAGGTAGTCATGGCAGTGTTCATCCTAAACAGGGCCACTGACATTCGCCTAGGGAGAAAAGGGGAAATCTTGCCTTCCTCTGTGGTGAGGAGCTCCCAGTCCTTTCCAGCGCTCGCCGCCTCTATTGCTTCCTTGTTACGACATTTCATTGCAGCCGCTATCTCCCATTTGGCCGAGTACAATGTTCTAGGTGGATCAGGCTGGGCTTTTCTAGTACCTTCCTTTGCCAACTGGTCTGCCTCCTCGTTCCCCCTGACTCCACAGTGGCTCGGAATCCACTGAAGGTGACAGACACCGCCGTACTCTCGGACGGACTTGATCGACCTCAGAGAGTCGTCTACCGCTCGTGATCTTGCTGATGGTTGTGGGGTACCAAGTGCAAGTTCAAAAATGGCAAAACCCTTTATTTGGAATTTCAGCTTCGTGAAATCTTCAGCCTCTGACCAAATGCTAGATTCTGATTGGCCACTCCCTCAAAATTCAAATAGTGGAGAAGTATTTTGTTTACCAGCAGTGTCGTCATGAATGGAGATCATTATCATTCACGATACTATACGGCACTAAGGAGCTGTAACAGGGTAAAAGTCACCAGCAGAATAGCATCATCTCTTTTAATCCATTTCTGCTATAAAACAAATAATGCCTCTTGACAGCAGAAAGACATTTATGTCTTTTTGTGCTTTTCTGCAGTTGAGTTTGCTCCAGTCGAAAGAGCTCGTAAAATTACTGCAGGAACCGTTGGAACCCGAAAAGTGGCCAGTATTGTCGCTGTTGAATTATTATTCTTGTAGTAGTTGAACAGATAGATATCCTCAATTTCTCGGGGTTGTTCTGTGTGGCAAGATTTATCTTACGGAAATGTACCAATCTTTCATTAGGCACCTACTCTGTGTAGAAGGATGCTTGTAGGGGACCTACTATGAAGTGGATGAGAAAAGGGGGAACCCGTGAATCCAGAGTACCAGGTGACGGATAGTGAAGATACCTTGGTGTTGTACGTCCAAAACTTTTAACAACTTTTTGGGGAAAAGCGAAATACTTCGAGGTATTTTTCGATCTTTGAATGTTAATTTCATTTGAAGGATAATTAATCACCAGAAATGCTGTTGCGTGTTTGTTAATATCCAGTGTAGGTGCATGCACTCAGAATTGTCTCCTTCTGGCGTCATAATATGTACCACACCTACTTACACTTGATTGTGGAGTTGTGGATTGATTAGTGTTAAGTGGATGTGCACATCAATCTACCCGTTCGTTCATTTTACATGAAAGTCGCTTCGCATCGCCTCTCCCACTCCTGATGCCATCTTATATTACCAATCCTCCCAACACAATAATATTATTCGTTTCCCTCCCCTGTTCCCTAGCTATTTTTAAAATCAAAAGTAGCTATAAGTCGAGATTGGCCCCGTTCCAACAAACGGGGGAAAAGTATCGCGGCTCGTGAGATCTGCACTTGGCAGTGAAACGAGTTTTTTTTTCGCCTTTAATTACGCCTTTTTTTCGCCTTGAAAGACGCCTTGGTCTAATGGTATCGATAATAACAATGCGGTGCAGCCTGTTTTGCTATTATCCCCACTCGCTGCTATAATTTATATTTGCCCGATCTGCGCATCAGAGAAGGTAGCCAACTGCCGATCCCTATTGGCCTAAAAACGGTCGCGGCTGATGAGCTTCAAAATTAATAGCTTAGGAAAGATTTGCAAACTGTTCAATTCCAGCTAGATGGCTGAAATTTCATCTTAAATCATCCACCTAAATGAATTTTAATTGTGAACTTTAAATGTCATGCATCAAAACTTTGGTGGCTATTGAGGATTAAGAGGGTTATAAGATTTATTATTTAATTTTATTATTAAAAGGGGGTTTTTTCTCACTAAAATTATGCTCTTCTCCAGAGGATTTACGCGCTGATACTATACTCAGTGTTCCTATACCTAAAACCGCTTATTAATTGCAGACTGAACTGATTCCATTTGCAAGGAATTTAGAAAATACCAGCTTTCCAGTTAGGTACACAACTCAACACAGAAGTAAATGATTGCCTAGCTTGTTGTTGAAACAGCGAGTGAGCAGTGAGTGCCTACCTTGTTGTTGTTGGACTCTCATTTATTTGCATTTACAAGTTTAGCATAGCAGGCAGCAGAGTTTAAACCGTTTACGACGTTTTCGATTTAACATAAACGCAGTCGAGAAAACCATGAATACCTACCCCTATAGAACTAGCTGTAACTAAATGTTTTTAAAGTTTCAGAGGGTTTTTGAAGAAAATATCCGGTCATACAGTATCCCTACTATATTATAAAAACGGATCTCTGTCTGTCTGTGTGTCTGTCTTTCTATGCACGGCCAAACGGCTCGACGGATATCGACCAAATTTGGCACGAATATCCGGTAGGCTCCCAAGTTGTGCAACGTCGCATTTTTAATTCCCTGACCATAGCGGAACTATGGTCGACCATGGTCAACTTCGTTAATTGAAATGGTAACCCCTATTTTTTATCGCGTATTCGTAATCTACGTCAAATTCTATCTACGATCGACCCTTCGGACTACCCCCGCGGTCGACCATAGCGCATCCATGGGCCCCTCCATGGTCGAATCCCGAATTGCTCAACGGATATCGACCAAATTTGGCACGAATATCCAGTAGGCTCCCAAGTTGTGCAACGTCGCATTTTTAATTCCCTCACCATAGCGGAACTATGGTCGACCATGTCAACTTCGTTAATTGAAATGGTAACCCCTATTTTTATTGCGTATTCGTAATCTACGTGAAATTCTATCTACGATCGACCCTTCGGACTACCCCCGCGGTCGACCATAGCGCATCCATGGGCCCCTCCATGGTCGAATCCCGAATTGCTCAACGGATATCGACCAAATTTGGCGCGAATATCCGGTAGGCTCCCAAGTTGTGCAACGTCGCATTTTTAATTCCCTGACCATAGCGGAACTATGGTCGACCATGGTCAACTCCTGAATGGCTTGACGGATTTTGATAAAATTGGGCACAAATACCCGGTAGGCTATGGGATTTTTCCGTCGTTTGTTGGTTCCACGATACTGCGTACAGCGAATCTCGGATAGCGAGCGAAGCGAGCGGTCAGGCTAGTAACCTAATGAGCGAATACGGGGGCCTCATGATTCCCACGGTTTACGACGTTTTCGATTTAACATAAACATAGTCGAGAAACCCGACAATACCTACCCCTATAGAACTAACTGTAGCTAAATGTTTTTCAACGTTCAGGGTTTTTTAAAAGAAAATATCCGGTCATGCAGTATGACCTAATGAGCGACTTTTTCGATTCAACATAAATAGTCGAGAAAACCATGAATACCAGCCCCTATAGAAAATATCCAGTCATGCAGTATGACCTAATGAGCGAATACCCCTCATGATTCCCACCTTTCACGACTTTTTCGATTCAACATAAACATAGTCGAGAAAACCATAAATACCAGCCCCTATAGAAAATATCCGGTCATGCAGTATGACCTAATGAGCGACTTTTTCGATTCAACATAAATAGTCGAGAAAACCATGAATACCAGCTCCTATAGGAAATATCCAGGCATGCAGTATGACCTAATGAGCGAATACCCCTCATGATTCCCACCTTTCACGACTTTTTCGATTCAACATAAACATAGTCGAGAAAACCATAAATACCAGCCCCTATAGAAAATATCCGGTCATGCAGTATGACCTAATGAGCGACTTTTTCGATTCAACATAAATAGTCGAGAAAACCATGAATACCAGCCCCTATAGAAAATATCCAGGCATGCAGTATGACCTAATGAGCGAATACCCCTCATGATTCCCACCTTTCACGACTTTTTCGGTTCAACATAAACATAGTCGAGAAAACCATAAATACCAGCCCCTATAGAACAATGTAGCTAAATGTTTTTCAAGTTTCAGGGGGTTTTTTTAAAGAAAATATCCAGTCATGCAGGGGGTTGTGACCAACCAGGAGCAGATTTCCTCAAAATTGTATGTCTGAGTTTTAGGTAGGGATCTTACCTTTAATTACTGGAAACACCGATCACCTCCAATCGTTATCCACGGAAAAATTTGATTTGAGAAGAAAAAAACAGAATTGCAGGGCTTTGCCCCATTAAATGGGACAAACCCCTGCAGTGCTGATCTTTGCCCCAATTTAGACGGACATGAATAAAAAAAGATACTATTATATCAAAAACTCACATAATATTGGTTTAATTTCTTCTGAACTTGAACAACGAAAAAATGTGCAAATCGCAACTGGCCTTGAAGGTTATTTTAATTTCTTGAACACACCTACCAATTGGTTGGAATTACCTACTCTTAGGTAATGGATAGATAAATGATGAATAATGAAGTATTTTATTAACAGTGTTATTAACATTGTCAGGTATGATGCCAAAATATGTTCCAGTACTAAATGGGGCAAAACCCTGTCTGCACTCAAGGGGGTACAGGGACTTGCCCCCAAGAACCTGCAGGGACCTGCAGACGCCTTTGCTTTGATGACAGAACATCAGTTGCAAAACCCCAACTGCTACCTGGTGGTCAGTTCTCAAATCAATCGCCGACTATTCAAAAAGTCGATGCAGGGCTTTGCCCCATGCAGGTCTTTGCCCCCACCTACCCTATGACCTAATGAGCGATGTTATAAAATTGAATTTTGGAGACCTTTTTTTTGGGCATTACGTATAATGAAATGTGAAATGCATCGTACACATTTAAACCATTCGTTCATCATTCATCAGGTTGAATCTGAAGCCACAAATTTTGAATTTCGTCGATCGGATCCTTAGGGCCAACTTGAGTAAGCAGATAAAACTCTGGTGCGCAAAATGTGCTGTATGATTTTAGCCTTCTACTTGTAATTCATGTTGTTGGTCTAGAAGGGTGGGATTCAGTCTGTTTCAACGGTCACAGGAGGCTGAAGGTATCCAAATCAGCAATGCACAGACAAAACAGAATGTACCAGTCTTGATGTTTATTCGCTGAATTTTAAAATTGGCTTTTTTGAATTGGCCATTTAGGTGGCAAGGTACCCGGTGTGATATCCAAACCACTTCTACCTGTCATTCGTTCATTTCCTGGTGGGCTACAGAAGTAGTACCTACTACCTTGGACCTATGTGTACACAGTTGATGTCTTCCTCCATCAAAGCAAAACACGATGCTACTTATTTTAGATACGATTTTCGCTTTGAATAACATATATACAAAATACATAATTATACAACACACGCGGTATTTCTTACGTACATATCTTTGGCAGGACCTGGTTCCGTGATGTCCACAACGCCTACGGCCGGATAATCCTGAAACAGTTCACCGAGTGGAAACACGAACAAAGGCAGTTGCAACAGCCGCTCATAGAACTGTAGCTCAGTCAACTATTTCTATCCTAATTAAAATGTAAGCCATCAGCACTAATCTTCCCTAATCCAGGAAATCAATTTGTAATCCTAAACCTTCTTCTCCACTATCTTAAGTCATGTTTTTATATTTGATATGAGTCAATATTAACAATTAGTTTTTGATTTTTCAACATATCTGATTAATTAATTTTTGTTAAGTACTTTACGTCTTGATAAACTAAGTGGGTTTTGTGCTATGGGTTTCGTATATTTTTCCCCGATCTAATGACATCAGTAACCATCGAGTTAGAGTTCATTGCAATTCCACTTGAATTCCAATTCATTTCCTTCGTTCGGATTGTCAGGTGAAAATCCTGCTGATGAGTTTCGCAGCTAAGGGTGGAACTGGTTGGCCGCTCTTGAAATGAACCATTAACAGTTTTGATAATGGGGAGGGATTTTACCTGTTACTATCACTAGTGTAGTAGGTAGGCCATAGTGCAGTATTTCTCGTGGATTGATTGATTCAGCCCTACGCTGTTTAAATACATCCATAAGAGATGGTGTTGATTTCATAACTTGTTCATGTACCAAACTGTTAATGGTCAGTGGTATAGCTTTAAAGGAAAAGGTTGCAACTTTTCTCACTTCGATCCACTCTCAGAATTTGATTACAACGAACCATAGCACATTATTGCCCATTTGCTTAAAAGAAAACCGCCTTTTTGCTTTAGAACAATTTTTATATTTTTTCTTCATTTGTATATAATATTTCATTTACTAATTAATCTATTTATTTTGATGCAGTTATCTTAATCATTATTCCTAAGTCCCTATCTAACTGTTACCTATTTAGGTACACAGTTATTTAGGAAATGTTTATTTTTGTTCAGCCATAATTCTACTAAACTTGATCTGTTAGTTAAGTAGGTGCTACTCCTTTTACCTTTTGGTTCCACATTCTTAAATGTTAAGTGTTCATTTGAGTGCGTTGATTGGTACTAATTTATAACTGAATTAAGAGTGCTGGTGACAGCCGAACTGAAAAGAGAGCTACGGGTACCGCAGAGTCCAAGAATTTTCATGCTTCCACAGGAAGTCTGAGCAGTAAACCTCATTTCACGGGTACCTTATTGAATTTTAATTGAATGGCTGAAAAGTTAGAATTTCAGTATGAAATCTTCTTCAGTATAAATGATCCTGTAATCATATATAAGTCAAGTTGAAATCATCCGTTAGCAAGTTGAATTAAACTCCTCAGTGTATCGTGACTCAAAAATTAGTGTTCGGAAATTACGAACAGGTACGTATTTTATAACTGTTATCATACCATATTTAAATTATGTTAACTTCTAAATAGTGTTAGTATTAATCAAATTTCGGGAGAAAGTATCCCTTTTTATATTTGCTGTTTCTTTGATAGGTAATTCGCGACTTCGCTGTAACCTTTTCAATTTTAGATACATAACCATAACAAGAATTAGGTTAGTAACTGCTGGTGAACGAGTACTTTTTTGTGGATATTCACGACTAAGTTGAGTAAATGTAATTCTGTTAAGTAAATAGATATGAATAACGTAGAATGTTTAAAAATGCCCTAACATTTCTAGTATGTTTTTGTATTCCCGACTAAGTAAATGTACCTAATTGTGTTAAGTAAATGTAACCTAATAGATAGGAGTAACGTAGAATGTTGAAAAATGCCCTGACGTTTCTAGTATGTTTTTTATGCCTCATTCTCTTATGAGTTGAGATGTGGTCTGTGAATACCTGTCTATATGTTTAGAAAATTACCTGTCTAATTGAAAAACGTACCTATCACTTAGGGAGTTCGTTGGCCTCTGTCCACCTGTTGTGTGCTCTCCAAGTGTCAACTCAAATGTAAACTACGATCCTAGGATACACATTAATATCCGACACATTTGGGCAAGTGCGAGTGGACTTTCACTGTCAGTATTATTATGTTCCTCTTCATTTACGTTGTCTTGCTCAGACTGCATTTAAAGATTGATCTATTTTCTGAAGAGATTTTTACACTTGACGCAGAAGGGAACAATTTATTAGGTAATGAATAGATAGTGAAGAGTCTGTACCTGTTAGTAGAACGAGGAAACGTTTCTGGTACTACGTACCTACTGAGTAGATTCTTGTTCATCAGTTGTACGTATCAGCCACCCACCATTGTTTACACACAAAAAAGAATAGATCCAAAGAGAAGTAATAGATTCAAAATAATTTTTTTCGAATTTGGATAATGTTAGTACGAATTACAGGAATCTAAATTTTTGCGATGTCCTATTTGATTATCTAGAGGTGGATTTGGTTGATCTAGTTATAAATATCCCACGGTCAAGTTGTAAAAACCAACCGAAAATTATAACTTTTCCTTACGCTCTTCAACGATGTACTTTTTTGTGCCTCCTCCTGCCTCAAGGTACTTACATTTGTTGTCTTCTTTTATTTATTGTTATTAATAAACTTGCCAAATACATTTGCTATTCGCCTCGAAACCCCTTTACTTCGGCCTTACGTCGTTTATTTTAACCCGCAACCTCACACATGATTTTAACAGAATTTCTCTCAAAAAACATGAGGTCTGATCAGTCAGTTCAAATTTCGGCACAGCGGCCTTTAGAAGGTCACGAATAGGACCTCGGTATACTTGAATGCATGAGCTTGAAACAAAAACAAAAAAATATTTACTTTGGTTTATGAAAACATTTCTGTCACGTTAGTACTCCAAAAGTCGAATACCTATTTGGTATTAGCGAATTATCAAAGAAAATGAAGTGAAGCTATTGCTGCAAGCAACATGAATTTTTGAATTTTTTTAAAAATAGGCGAACCGTTTCAGGGCATCCTGAATTCATCCTTAGATTTTAACAAAAATTTATGTGTAGGTATATTATATATCTATATATTTGTTCATGTGTCACTCCAGACAATATCTGTCCGTGAGTAGGTAAGTACATGATAAAAATTACAAATTTCGCCAAAACAAAAGGTTGAGTTCGAAGATGAGCGATTTTTAAAAATTCTAAGGGGGTCAAATTTGAGTTTTAGGCGTCAAAAATCTGTTAAAACGGCTAAAATCGCTAACAGTTGATAGAAAATCACTGGAAGTGGTAGGAAGGGCGAGTGAAGACAGAAAAATACCATTTCAGTTGTTTTTCTTGCAGAATAGGGAAATTTGGATTTTTGGGGGTTAAAAATTGTTACTAAGGGCTAAAATAAAAATATTAATTGACTTGACGTGTGGGATGGTGATTCACGACGGAGGGACTATTTCTATGATAAAAATATTTTTCTCAAAAAAGGGTGGGTCAAATTTGGTAAAGATGGCTTAAATCACGAAAAAGTGATATAATTTTACGAAAAGTGGTATGGTTTCTTGCTATATCACCTTTTTACGCAAAAGCACAAATATTTCTTTGAAAATACGCTCTTATAGCCATGCTGCTGCATGACAGGAACTTTTTATAAGACGTTTGACTAGTCCGTCTGTCATCGGAGGTGCAAGTCGCCTCAAACAGACAAAGGAGCAATAATGACAATATCAAGGATGATGTTCATGAAGTTGAAATATTGGCCCGTCCACCAGGTTGGCCCTTTGCCACCAGGCCCTGAGAACCAAACTTGAACAGTAAGCCTGCGTCCTGGGGAACAATATGTCACCACGCTGGCCCAGAGATAGCCCCACCTGAATTCACAATGGATTACATAATAAGTACGGCGACGAAATTTGGGGTGTCCTCTCAGACCGGGCTGGTGTCGTTATTCTGGTCCCGTGGTTTTCTGTTCACATTTGATCACGGCTGTGGTCGACAGAAACCTCAGATTGTATGGATTATATTATTTTTCAGGCTGGGGCCCCACTGTCTCGGGATGAAATCATCTATATCAGTAGTTGTAGGGATGGAACATTGATGTTCGATATTATCGAAACATCGATATTGAGAGGTTCGATATTTATCGATCATCGACGTTATCCCTCGGATATCATCGACAACATGGGTGTTCAAACAATCAACATCGCTGATATTGTGTAATAGCGAAAAAAATCTCAGGGAAATGAATGAAGACGAGAAGTCCTGTAGGAATATTCTTAGTAACCACTGGTTTGTTGCCTGATTTGTTCATTATCGAACTTCCGATATTCTCACTTCTCTTACAGCTTAGTAATTTACAGTTTTACGTTCAGTTTTTTGACTTTTTTCTGCAGTTCCACTTCGTGATTTTTCTTAAAAAAGTAAAAATTTCCTAATGAAGCATTTTCATAATTTCGCTTATAGAACTTGAAAAAAAAATTGTTTTGATGATAATAATACGGGTAGGTATTCCAACATTGATGATAACATCAATGTTGGAGGCCGATAAGATCGATGTAGAAAAACATCGGTGGTGTTTAGGTAACGAGGTTTTAGACTATCGATGTTTGGTGACCGATGTTGACATCGCTATTTGGTGACCAGTATTGACATCAATGTTCTTGCTTCGATGTTCCATCACTAACTAGTTGATTCCTAACTTCCTATCAAAACTACAATTTTTGGTACCTTTAACTAGGTACAAGAATACATGTGTGTCCCCCCCCCCCCCCCCATTGTGACAATGTGTATGGTATTCTTGTGCCTTCTTTGATCGGTGAAGGATGTACAGTGAATAAATTGATCTAAAACCATTAAAACTTGAAAAGCTCGAGACTGATCCTTTCCTGAAAACAACTACCTACTTATTTAAATCTATATGAAATATATCTATATGAAACCTGTATATATTAAATATATTTAAATCTATATGAAAATATCTATTTAAATACAGGTACCGAATTGTAGGTACCTGTATTTAAATAGATGTCTAGCCCCAGGCTTACGCAGCCTCATTTTAGCTGCGTAATTCAAGGAGCCCGAATCTATATCTTGGTTGATTTGGGAGTCTCTATCAAATCTGATTCTATGTAGGAGTATTTGCCCTGAATAGTTCACAAGAGGGTCGATACTTTTTTCCTCCTCAATTCTCAAATAGATCGGTTCGCCCCAAAATAACACTCTTGTAGCTTGGAAACATAGGAGGCGAAAACGTTGGGAATGTTTACGTAATGGTAGAGTGCGAAACGAGTCACGGTGGCAGAGGGGAACTTGGAATCCATGATAAGTTTTCTATATATAGATGGACTTTTCGATCTCCTCATAAATCACCCATACGTCGATTCATTTCTTTCACGCAGCCCCAAAACCAGAATTATAAAAGTACAACAGCTCTTTTAGGTTTTTCCCTCTTTTTACGCAGAAAACACTCATAACTTCGGGTAAGTACAAAAAATAGTTTTCCGCAGTATTGCATTTCGTTACTAAGCTTTTTACCTTAATTTAAGGCATCATCAGACACATACACAAAATTTCGGCTCAGAAATGAGCTAAACAAGCTCAAAATGCGCGAGTTTTATTGTTATAAACACAACATACACTTTGTGCTAACCAAACTCCTCATACATACAGCAAGCCTTTGAGGTTATGTTGTGTTTGATAAATTTGACGATTGCAGTGTCTGATGAAGAATGGTTGGAAAGCTTATTGTGCAGTGTATTGTGTTGTTTCTGCTTCGTGTTGAGAGAAGCTATGAGTTTTCTTAATGAATTGTCAGGGGAAATTGAATATTTATAGTGCTTGCGTAAATAGTTTAATAGGTTGATCCACACAAATCCAAGGTTCAGGCTATTAGAGAGTTCATGAGCACATCCAAATCCTGTTTGGCGTATGTGTGATAAAGCTGATTCACATTGACGCGTAATCGACGCGAAGCATGTAAAACTCTAACACTTAATTGAATTTGATTGGTTCATGTCATGTTTATGATCTTTATGCGTGACAACTTTTGAACAAGAGTGTCCTAGATATAAAAATCTAGATATTTACGCGCTTTACAGATCTGTGCATGGGGTTCTACACAGGCTGAGGCTGGAGCACGGGCTATATCTCGACGATTATGCTTTACGTTGGTAATGAGTGTTGTCCATGTGAACCGTTTGACGTTTTTACGCGCTTCACATGAACCTGTACGGTCTCTGCATTTTACGTCGATTAGGTGTAAGTGTGAACCCAGCTTAACAGTACCTAGAGCAAGCACGCAGAAGACGATGAAGCTGGGTTTACACTGACGCGTAGTCGATGTAATAATGCAAAGACCATAAAGGTTTGTGTAAAAACGTCAAATTGTTCACATGGGCAACACTAGTTATGGACTTAAAGCGTGTAATCGTCGAGGTATAATTTATGCTCAAGCCTCCGCCTGTGCAGAATCCCATGCACATATCCATAAAGCGCGTTGATATAGATTTTAAAAAAAATCTTATTCAATCTGGTTCAAAAGTCGTCACGTTTAAAGAGTGTAAACCTGATGAGCCAATCAAATTCGTTTAGGCGCTTGAGTTTTACGTGCCATAAAGGTTTCCTGTAAAGCGCGTAAAATCCTCGAACTGTTCACATTGACAACGCTATATATAGCCACATATAGATATATATACTTAGCCCATGCTCCAGCCTCTGCCTGCGCAGAACCCCATGCACATATCCGTAAAGCGCGTAAACGCTATATATAGCCACATATAGATATATACTTAGCCCATGCTCCAGCCTCTGCCTGCGCAGAACCCCATGCACATATCCATAAAGCGCGTAAATATCTAGATTTTTTTGATCTTGCACACTCTGGTTCAAAAGTGGTTTTCCGTAAAGAGTGATAAACCTGATGAGCCAATCAAATTCGTTTAGGTGCTTGAGTTTTACGTGCCATAAAGGTTCCTGTAAAGCGCGTAAAAACCTCGAACTGTTCACATTGACAACGCCATATATAGCCACATATAGATACATATATACTTAGCCCATGCTCCAGCCTCCGCCTGCGCAGAACCCCATGCACATATCCGTAAAGCGCGTAAATATCTAGATTTTTTTGATCTTGCACACTCTGGTTCAAAAGTGGTTGTCCGTAAAGAGTGTAAACCTGATGAGCCAATCAAATTCGTTTAGGCGCTTGAGTTTTACGTGCCATAAAGGTTCCTGTAAAGCGCGTAAAAACCTCGATCTGATCACATTGACAACGCTATATATAGCCACATATAGATATATACTTAGCCCATGCTCCAGCCTCTGCCTGCGCAGAACCCCATGCACATATCCATAAAGCGCGTAAATATCTAGATTTTTTTTATCTTGCACACTCTGGTTCAAAAGTGGTTGTCCGTAAAGAGTGTAAACCTGATGAGCCAATCAAATTCGTTTAGGCGCTTGAGTTTTACGTGCCATAAAGGTTCCTGTAAAGCGCGTAAAAACCTCGAACTGTTCACATTGACAACGCTATATATAGCCACATATAGATATACACTTAGCCCATGCTCCAGCCTCTGCCTGCGCAGAACCCCATGCACATAAACATAAAGCGCGTAAATTTCTAGATTTTTTGGATCTTGCACACTCTGGTTCAAAAGTGGTTGTCCGTAAAGAGTGTAAACCTGATGAGCCAATCAAATTCAATTACGTGTTTGAGCTTTACTGTGAGCACAGCATAACACTTACTCCCTGGCGCGAGGGTCCTCCTAACAATAGTGACATTCCTGGTCACCACATGTCCCTTGCTTTTAGCCAAATATTTCATTCACACGACCCCTCATTGACTGAGTTGCTCAATTTTATTCGTATTACTCTCTGTGAAGTGTTCGCAGGACGCGAGACTTGACTCTGAAGCCATGTCAACTAAGAAGTAAGATAAGCTATACTTTAACCGTGATTTATACTTGATTGTATTGATTTTATACTGCATGCATGATTGAAAATTGGTCACGAATAACGGCAACATTTAAAGACGTGTTTGAAGACCATTAGGTAGAAACCACCACGATCTGCGCTATTTCCAGTGTCCCTACTAACTAGGTGGTCTTTGCTTAGCTGGTTTTTCAGGCTAGCACAATTGGTTAACCCATTAATTTATTAATGCGAAATTCTTATTTATTTTTGCTGTAAATGTATTGCCTAGTGACAGTAAGTTAAGTGCCCTCTTATTTTGTTCTATGTTTTATCCTAAACTCTTACTCCATTGTAATAATCATGTGATTTTTTTACAATAAATGATTACTAACTAACTAGGTAGAAACCACAATTATTCATACTCAAAAATGCCATATAATCCTGGATAAGTGTGAAGGTCCAAATCACGCCTGGTATATGCTATTACTTGGTATGAATCTCGTTGCTGACCCACTTGGCAGACTTTTCCGTTTGCCCTCCAAGTAATTCTGTTAAAATGGAGCTTTGTAATATTATGACGTCCATTTTCTCCCTTCTCTAGTTTTTGTAGGTTGACTTACTTTCGTTTTCGTAAGGTGAAAACCTAATTTATTATCCGGATCTCGAGAGGGATAACTGAAAGGACACCCAGGTGCAAGAACTGGGGGATTGACGCCAAAACTTGTTAGGCGTGTCAGTGGAACTCATCCGTTTGAATTAAATATAAACGTAGCGAAATGAAGCGGCTTCAAGACACGGGTTCATTCGCCTTTATTTGCCATTAAAACAAACCCAGTCAATGGGAAGTGACGGATGTTCCCGAAGGATGACAGGAGGGTTGAGCTACAGTTGTTTCCAGGAGTCCCAAGTCTATTTGCAGGTTTCGGTCAACTGCAGAGCTTTTCGGTCTTGTTAGAGATCGGCGGCTTCAGGAAGCTCTATTTATAGAGACCCTTTCTGTAAAGGGTCGATCATCTTTCTTCGCCTCCCCCAGAGGTTTCTCGTTCGGGGAGTTTTGGAAACAGCTATACGGGCGGACCCGGGTGGAGGGAGCCTCACCGTCGGACGAGAGGAGGGGATGACGACGTACTTCTCGCCGTTGGAGGATACGACTCTCCACATCTTCAGCCGCAAGTCTCGACTCCAGAACGATGGTAAGTCATGCCAGATCCCTATGGAAATATCCGAAATAACAAATTCCTTCGGTACCAAACTCTACTGTTGTTTGTCCACATTGCTCTGCTCGCCCTCATCTTCGACCACTTCCAAAGAGTACTTACCTGCCTATCCATTCTTTCGTTTCCTCATCATTATTCACTAACCACCATTAATAATTAACGCAAAGGTCTCCGAGATTTCCGATCATGCAGTGCGACCTAAACTCACCAGAATCGACTGACATGCCATATTTATGCTCAAAATTTTGGTGTATAATCAACCAAATTTTTAGAAAGCGGCATAACGACTCTGATGTTCATGCGATTTGACTTGGGAAATTTATTACGCTACATTAACAATTATGTACCTAACATTGAATTAGACATAACCAGTTACTGAGCTGCCTCGTAAACTCCTGACGGTTGCTGGCAATTTTTAATACACTAATCTGTGGTTTTCCAATCTTTCCTACATTGATCTATGTGAATTTTTGATGAACCCACAGAATATCCTCGCTGTGTCATGAAATGGGACAATTGTTGATCTTTATAAGGGAAAGAATAGAAGGGAAATCTTAATGGAAAGAGGCAATTCTGGAACCATAATCAAAAACGTGACACCTTCCATTGTTTTCGTAAATTTCACGCGATTTACACAATTTTTAAATTTATCTTTACACAGATTGCCCACCATTAAATCAAGGGATCGATTTTACTAACAATTTCAACTAAAGAAAGTCTCTTTTGAAGTATTTCTACCTCTTGATTTTTTCGGCGCATCACGTTTTCTTAGCTAGGTAGGTACCTACCTACCTACACCATGATCAAAACCACTGCACCATTGGAAAGAGTACCTACCTAGTGAATATCCAGAAATCACTTAAACTTTTATGTGTCAGAAGCTGCTTTCGCAGATACGCTAGTTATCTGGAACTTTTCAACTTTTCAAGTCAACACTTCAAATTTTCGTCGATTCCCATATTTCATCGGTATTTTTTCACCTCAAGTTTTGTTGGTCAAGTTGGTTTACCAACGTTTCTTCAGCATCCACGGGAAACTTGTAGGGACACCTGGTATATCAATTTGTTGGGACACCAATTGGCGAAACATCCTTTCGTTTTCAACTTCAAGAGTTTTTCTTTGTTTTCTATTAGGTTATTTTCTTACTTGTGCGCGAGGTGGGACACAGTTCACTATCCTTTGCACAAATAAATATGTTATTATTATAATAATAAGAGACGAGGAGGTCAACGAAGTCATGCTCGATCAAAAAAATGGACAAGGACAGAACTTATGATGTAGGATTTCCAGATAGGCACTTGTCAACTAGAACTCATCGTTACTTTCACGAAGTTCCCAACACACCCACCGAATGTTTGCATGTGGCTACGTAATAAAAAATGCTAAATACAATAAGTATGCTACCATATTATCATGAAAGCTCGCAAGCGTGTAGTAGTTGGTGTTTGATTGGAACAAAAAGTTTTAATCATAAACTTCCCACCAAATTTAACTTTTTTTAGTGAACTTTTTCGGCCTCGAATTAAATTATTTTATGTTTATTTTACACTCAAAAAGTTAATTTTTTTGTAATTGATAAAAGAAATTCATTTCTGCGTAAAAGTTGAATTAAAATTAAAATAGTTTATCTTGCACTTTTAAAAAGATCAATATTTTGGAAATATTACTAGGTAGACTACTATGACTTAGGTGTTATGATTTGACAGATAACCAAGTTATATCTTTACTGAAGGGCTGCAATGGTCCTAAAGACGAGGTTTTGCCATTCGCAACTTTTTTACCCAATCAGTAGAGAGTCCCAATCCATAGTTTTTTACCCAATCCATAGTCATCCGTAATAAATAGTAACTATTTCCTCTTATTACCTGTTTACTATTTTCTTCTTTGGAATAGTTCAAATCAAACCAGCAGCATTTATTGCGAAATGGTCATTAGACCCATGAAGCGCATTAAAAAAAAAACATGATTGCAATTAAACCGGGTTCACACTGACGCGTAATCGGCGCAAACGCGTAATTTAATTTTATTGGCTCATCAGGTTTACGCTCTTTACACGCCACGACTTTTGAACCAGAGTGTCCAAGATCAAAAAAATCTAGATATTTGCGCGCTTTACGGATCTGCGCGTGGGTTCTGCACAGGCGGAGGCTAGATCACGGGCTTTACCTCGACGATTACGCACTTTATGTCTGTAACTAGTGTTGTCTATGTGAACGGTTTGACGTTTTCTCGCGCTTTAGGCGAACCTTTTTTTTCTTTTTTTTTTTGTTCTCTATTTTGCTAAATGGACAAATTCTAATCCTTTACGGCCTTTGCGTTTTACGCGCTTTACGTCGATCGCCTCAATGTGAATCCAGCTTTCAAGTTACGAATAACAATATGAGGAAATAAATATAGGTAATTAATTATTGTGGAAAATTTTAAATTCAATGGTACTTGGAAACGCGCTTTATCATACCTTGCTTGAGTTCCTCTGAAATCAGTCATTCCACTGTTCTCAAATCATCATAACTTCTTTGTTAGTTAAATCGTGTGGTGTTGATTTCGTGTTCAGGATGAACTGCCGCCAGAACAGATTGCCGTCCTGAAGAAGGCGTTTGACGCTTTCGATCGCGACCACTCGGGCTCCATCCCGACGGACATGGTGGCTGACATCCTTCGTCTCATGGGCCAACCCTTCAACAAGAAGATCCTGGATGAGCTCATAGAGGAGGTCGACGCCGACAGTAAGTTGGAAAAGGTTATCTGGGTTTGGCGATTTGGTGTAGTTCCGTATGTGCCCCCACTTTCTAACCAGTCAGTCAGCCAGTCATTTTTCTAAAAAAAAAGAAAGAAAAAAAGAACATGTTTATAGAGTTTTGGAAACCTCAAAATCTCATCTTTCATCTGCTTCTGTCGACCAGTCCCTTACCCCCCCCCCCCCCCCCCCCCACATAGAGGATTATCGAATTTAAAAATGTGGGGGCTCATACGGAACTTATCACACTAGGGAAATAGTTCCATATGTGCCCCCACGCTGCTGGTGTATGTGCATGACTCACTCTCACAGCGTTTGTTTCCTACTTTGCTTCCTCTGCATGCGACGTTGACGTTTAAATCATCCTTATGTGTACATCGCCTTTTTGTACCAAAAAGTGGTCCAGATGCTCGCTACACTCGTAATTTCTAGGGATCATGGACCCTCCTCCCTATCAATCCTGTTAGTCAAAAATATAGCACACCTGCTCAAAAACAAGTGGGGGGGGGGGGGGGGGGGGGGCACATAGGAACTATTTTCCTAGTGTTGAGCTAGGTTCAAATGGGGCAGGAATTTGGTACGGCAATCCGGTAAGGCAAATAGGTCTGCAATGTTATTGGCCAACGCAAAATGAATTACGGCAACACAACACATGGATACTATATCAAAATCTCCAGATATTTTCATCTGCCCAAACCTTGCCAGATCTGTGAAGAGGTTACTGCGCACACCTTTCCCGTTTGATTGTCCGCGCCATATTAGAATTCGTAATTTGATTGGTTATGATTCCGCTCACGGATTCCAGCGCCGTACTGCCATGTGAACATCTCTGGGGCAAAAATTCCGGCAAACGCGTCCAGTTATGGCAGTACCGGATACGAACTAAATCACTCGCGAAGAAATCGTGGAAACCCGTTTCAAAGAAAAACGGAGTTATTGAAAAAATAGTCTATTTCCACTAATACACAAAAAAGGCAAAAAACACTGTTATACCGGTTTCGGTGATGAAACCATCGTCAGTAACACACAATAACTTCTTTTTTGCAGTACCTGATTGCCGTACCTGATTTCCACCCCACGTGAACCTAGCTTAATAGTTTCGTATGTGCCTCCGCTTTTTTTATCGAACTTTTCATTGTGTAGGGCTTGTAATAAAAACATATAGGACAAAGAGAACGAAAGAAGAGGGTTTGAGGTTTCCAAAACGCTAATCATATTCATTTTCTGTTTATTATGATGTGAATAATACAGCTATGTATTTGCATACAAAAGCTTTTTCGACACTTTTTTCTTTTGCATAGACTCCAGAAATGCAATGTCCATCATACTGCACAATAATGGACGATGATCCATTGAATTCAGACATTTTGAGAGAGAGCTAATCATCAATTTGTTTTTGTTGTTCCTCAAACCCCTATGAAAAGGCTTGGAATGATCAATACCGTCACACCGGGCTATGGAGGGGACTGCATTCTGGCATTCTGCATCAGCAGTCCTCAGCCCACCGTTCCCTCCCTTAACTTCCAGCAGTCTTACTCTCCCCGCGAAACCATACAAACGAGCCTCACCACAGCACAGGGACAGTGCTGTGGCGAGGGCTCTTCTGGATGGTTTTGCAGCGAGAGTTGAGCTAGGTTCACATGCTGCGGGAATTTGGTATGGTAAATCGTTCTGCAATGCTATTGGCCAACAGCACACAATTACGGCAACACAACACCTGATACTATATCAAAATCTCCAGATATTTTCCACTGCCCCAACCGTGCCAGATCTGCACAGAGGTTACTGTGCACACCTTACACGTTTGGTTGTCCGTTTCATATTGGAATTCGTCATTTGATTGGTTATGATTCCACTAACGGATTCCACACCGTACTCCCATGTGAACATCTCTGCGGCAAAAACTCCGGCAAACCCGTTCAGTTAAGGCAGTACTGGATTGCTGTACTTGATTTCCGCCCCATGTGAACCTAGCTTAATAGTTCCGTATGTGCCTCCACTTTTTTGTATCAAACTGTTCATTGTGTTGGGCTTGTAATAAAAACATATAGGACAAAGAAACGAAAGAAGAGGGTTTGAGGTTTCCAAAATGGTTCACATGCAGCAGGAATTCGGTACGGCAAATCGTTCTGCAATGCTAATGGCCAAAGCACGGCCAATAACACACGATTACAGCAGCACAACACCTGGATACGATATCAAAATCTCCAGATATTTTCCAGTGCCCAAACCTCGCTGGATCTTTGCAGAGGTTACTGCGCACACTTTTCCTGGTTGTTCGCGCCATATTGGAATTCGACATTTGATTGGTTATGATTCCGCTCATGGATTTCAGCTCGGTACTGCCGTGTGAACGTCTCTCTGGCAAAAATGCCGACAAACGCGTTGCTGTTCCGGATTGCCGTACCTGATTGCTGCCCCATGTGAACCTAGCTTAAGACTGCTGAAAGTTGAGCGAGGGGACAGTGGGTTGAGGGCTGCTGATGATGCAGAATGTAGTCCCCTCCATAGCCCGCCGTGACAATACATAGGTACCTTCTTCAATATATATTTTCAACATTTTGAAAATATATAACATCATCATCAAATGTGACAGAGTGGACCCTCGAGAATCCCCTTCCTAGACTAGTGATATTATCACCAGTTAAAAAGGGATATCGATTAGGTTTCAGCCTGACCGCCCCCGTCTTCACCAGAAGAAAAAACGACTCGAGAATAGCCACCGTCACACTCCTCCCCGCATGACATACTTCTGGGTAGCTGAAGTATGAAAGGGAAAAGGGGGGTCGAAAATTAGTATGAAGTTCTGGTTCAGGAAAGGACATCTGAACAACTTCAAGGTGACTAACCTCCATCTTAATGGTACTACCACAAGAATATTTACTGGTGTAGAACAAAGCTCCTACATAAGAGTATTGGGCGGAGATGAAATGTTGTCAGAGGTTGTTGTCCAGTGAACTGTGCTCATCTGGGAAACCTCTAGGTGATCAGCCTCCGTCGTTATGATGGAACAACTACTGGGACGTGTAAATTTGGACACACCATTAATCGCCTTCAAATGAGCTCAACATATAATATGTATAATATACATGTATATATACTGACACTCTAATGGGTGAAACGGGGCGGGGGAGCTAATAGGTGTATGCATTATAAAAGAGACAGGATGCTTGTAAAGGAATCATTCTGGAAACCTTTGGAGTTATCCTTCTGGAAAGCCCTCAAAAAGTGGATAGAGTACGGTGAAGTGCTCAGCGCATTCTACCAAACCACGCTCCGCTACCATGTGACAGAGAGAGGAGAGTGACAGTGGACCCTCGAGAATCCCCCTCTTAAACTAGCGGTATTATCACCAGTTAAGAAGGGATATCGATTAGGTTTCAGCCTGACCGCCCCCGTCTTCACCGGAAAAACAAACGACTCGAGAACTGCCACGGTCACATGTATCCGTACTTTTTATCTGAACATCTTTTTCCGTAGTTTTTTCGAACACCTTTTCAGTTAGATATATTCACGTGTCATAATTTTTTATTAAAAATATGTTTGTAGGTAGCAATGCATTTCAAAATTATCGATAGGTACCTACTTACTCTCCCTCAGAAACCAATGATTACCCGTGATACGAGCTATAAATGAAAAATACCATTATTAGACACGCACCATAATTTGCGTACTTAATAGAAATATCTTTGCCATTATTTATTTATCTTGCGGTACACTGGTACCTAATGGAGCGGCCGAAAAAGGAATAGATAGGTATCTAATCAAGATTTGGAGAACTAGAAAGGAAAAAAGCAATCCTATAGGTACTGGATGTAAAGTAGGTACCTATCAATTCTTCAGTACTTCTTAGAAGAAAAAAAAATCGGAAAGTACCTATGTATCAATACTTTCGGTTTATTATATTCAATACCTAATGAGCCTTTGGGATCGAGCTGTTTTCTGTGGTCAATACCTACCATCGCGATCTCTACCATTTTTTATTCCATTTTCGGATTCTACATAGGTACCTTGAAAAGGAAACCATCAAATTTTGTGGGGGGAGGGGTGGGGCTTCTTAATTATTTTTCTTTTTTTTTCATGCTCGATTCCAAAGATTCATTAATAGAAAATAATAAACCAAAATATCTGTCCGTACGCCGTATTTCGCACTTTCCTTAGTTAACATGAACCAAAATTAATGAAATTTGGCTTGTAGGGGGCTTGGCGTTTGGGGTCTAGTTGGTTAGCGAAGCTCGGCGTTACTGTCAGTAATCTCTAAGGGGTGACAAATAATTAAGAAGGTAACTACTTGTGTAACTTCAACAAACGTTATGCTTTATGAATAACGACAAATAATGTATTAATGACAGAATTACTGAATCTACCGGAAATTTAGGAAACTGTAATACCTTCTGCCCGGCTGGCTCCAGTAGGTACTCGATTTACTAATTTCCTGGGGTAGCTGGAAGGTAAGTATTGACCACAGAAAACAGTGATCTACGCAGAAGGGGCATCTATACAGGTAAATAATAAACCGTTGTGTAATAATTTGCAGTTTTTAAAAATACCTATTGATGTAGGTACTATCTAAAAACAATTCGATTTTTTTTAAATAATTTTTTGACGTCCATCATACCTTCCTGGGATTGAGAGCTACCTAAACTAGTGTGTGTGTGTGTGTGTGTTACCTACTGTGTTTCAATTGTTAAGAGGCTGAGCTACAGGTCACTTCAATGTCTTTTACTACTGAGAAGAGATGTTTATTTCCATCCCTTCTCGTTGTTATCCCACTAGGGACCCCCCATTTCTCGCCTCCCATTCACGCTAAATTTAATTCATCTCCTTCACGATTTCCACCAAGTTGATAATAATGTATCAAGTTGACTCATGGAGTCGTCTATTTCACGGGGTTCCTACCTCCTTGGGCTGCACCTGCCAACCTAAATGAGTTACTTCTTTCTCCCCCGGTCCATAATAATTATGAAGGTTTCCTGTGGTTTTTTCATCATCGGGACTCGTGAAACACCACCAGATGACCCTATGCTAGGTTCACGTGGATGCGGAAAGTGCGGAACACCACCTGATTGGCTGGAGCCTTTGCTCCAACTGGAGCAAAGGCTCCAGCCAATCAGGTGGTGTTCCATCCATGTGAACCTAGCTTAAACCTTGACCCCGGTAGGTACCACTTCATATATCCGATTTCAGCAGTCAACATCAAGTTCTGCCTCATTATTTCTGCCAAGTTTCTTGAACATGAATAGATACCTACCTACCAATCATATTATGATATTCACGTATTTTCGTATTTTCTATCTCTGTATCCATAACTTTGCAACTGCTGGTGTTAAATCAATCAAAATTGATTCGAACTTTATTCAAATACAAAATTTGAAGGGGCTTTAATCGAGGTACCTATACATCTGTGAAATACATGGAATGGCTGGTTATTTGCGCACAGGTAGAGAGAATTAATTTGCTTCGATTGCTCAGTAGATTAATCATACTATGAATCCTCTTATCGACATGATCCCTCAAAATTAGGTCAAATTTTGTTAAATAAGTTAAATCAAAAAAGAGCTGTGGTGTTACGAACATTGAGAGAATATGAGCGACAATGAGGTTTTGGTGAAATTCGTTAATTTACGCCACCACAAAAAGACCCCCACCCCACCCACTGCTTGAACCCTTTATTTCACCAAAATGTTTGTTCTATAGCAATATTTTTGGCAAGGATTTGCTCACAAATGGTTGGGCACAAAATTATTATGTGGCCGTTCTGAGCCTACTTCATTAATCGCTGAAAGATTCGTACGTACCCAATAATGTGAATAGAAGGGTTGGTATGCGTGTTTGATGCACATCCTTGCATACCTAGGCGTGGATACCAGTGTAGTTTTTATAAAATGCAAGTGCTTATGGCAAATCCTTCATAGTTGGCTTGCTCCTTCCTGCAAAATTAAAATTCTGCAAAAGTTAATATTATTTTATTATTTATGAACAGACAGAAACCGTGAACCGCTTGGACTTGGTGGACGAATGATGAATGATTTTTCTGCATGTCTGCCAGACACTAGACGGTATCCGTCACCACCACCGTCTTCACCTGACCGTCACTTGGAGCCTATATTCGTCCCTCGCATGTTACCTTTCTGTTTTCTTGTTCTGTTTACTGCGTGGTCTGTATCATATAAAAGAAAAAATGCAACGCACATGGATGAATACTCCATGTGTTGAAGCTAATTACATAGGTTGTTTAGGTATTCAAAAAAAGGTGTTAGGTATTTTAAAAAAGGCGCTCGTTTCAATCAAACAAATGGTTGCAGTTAGCGCTCCAAATGACTGCGGCGAAGGTGGCGGTGGATATCGTCTAGTCTGCCGGACAGTAGCTTTGTTCAAGCTACACTACCCAGCTTCTAATACGGAGCTGGTCCCATAGTGTAGCTTTGTTCAAGCTGGCCTCACAAGACTGAGGACCCTCATCGCATCTCTTCATTGGAGGGACTCTCCGCAAGCCGTAGGAAGGGGGTCCTTTGGGAGCGTAGGTTTGGGTCCTACTGACTGCGCCGTGCAATGATCTCAAGCTTACCGATATAAATAAGACACCCTTGATAAATGCAAGAACGAAACTAACTTTTTATTGGTTACCGAAAATCACATTTATCGTAGCAACATAAACACACGACCTACTAGAGCTACTGGTTCAAAAACTAGGTTAAATAGGCAAGGCTAAAGCAGGGGTTGTTTGGTTCGCATTCTTTGGCAACTGCAGGTTTGGAGCCGTATTTCGGTTATTTTCCAATTCAACCCACCCATGTACACCGAGGAGCAAGATGTTGCTGCTGTTCAAGCTGTCCCGCTACCCGCCCCAGGGACCCATAATGCGGATAACCACAATCGCACTTGTTTCCTACATGCTGCATCTTGTTCCAGAATCCGGGAGACTGGAATTTGAGGAATTCATCACGTTGGCAGCCAAGTTCATTGTTGAGGAAGACGATGAAGCTATGCAAAAGGAGCTAAGGGAAGCTTTCCGTCTTTACGACAAAGAAGGTGAGTTGAAGTTCGAGGATCCCTAAATTCGAACTCTGATTTCATTGTTAAATTTACTGCGTTGACTACGTGTACAAACTAGTTTTTGCGTTTCATCGAAGCCGAGGTGATTATTAACAACTAAGGATAACAGACAGATTATTTGGTTCTCCTACCACAATTTCAAACCTCCAACTTGGGATCATGCCAACCGTGATTCTAAAAAGAAGTGACGGTGATGTAAATGAGATGCTTTCCACTGGATATTTTTCTCTCGTTCTCTCTCAGACCCTCAAAACATATTAATCATCTGTAATAGCCCGCGTGATGATCTCTTGGAATAAACCTGAGACGTCAATCTCGGATCTTGTGTGGTCCAACAGTCTATAATAAATGTATTATAGTCTGTGGTATCAGATGTTCTGTTACTGGTCTTTGGACGCTTTGTTCTATGATGTTTTAAGTTTATAATTAATTTATTGTATTTAAAAATTGTTGACACAGTAGACTCCCGATCATTAGAATTTCTCGATTATTCGAACAAATCCTTCGGTCCCTTGAGAATCTCTCGTTAATTCGAATACACTGTAAAATCTTATGTGTTCTGGTACACTTGGTAAGTAAACAGAAGTAGGTAAAATACTGACAGCTCGCCTCCCGCGAACATGCTATAATTCGAAGACAGGCAACCCGGTAATTCGAAGCTTTTGTTGTTTTAACCAACGGTATTCTCCTAAGTACCTGCGAAGTACAACATTATGTATGTATTTAGTTAGATTCCAAGCTGTTATTTTGTCTTCATTCATTCTTTCTTCAAGTTAACCTTCCTTAAACTAGTTTAAAACTACTGCATACCTATGTACATACTTATGTACATGTATTTTTTATTTAGGTAGGTACCTACTTATTTTATTTTATGAAAAGGGTGTTTCATAATTTGGCCTATTTAATCAATAATCAGAATCAGTAATCCGAACTTTTTTCAAGGTCCCTTGAGTTTCGAATGGAAAATTTTCGTGGGTTACAAATTCTGGGTTTTTTTAGCTAGTTCTGTTCTGCAACAGAACGAACACTTATTGACCACATAATGAGGTGTTCATGTTGGAAAGTATAGGCAGAAAATGAGTGTGAAATTTAATTTGAGTTACCCCTAGAAATGACTATCAGATAAATCGCCAAGTAGTTCAACTCAAATCCCCCTTACAGCGCTAGTGCATCACTTTAAATGATGTACAGAACCGCAAGGATGGAACCAAAAATTTATCAATAAATTTCAAAAACATGCCCAAGAACTAAACCGAGGGGAGGTTCAGGGAAGTCACAGCAAAGGTTCTTGAAGATTGCCAGGAAGGTTTGCTATTTCTAATGTTAGGTTACTGGCAGCATTGAGAGCCTTGGTCTATGAAGCTTCGCTCCGTTCCTTGGGCCTACAGCCAATCAGATGTCGGTAGACCTGACACGTCATTTCCTGTCGCATTTTTACTCCCCCCCCCCCCCCCCCCCCATTTAAAAAATCACTTATTTTTGAAAATGGGCCTCGAACTACCATTTTTCCAATTCTGAATATGTTTTGTCACAAAAAAAGGTTCACAAAAGTCCTCATTATCGAGAGTCGACTGTAAGAGTGAAATGAGGGGGACCCCATGTAGCAGCCTGTAAACCGTTTACTGGCGTTTTTGTAAGCTAAATCCAACATCTACACCTTGAGAGTCCACCGTTCTTACTCATATCCATGGTATGAAGTCTGGTTCCTTCGTGTCTGCAGGTAACGGTTACATCCCGACTTCCTGCCTCAAGGAGATCCTCCACGAACTGGACGAACAGCTGACCAACGAAGAACTGGACATGATCATCGAGGAGATCGACTCTGACGGATCCGGAACCGTCGATTTCGACGGTAAGAGAGGCTTTCTATCATGGAAACACCAAGAATTATTGTATCACTACCAACATTTTAGTTATGAAAATTAATCAAATAAGCTACAGCGTAATCGTGAAAAATAATATCCCCAAAATTAATGTACGGGTGGATTAAAATACTAATAACTTCCTCAAATTGGCAGGCGACCCAACTTACGTGTTTTACAGAAACTTGGAGAACAAAGTCGGCTGTTGTAAACTTCGGAAATAGGTACCTACCAATTGTTCTCAAATTTTTGTGAACAATTGACAAAATTTGACTGGCAATATGATGACACGCGAACTTGAAGAACTCACTTCCAAACCACACAACAGCAAACAACTGTGATTCCAGCCCATGTTGTCCAAACTTGAGCCATTTCAACTTACCCACGGTTTTCGTGAGGGGTCAAGGAGTTTCTACAAAATTACACGTTATCCATGTTGAACGTTTCATCATTCTTAAACGGTTTTGTTTTTATTAAAAACACGAATTGTTTGTCATTTTTGTCGAAAAAATTTGGCAATATTTCAATCTGTAATACTGAGGGAACATTATTGTCTTTTATGTTCACAGAGTTCATGGAGATGATGACGGGAGAATAAACCGAACGTGGAAGGCCTGGATTTCGTGCATTTAACCCATAACGAGACTCGTTATACCATCAATATTTCCATTTCATTTGTACAATCATGAAAAACAAAACTAGGTATATTTAATTTGTTATTTATACTTTTTATACGGGGAGACACGGGTGAAATTCATACAGTAAAAATCAACCTCAGTCAATTTCACTTCTAATCCATTATTAAAATTAATTTATAATTTTTTAAACGTATGAATGTTTTTCTCGTATTGACCCTGTGTTATCATCATCCATATTGTTGACGAACATTGAGCGCACTACAGCTACAGGAAAGACATATGGTAGTTTCACATGTTTCCCAAACACACACATGTTCAAACATCAGTGCTCAAGGTGGACCTAGTTTTATCGTTAACCCTTACGGCCACAGACTTCTAACTGAAGGAGTATTCCGAACGACGTACGAGGCGTATTCTTACGAGTATTATGCAGCCTCTCCCCATTTCCGTTATTTAGGAGTTAAAACATGAAACGGATATCCCCTTAAATAGTCGCGCTTGCCCTAATTCGACTTGAAACATGACCAGCGGAAAAATACAGAAATATTTTCGACTTCATAAAACTAGGAAAGCTGCGACTGGCTGGTCGTAAATTGGGCTTGAAGAGCTGTCACATGAAGGAAGTTTTTAGATGAGGGAAAAAAACTCGGGCACGAAAAATCTCTGAAAATGCACCACTGGTTTCTGTTACTGAAACATAAAATTGAAACGCCAGGTTCTTTAATGAACATCGTGGTAATAGGCCGTCTTTCACCTGGCAAAGATTCAACTTGATTTTTTTTTTTTTTTTTTCAATAATGAACCTCTGGAATCGAGCATGAAAAAAAAGTAAAACCTCCCATCCAAATTTGATGGTTTTACGTTTCAAGGTATGTAGAATCCGAAAATGCAATTAAAAAAAATGTCTGTACACCGTACTTCGCACTTTTCTTAGTAGCAAAATTAATTAAATTTGGTTTGCAGGTCCCGTTTGGGGTGTAGGTAGTTGGTCCTCGAAGCTCGGCTTTAATGTCAGTCATCACTAAGGGGTGAAAAATAGGGGTCGAAATTTTCAGAACGCCATAGCTCGAAAACTTTCAGTAGAACTTTTTCAGTAGAAGGGTATGGTTTTTTTTACGTTTTTAAATTGATCTTGAACTAGAGAATTTTTTGAGAGCATTGCACAACCAGCCGTTCGTTTACACCGAAAATCTTCGTCAACATGATCGTAAACGAAACGGTATAAATCCGGCCCAGATACTAGGGAGCACCTGATTATAATCACGGATGGCTGTATGAAGTCGAGTTGGCTGTTCTGTGATATTGTTTCATTTGAAAAATGATGGATCTTTTGGATTTTGTTGATAGCTACTTTTGCAACTTGAAAAAACGCTGAAGTATTTTTGGGTAAATTATTACACAACGGTTTATTGTTTACCTTATGCTTCAAATAACTGCAAATAATTAATGATTGAATCCCGCGCATTTGTATGAAACTTTAATTCCGGGGCCGGCTCTAGTACTCGATTTAGGGCTTTCCTGGGGGGGGGGGGGGGGGAGCTCGAGGGTATTTACCACAGAAAACAGTGATCTACGCGGAAGGGGCATCTACACAGGTAAATAATAAACCGTTGTGTAATAATTTGCAGCGTTTTTTAAAGAAATGAAGTTAAAAGTTATAGGTTATTATCGCTCAGGACCGACATGATGTGCAGGTCATGATTGTTGCGGAAGCTCCTGAGGCTTTTGAAGCTGCTGGCCGTTAGAGTAGTGCTTCAAAGACTGTAGGGGAGAGCGGGATACGTTGGACACCACGAGTATGGCCGCCGTGGTTGGGGTTGGGACAGGCTGGAGTATGTAAAAAGTTGCTCAAGAAAAGAAGAAGAAGTTGATAGCATAATCATCACTTGACTGTTAGCAGTGTGTGTTTATCTTTATTGTGCCAGCTGATTATGTTTTTTCCCCTCAAAATCAGTTGCATACACTTCTGTAGAATCTTGGGAAGATGTTTTCATGCCATTTTCTATCAGTTCATCTCTTCCTCATTCCCAACTTCAGGAACTCCAAGGAAGGACTATGAGGAATAGTTTGTCCAATCTCCCTTTGCTGTCCAGAGTATCTCCATCAACCGAATCTTTCCGCCTTGTATCAAATACTTAGTGGATGAAGGAACTGGTCATGACACAGATTCCTGGCTTAGGAACTTTTCAATCTGTAGATGTTGTTCAAGTACTTGGGATGGGTCCTTGATTCGGCAGGTAGCTCCGAGGCAAATGTGAACCAGCGCATCAAATTGGTGTGGGCTGCTATCCGGTCCATGAATGGAGTGCTATGGAGTCGGGAGGTGCACTTAGATCGAAAAAGATTACATTAACGGCAGTCGTAGAGCGCATATTGACTTGTGGGAGTGAGGGGTGGTCGCTCACTGTGAGGCACGAACAGCGATTAAATGCTGTTGAGATGGATGAGCTTCGACACAGCTGCTGAGTGTCCAGATTGAATAAAGTTTGGAATACCACCATCCATGGATTATTGACCAGCTAGAATCCGTGGTGGAACAGACTGAGAGGCGCTTCGCTATGGTATGTTCACGCGAAGTGTATGGCAGGTGGCCAAAGATGGTCATCAACTGGTCACTTAAGGGTCGGCGTAAGAGGGTCAAACATGCGCAGGCTCAACCTCGTTGAACCACTGATACTCATGTTCTTTGCGTCAGACGTTCATGGGCAACCTCCGACAAGGGAAATAACTTCAAAAGCAAGCAAGTTAAAAATTATAATTTGAAGAACTGTAAAGCGACTTGAAATAAGAAGTGATGGCCCGCACCAGACATTCAGCAGTCGTCACTCGAAACTATAAAATGAGACCCCTGAATTTAATATAGCAGAGATTGCTCAAATCTGATTAAAAAAAGTTGTTGAATATCTATCCGACAGGAAAGTATGCACAGTGATGCCAAACAACCGGTTTCCGAAAGAAGACAAAAAGAATTTCTTCACTCTAGTCATTCATAGGTATATGAGGTATATTTGTTGAAGAATCACAAACATGGCTCGATTATAATATTATGACCACAGTTGATTCACATTTTGTATCTTGTGACGGTGTGGCTGTTCTCGAACCATTTTATCTTCCGTGGAGACGGGGTCGCTTGAGGAAGTCTAATTGATATTCCTTCTTAACCGGTGATAATCTCGCTGGTATAGATAGGGGGGAAGGGGGACTCGAGGGTCCACCGTCACAATCTACAGACCCAAAACTGACTCAGGTTGGTGTTTCTAGCAGGTGCCTCAAAATGACAGCACTGCTCACCCACCAACAGGTACCGCAGATTATCGGGACATAATAGCTAACCTATAGCTGAAGCCAAGCTACCCATTGGGGGGGGGGGGGGGGGGGTCCGAACTAGGTAGCTACATAACAAATCATGAGTTGTAGCTCATAACAAATTATGAGCCAGTCCCCCATTGTAGGTCGGTGAACTACATTCAGTGCGTCAGGAACTGGTATTGTTGCATTTATATGGAGAGCTGAGGTGGATGTAGCGCCCTGCCTGGCTGCAGTGTCAGCTTGGTCGTTGCCATATAGGTCAATGTGACTGGGAATCCATTGAAACGTGACATCCAGCTACATAACAAATGAATGAATGAAGGGATGTAACGGGGAGGGGGGAGTAAAGTTGTGTGGACCAAGCTATAAAGGTGAGTGAACCTTGGAATATGTAAAGTATATGTAAGTAATTATTTAAAATAATTGCGCCATGCGCATAGTATTAGCATATGTATGCACACCCAGTTCTTCCCCTCGCGTCACGTGCATTCCAAGTGATGCACAAGGAGTTTCAAGGTTTCCCTTGGTCCGGTATCGAATGCTGAAAATCCATTATACACAATTATGGCAATGAACACAAAAGCGAAGTTAGCATTTCAGAAAGTCTCCAAGGGAGGGCGCTAAATGTAGCCTTCCGAATCACTTCTAAAGGGTGTGTATCAGATTGATATTTGAAGCTCGCTCCAGTTTTTGATGCAATAAGTTGGAAATAGTATAAAATATGTAGAAACACAAAAATTGCGTTTATAACATCCGCAAACAGAAGAAAAAAAAAAAAACCATTGACGGGGGGGGGGGGGGGGTAGGGGCAGGGTTTAGGCGTGGCGTTTCAACTGTTGGAATATGTACGTACAGTGAAATCCCTCTATAGTGGGCTCGGACCAAAATAAGTGTCCAATACAGAGGGGTGCCCCTCTAAATAGTGGACACTAGTCTGACCAAGAAGAATGTCTACTGTAAGGGGGTGTCAAAAATTCTAACTTAAAATAGTATTTTATTACTTAGTGTGTACACGCAAAAAAATTCGTAAGATTTGTCAAATAGATACATACTATGTACATACTGCACTGACACTTCTCACGAGTGAAAACATGCGACTGTCGATCGAAAAAACGTACAGAGGTCCTTTCCGTATAACAAGGGAGTGCCAGTGGGTCAGAGGCAAATGAATCCAAATGACGGCCAATGTAAACAAACAAAAGTTGAATTTGAACGATGGCAAATGTACTCGTAAACAAACAGAAAATGAACTCGGTCAGATCAAACATAGATGTCAGATTTTTTTTAAACTTTAAACTTTTGTAAACGTCTAAACAGGTCTACTGTTCACTGCGAGGGGTTCAGGATGACGAAATGAGTGTCCACGTCCACTATATAGAGGGTGTCCACTATACAGGGTTTCAAATACATTGAATCTCCTATCTCTACACTGGGAACATGGCCTAACTGTCCATTAAGAGAGGTGTAGACTAAGAGGGGGTTCACTGTAGTAGGTAGGGGGGTTCTTACATAATATTGTCAACAACAAAAAACGCTGCAAATCCCTGCACAACGGTTTATTATTTTGTATAGAATACCCTTCTGTTACAGATCACAGCTCTATGTATAGATAACCCGTGTATATAATATGATATGTACTATTCTATTATATGCATATTATGTAGATCGCAGACACTCCGTAGGTTAGTACCTAACCCCGTACTCGTTACTAGGTACCTACCTAAATCACGAGTTAAATGTTGCTAAAATAATTCTGCCGATGACAAACAGTACCTAACAAAAAGAAACACACATAATGAAGTTCTGAAAAGAAATTGTTGATGAGGAGTGAAAAAAGTTGCAAAAGTACCTACCAACAAACTCCAGCCCCTTCTACGTAGATGGTATAATTTACCGTTGTGTAATAATTTACCGTTGAGTAATGATTTACCGTAGTAATAATTTACCCATCAATAATACTTCAACGTTTGTTCAAGTTTCACTACCTACCAACAAACTCCAATAGAGCCATCATTTTTCAAATTAAATAATATCACAGAACAACCAACTCGACTTCATACTCCGCCAATATAATCAGGTGATCCCTACCAATGATTGGCCGTATTCACAAATTCCTATTGTGGGCGCGTCTCTGGTTACGAGATTTGGTTTGGATTGTATACAATTTCATTCACACTGGAGTCGAAAATGCCTGTCGGTGCAAACTTCGGGGCCTTACTGTGAACGAACGGCTGGACGTACGATGCTCCGGATGGTCTTAAAAAACTCGCAAGTTCAAGAACTATTTAAAACCGTAAAAATGTTTACGTAAAAAAATGGTATAGGCGTTTTGAAAATTTCAACCCCTATTTTGAACCCCTTAGAGATGACTCACAGTAACGTCGAGCTTCGAGGACCAACTAGACGCCGAACGGAACCTATAACCCGAATTTCATCAATTTTTTTTCATGGTAACTAAGAAAAGTGGCCCGTACGGCGTACGGCGGACAGACAGAAATATTTTTATTGCAGTTTTGGATTCTATATATCTTGAAACGTAAACCATCAAATTTTGAGGGGGGGTAAGAATTTTTTTTTTCATGCTCGATTCCAATGGTTCATTATTGAAAATAATAAACCAAAACCAGTAGGAAAGACGAGTAACGAGCAAACTGATGTTCAAGGCTACAATAAGCGGCCATCAACATACTGTGGACAGCGCCTACCCTCGAGCCCCCTCAGGAAAGCCCTAAATCCAGTACTGGAGCCGGCCTGGAATTGTATACAATCAAATTGTATACATTCTACCCATATATCATTGCTAGGGACGCCGCAACAATATTGGGGGTGTTCATCGTTTTCATTGGATATAGAAGTTGATGGGAATTCAGAGGAGGGAGCTTTTTCAACGGGCGCCGTACAACCAATTACTTAGCTAAATAGAATAAGGGAAAACAGGAGAGACTTGGGATGCTAAAGGTTGTCCACCAATAGCCAAGTGGTCACACTGAAGCTAGGTTCACATGAGACGCAATTCCGGACGGTAGCCCGGCACGGCTATGCGTTCTGCAATGCTATTGGCCAACGCAAAATGGATTATTTCAACGCAGTGCCTTGGATACTATATCAAAATCTCCAGATATTTTCCGCTGTCGGATGCGTTGCCGGATCTGCGCGGAGGTTACTGCGCACACCTCTCTTGTTTGGTTGTTCAGCCATATTGAAATTCGACATTTATGTGGTTGATATTTTGCGATTGCATTTTGTTATGACTCCGCTGCCATGTGAACGCCTCTGCGGCAAAAATTCCGGCAAATGCGTTGCCGTGCCGGATTGCCGTCCGGAATTGCGTCTCCATGTGAACCTACCTTTCATGGTGTTCACAGAGGGAAAAAAATTTATCCAAAATGAAGTTGATCAGGTCTTTGTATTTCATAAATCAGTCGATAATGTTAGGTACTAGAATAATCTACAATTTCAACAATGAAATATAAAGCTATCTCAGCCACTACAAAACAAAGCTACGTCAAGGTGGTAAAATTGTCAAATTTAAACAGTAAAACGTGTTAACTAGATGGAGAAGTGAGAAAATATATAATAGACCAATCTATTAGATACACATCTGAAAGTACCTTACACTTAGGGCGTAATTTCGGTGTTTTTGAGGATGCTATAAGTAATACAGGTATCCAATAATAATACACAAAATATCCATGCATTTTTGAAGCCATTGTCGGGAGTTTATAGACACGAATACTTATGACCTTCGGTTGTCTTGATAGCTAGGAATTCCTCAATTACATGGAATAACCCCCCCCCCCCTCCCTGACACAAGTTTTTTACCGAATGTTATCATGTAGTTAGAACTTCTCTCTCTAGATCAGTATTCTGTATTCAATTTCCTAAAACAGCACGAGACATAGCTTGATGTGAACAGCAATGTTCTGGTTGAAAAGCGAGCAGTGATTGTAACCATCTCAAGTTAGGGGCTGCTCTGGGTGGATACTTCTACACTTCTTTGACAACCTTTTAGTTACTGTACCACAAAGGGTTCTGGACTTGGGTTACAGGACGAGCAGTGGAATTCATCCACTTGGAATGGTTCTGGATTGGAATGAATACCTTCTGAAATCCACATGGGCCGATGACGTTCCTGCCAAGACTTTCAGAATCAGTAATGTGGAACAGGCTCCGACAGTACAGTTTCAGGCAGTGGAGGGCGCTCATTCAGGGATTGGGTAATAACAGCGGGCCGTATGGTGCCGTCCAGGTGACGGGCACCGTGGATATTCTTGCGGAATCCCAGCACGAAATTGGGTGGGATTTTGGAAACATTCCATCACCGTCACTGGAACGTTTGGAACGCTCATGTCTTGGAATGCCACATCCCTAGGCCAAAGACTCATTCCAGCTAGCCCTAGGCCAAAGACTCATTCCAGCCTTCCTAGAGACCAAACGGACAACGTAAGAACATTGCTCAAATCACATGAGCTGAGAACAAACCTCTCACCCCTCTTTAGACCTCTCACTACTCACCCAATATTCCTTTATGAATAGTATCATTAAATTTATGAGAAAACGTCTTACATTTAGAGAAAATATCATGGAACTTATTGCATAAGGTTCCAGCTCTGATCAAGCAAATGATGGACCCACAACCAAGGAAGAAAGTTACGAGTATTTGGCTAAGCTCTCGTAAAACTCGATATACAAAAACGCTTCACTGATCTAGAAATTTGCAAATACAATAAACGAGTAGACCACTTGCAAAACCAGCTAAATCCATTTTTTTTTTTTAATGGAGTTAGTTACAGATCTGGCCACATTCAAGAGCCAAAAGTAGTCATAAACCTTCGAAAATCGAGTTTGAAAATTCGTAGCTGTCAAAACCAGCAGGTACGGGTGCAAACCCAGCCATAAACAGTACGGTTGCAAAAGCAGTCAAAAAGCTATATTCACAAACCCAACCCTGTATCACTCTTTTTAATTTTCGGAAACATAATGTCTGCATTCTTTTTCTGTTTTAATTTTTTATGTTAGTAACATTGCCTCAGTGCAGTCCCAACAGTTCGAATCCTAAAAATTTTTTCTTCCCCTGCTTTTGCCACATCAACAAGTCCTTGTACTTTGAAGTTCAGTTTTCAACGTTGGTTCTGTTCTGCAATATTTTCGCAACGTTTGCAATACCTAGGTACTTTGCGTGTTTTCAATTTTTCGAAATCCGTTCCCTAACCCACTCCAGGAAATTCCCAGAAACGCCTTTTTTTAACCTTATTTTCGTATTTCTTTCTTCACAACTTTTTGTGCGTAATTAGCTTATTTTAGTATTTTTAAAAATGTAGTACCTACCTACATGCAGTATGTTAGCCGGCCTGTTACCTAGTTAAGAAAAAACAAAATATTTTTAATGCTTACTTTTTTTTTGCTTAGGCTTTCTTTGCCTGCCTAATAAAGCCCCCTCAAAACCTAGTTTCACAAATTTATGACTGGTTTTGCAGCCGCACACAATTTCACACTGGCTGTTCGTCCAGTTGCAAAAGCAACCACATACCTGCTGCAGATGCAAAACCACTATATCCATCTTTGATTTTGCAATAACTAATTTGCCGTTGACGTGACTTTCTTCAAAAATTACAAGCCAGTTCTACGATTTATTTCCTCATTTGTAAAAAAAGAATGGTAGGCCTATCTCATCGAGATTAATCGATACATTTTTTCGCGTTTTTCTCATTTTCATTTTGACTGGATTTAGCTGGTTTTCCAACTGATCTACTCAAATATCTTCAGCGAAATTTCAAACCCATCCATCTTCCTCATTGTATACTCTCGAATTACTATCGTGAAGGCAGTGGAATCCCCAACAATGGTTCAACAGGTGCTAAGGATTTGAAACATATTTCTTAAAGTGCAGTTTGATTTGAAAAATTTAAAGTTCGACTGAATTTATTTCAATAAAATAAAGAATTCTATTTTACAATGAATTTTAGAATTAGAACATTAAAGAGTTTGCGCAACCAAAAGTGTTGTACACATGAACCTGCGTACGCTGCAGAGTACCTGAGAGCCATGTTACAAATTCGGGTTTTCATGGTGTTTGATTGAATTTTAATTTTTCCCAAGTTTAACATCTCAACTTCCACCAAGTGCCAATGCAGGATCTGTGTACGTTAAGTGTTGGACGGCTACCATTCGCGTTTGCTCAATCAAAACTACCTACTGTACTCTGCGTTACATATTACGCAAGGAAATGGTTGCGCAAACAGCCTATCGTTATATTACACTACCCTTGGCGTAATAGAAATCGCTGCAGCTTATAAAATACTTTTATCGTTCAGAAGCAGTGAGTTCCAAGGTGCAATTCTTCATAGCTAAAATTAATACGAAACGGCGATTTGCATTAAAAAAACATAAATTAAGAACTTATCTAGGTATGATGAACACTCATTTATGTGACGGCTACTAAGAGTACAATGAACGGACTTGATGGATATGAACTAAAATCAAGTTTCCAAATATATTATCCTAAATTCTAATCGATGAAGTGGAGAAAGACATGTTCGAACAATAACATTTATCTAGTGAGTAGGAAATTAAGTGCTGAGAACATTAATAATTTCTTTTATAATATAATGAAGGTATGGCACCAACAAAATATATATATTAAAAACGAAAATAGTCAGAATAGCGGTACGATCGATCAAAATACATCACAAAGGTTTCCTATCACAAATATGGGACCCTACGAAATCCATTCTATGAGCATTTCATTAAGATGTAGGGGTGAAAGTGGGGGGTTGTGAGATTTAAAACAATATTCTAATGATACGGGGATGGGTCCTATCACAATACACCAGGAATTACGTTAGTGGAATAAACGTTGTAAGTTGGGTGTTAAATAACACGTTCGAGTTAGCATATAATACTTAGGGAAAATACGCAGAGGTGTAGGTCGTAGCTTCTTCGTAACAATTACACAATGGCAATGACTGACTCTTCAGACGATTGAAATCACTGTGCCACTGCATTCCGTGCTTTCTCATTCCTGTTAGCATAATAAATGGCAGCTACATCGTACAAAGTCCGATATTCTCCAACAAAATTTACGTACTTGCACCTACACTCCGACTCTTCATGGACTTCAGCTCATTACGATTTTTCTCAGTTAAACAAGCAGGAACTGCAGACGCTGACTGACACCGAATTCGGCTGGAAGGGTCCAACTGAATTTTTGAAAGGTTTGTTCAAAATGTGAGTGGAAAGTTTTATTTTTGGAGGATAAAACGGATTTTCCTCTCAAAATGAACAAATAAAACCTTTAACAATATTACTTTCTGGGGTAGGTACTGTTGAGGGAATACGGAGCACATTTTTCATAGCGACTGCTTTCGAAGCTGGCGTCCTTTTTGTGGCTCTCGTCTGCCAGCTTCGCCCGGAAGTGCTCGCTATGAAATATGAACAGCTTATTCCCTCAACAACACCCCAACGACCTAAGCAGGAAACAATGAACAATATTACTTTCGATGGTGGCATAACTGCTAGCTATAAGGATGGAAAGAACAAAATATTTTAGACATGAATACCTCAAGTGTGCGTTCAAGCTTACACGGCCTACTTGGGCACATGCTTAGGCAGTGTATCCTGGAGGAAGATCACCTAACAATCAGAATGCATGTTTATGATATCATGAAAATAAACTAGGGCTACAATTACATTTTCTAACGGCTGGGCTATGATTGTAGACATTTTTTTCAATATAATTATTATTTGTCAACTAATTAAATTGTATTAAACACTATTCGTGACAAAATAATAATTGCCTTATAATGTCGAGGTGATGGGGTTTCATTTATGATCAATTAATTGAACTAATCCAGAATACTAAGAAAGTCAATAGTTTCGGAAGTTAGAAAAATACATTCAGTAACTACGTAGATACCAATTAACTGCCGAATACAACATATTGTACACTTGGTGCATGGCTGTTTTCAAAGTGAGATTCTATGATCAAGGGGTTAAAAAATCACGATTCGTGAAATATGTTTGCCTCTACAATACAACATCAAAATTGGAAGACCTATTGTGAAACACGTTTGAAACAGAGGAATTGCAGAATACTCTATTAATTACCGTTAAGTAACTCAACTTGTTTTTGCTAAGTGTCGGGGGAGCATGAAAGAACGTGGTTTCAAATATCTACTTACAGAGGACCGTAAATGGGACTTCACAATAAAGTAAGTATGTGGAAGTAAGTAGAAGTGTTAACTATAATTGGGGCAACAACATATTTACTGAGGATCATAAAATCAACAAACATTACAAGATGGCGATTTATGCGGGATCTATCTTTGTGCAGCCATAGGAGGTTGGATATGGAATCTTGGATCATGTCATCATGTCTGTGGATGTCTGTCATGTGTCTTATGCCTTGTCCACACCTGTGCGCTTTCCTCTAATTTTTCACTTTCAACACAGCGCACGGGAGAAGGAACGAGGGGCATGCGCTGTTGGCAGGCGTGTTGCCAGGTCACGACCTTGAATCCCAACGCGCACGCCTTGACGCAAGCAGAGCGCAAGGTCTCCCGACCCGGGTGGGTATTCTTTCAACTTTCCGTGCGCTAGTCAGTCAGTAATCACTGAAACCAGTCAAATAATGTAGGGTTCCCAGTCTAGCAGTGAAGGAACATTACTGTTTATTGATCATTATATTTATGACCCATCCCGCGATGTGGGATGTTAACACTCTCAATGCGGGAGCCTCTAGCCATCCAACGCCACCCACAGCACGCCACTGCCCGACCGAGCGAGCTCGAACCCGTCTACCAGGGTAGACGGCCGCATGCGGCATTGTCCCACTGTATACTAACCCACAATCACATCCCGCCAGTGTATATTTCAACACTTTTTACTCTGAATAAAGTTATTTATCTTTGTACAGATGCTAAATAACGCACTAGATAATCAAGAACTAGGTAAAATAAATTATAATACAGTGACGAAATGAGCAAAAACCCAGCGTACATGGGTCGCCTCCAAGATGACTGAAATATGTGTTCAAACCTTCCAATCTGCTTCCGACGCTATCTAGCGTGAAGCCAGGAAGGTATTGAAGGAATTTCACGCACAACTGGCGCTTGTAAAGGTTATTTCGGTAACTTACTAACCTTGGAATGCGATGAGTCAACGCAACGGGCTCCGTCTACCTGGGTAGACGGCAGTGGGCTGGGGAAGACTTTCCGTCTACCGGGTAGACGCCCGCACTGGAAGTGTTAATAACGAAAATTGTGAGAATAGAGTTAAAAGGGGGACCAAGTGAGAAAATTTCTTCTTCCACTCGCAAAAAACTTCTTCATCCACATGGCACAAGTTCTGGTTTTTTCCCTGGAAATTAGGAAATTAACTGCTAAAAAAAAGTCTGCTAAGTTGGATGGGCAGTCACTTATTGTAACATGGACGTGTAAAAAAATGATGTGACATGGAGTTGGTAAAAAAATGACGAGTCAAAATGATTGAACAGCAATAAATAGAGTAGTAATACATTACCTAATGTCGTGAGTCCCTCTCGGGAACACTCCACCAGTAACTTTAAGCTCTCACCAATATCCTCATGTAAAACTTACTTTCCGCTAATAAACAACTGAGTGGGGAGACAGGCAACAGAATCCAGGGAACACAACCTGGAGCCCCACTACCAACTCCCCACAGGGAGTTGGAGGGAGAGGCCTCCAGTTCCTATATAACCCTGGATCCTGGGGCTTTAGCCTCATTCGACACTTCCTCTAACCAGCTCTCTCTTCTCTCCTCTACCTTGCTCCTCCTCTCAGATGATCGGTGGATTACCGCCGCCTGAGAATTTACCTCCTACCTCTTGTCTAGATGATCGGTGGACTACCGCCGCCTAGACAAGCACCTCTCCTCACCTAGATGATCGGTGGATTACCGCCGCCTAGGTAAATTCCCTCACTCACCTCTATCTCCTACCAAAGTCGTAGATGATCGGTGGACTACCGCCGCCTGCGACTTTTCTCCTTCACGCCACCGTGATGAGAATTTAAATTCATCACACCTAACATGCGTAATAGGATCAAACATTTCAAAATTTTTTCCACATTTCATGTTCACGCACGCGCAGACGAAGTTACAGTACGATTCCAATTAAATGCATAAGGGACTATTAAAATGCTATTCCTGATCGAACTCCAAGTTTGAACTCATTTCAACGATATTTAGGGTAGTTATGGGCGTTTCAAGTATTTCATGTTTGCGCATGTGCAGACGAAAGTTACGATACGATTTCAATGATACTGATGAGCGATTATCGGCTATCCAACCCGCGTATACCCTCAAAATTTCAGCTCTACGTCAATATGCGCATAAATGCATAAGGAACTATTAAATGCTACTCCTGATCGAACCTCCAAGTTTGAGCTCATTTCAACGATATTTAAGTTGGTTATGGCTGTTTCAAGTATTTCACGTTCGTGCATGCGCAGAAGAAAGTGACATTACTATTCCGGTGAAATTCATGTGGAACTATCAAAGTGCTATTCCTGATCGACCCGCCAAGTTTGAACTCATTTCAACGACATTTAAGGTAGTTACGGGCGTTTCAAGTATTTCACGCATGCGCATGCGTGGACGAAAGTTACAGTACTTTTTCAAAGATTTTGGTATGGGACCATCTGTGACGCATCCCGCACTTACCCTCCGAATTTCAGTCCATTTTGACAATTATTGGCGTTACAAGGAATCACCATTGACAGACAGACAGACACTTACCAAAAACGTTCCTCGATGTCTGAAACGCAAAACGGTAGTGGAAATTTTCATTTTGGAGGACTTTTTTTTACTCTATCACGAATCCAAGGCTTCCTACCTCCGGTAGTGAGGAAGCAAAAACACGTACTGATACACTACGAAGTTGCTCCGAGTGTTGAATATTTGTGGACACAAAACTGAATGCGTCAAGAGGAATGCCCTAAAGTCAAGCGCTATTGAAAGTTGAAAGGGAAAGAAAAGCGCAAGTTGGAAATGAAACGGAAGAAGAAAGCGCACAGGTGTGGACAAGGCTTTAACCTGCTTCGAGAAGTGTGCATCACGGGAACTGCCCCTAACAATCCAAGGCTTTTCTGGGCAACCCTTTTCTATTCTCTTTTGACCATGCGTGTTTGTGTGTGTGAGAACCAGCGCCTATCGGACCAAATTAGTTCAAATAACCAGGATAATTCATTTTTCCACCTCTCAGGTTCTTGCTGAACATGTTTTTAGGCAACCAACAACAAAGCCCTACATGCGGCAGATTCCCACGACAATTCGGTAAGATCACAATACAATGGATTTTCATAAGTAAAAAAATACTCATGATCTCCTAGGCACAGGAAAATGCAGGAAAAACAAGATGGTCGGATGATTGCAATGCTTTCGAATAAAGTTTGTAACCACCAAGCATTGGTTGTTACAATTAGATTCGTCCTAATGCACAGGATCTTTCTATATTTCTATATTAGTTTCACCACTAAAGCACTGGACGTCCATCATCAATGGACATTATAATAATAACATCCAAGTATCCACATCGCGTTCCTCATTGCGTCAAAAGAAGAAAACATGGCACATTTCCCCCAGAAATTCACAAAAAAAAACCTGCGTTCTTATCTCAAAAACGTCAACTTGGCGCAAACGCCCTTCTGCCCACGAGGGCACAAAATAAATATACAGGTGCTAAACGATGCATACACTACCGTGTTAAACAAAAATGATCAATGGAGACAAAAATATAAACGAATTTATGGTAACTTACAAAACATCAATGGATTAGACTAGAATTATGAGTTTCAATGGGGTTTTGTAACTACAGCGCGTAAGTACTTTAGGATACAACAACTAGTTACCTCAAAAAGGATGGATAAGACTAGAAATTATATTAATTCATTCGTGTTGTTACAATTTTTCAATAAGTTAACTTAATTTTAAGTGGAACAGTACAAAACTATGACGATCAAACAGTACAGAGTGCATGGAAAAGGGTTAGGGAAGACTAGCGGAAACACAGTTGACACTCAGTAAAAGATTGCATTTTTCAACGCATCTAATACTCGTAATCATTATAATGATTTTCGAAAGCTGAAGACGTAGGTACAAAATGGCAATCCCACTTAACTTTCAACCTAAATACCTCTTATCTCTTATCACTTATCCTTAGATAGCACATGATTTTATAGGTCAGCGCTTCAAGGTTGTCAGTGGATCAATGCACAGGTATAATATACATATAATGCAGCACGACTGTGACTACCTATATTTACACAATGTTCCCCAAGCAGATATAAAAATATTCATCGACTGCCATAACTCGACCCACAATTTACTATAATATCCTGATTGCATCTCGCACATGTCTATGACCTGTTGTCCTTGAACCTCACAGGGTTTCTGAGGGACTCGCTCTTACCTATCATTTCTCTCTCTATTCAAACAGCTGAGATATCAAAAAACGTTTAGTTCTCCACGAATCCTCAAGTGCAGCTCCTGTAATCAATATTATCAGGGCTCCAATCTACAGTCACTGTACAAAGATCGTTTTTCTCATCAGAATACACAACTACATCTATACAAATACATAAATCACCTTATGTAGCATTTGATGGGGTATCTCGTACACAAAACCGAAACTTGAGATTTGGTCCTCACTATACCTATTCAATACTACAGTAACAATCTTACCATAAGGAAGGCCCAATTCAGACCTCATAACCATGAAATTAACCTCTAACCTACGTGCTGCATACATACAATTTGTTCACTTATGTAAATGAATTGATACTAAAGCAAAATGCAGCTAAAACAAAACGTTGGTTTGGGAAGATTGTTTTGAAGGATTAACTATATTGGCACTTGGACACACTACAGGGAATGACCCTCATTATAACATTATTAGTACACAGAATATGCGACGCATTTGTACTATACTTTTGCAATACCTATAGTACGTTCAATTTAGTGTGAGAGCACAGAAAAACAAATGACAATGAAATCAACTCCTCATATCACCCATGTGACGCAGGGTTGCCTTCCACTTCCCCCTGTGATGTAAGGGTCATGAATCTACACTGATGCACGTAAATTATATTTAATAATAAAAAACAAAAAAGTGGTTATGGTGTAATTTGCGTGTCCAGCATTAATCCACGTTTCGTCCAAATAGTAAATTCGACGTTTTTCAGTTCTAAACTTTTGAATCATCTCAAATAATCCCTTCTCCACAAAACAAACTCCTCCCATTCAAGCAGCACTGAATCCCTTCCACGTCTGACATATTGAAATTGCAGTTCTGTCGACAACTTGTAAAGAAAGGTTCTTTTAAAATTGGGGAGGGGATCGCCCCTGTTAACGTCAAACAACATTTCACCTATAGTACGAAGTTCATTCTGAAGATAGAACTGATGCATTTTTTGGTGTACTGCCTCTCGATCTAAAGAATCGACCGAATCAGCTATTTTTGGGGTGAGCTCTGGTCTTCTTTGGTGAACAAAAGCACCCGTTTTCTCTATGTTCTTTTAGAACCCGGTAAATTGAGGCTGCTTATACACCTGTAGCGGCATCCAACATCACGGCACACGAACTACCGGATCGGTCTCAATAAATTTCACGCATATGCTTGCACACGTTTATTACAGCAATTCTGTCGTTTTTAGTGATATACGTGTCACGTCTCTTTGGTGGAGAAATACCTACCGAGCTGGCTGTCGGTTTCCGACCTTGACATCACTATAATATTCTGCTTTAAAAAACGACGAACTTGGAACGAAAATAAAACTGACGAATTGCAACAACGGAGATTGAAGCTGAAGCCAATATCTTGCCCATGAAGCACTTTCGGCAGTCAAAGGTCCTCATAAGTAAATATTCAACTGGGGTATACAAACCCGCAACACCACGGTGCTTTGATGGTTTCACATTCTGTTTACATGCTCTCACTCTCTGAATGCACTATAGGAATAAATATGCTGATCAGATAGGAATCCTTACTCATCAAAAGTTCTAACAGCTGGGTTAAGCTGTAACACTATGACCACTGCAATTCCCAAGAAAAGCAGGTCACTACTTTTCCTGTCTAAGCACTGTATTCACTAGAAGACGAAGAGCGTTATCATATCATGGTTTCCGCAGCTCTGGCCGCGGCGGCTATAAGCAAAGACTAACCGAAATGTTGAGGGAGACCTTCGACAACCTGGCGGACGATGTTTTTGTCGTGGGGCACGCATGGTTGCTCTTCGTTGACGATGTAACTGAAAAGATCTCTCAGCTCGTCCACCCGATGTTCAAAAGTCGAGTCTTCACAGCTGAACAGGACTAACCGGCAGAGCTCCAAATAGTCTGAACGTCGCTGGAATCGGACCAAATGCAATGTGGGGAACAGTGGATTTCATAAATGAATACAAATGACATGACACAATAAACCTCAACGGGGTTCCCACCCTCCAGCCGTTGTTATATAAATTGGTGCGCTACCGCAAACAGCTTCATAAAAATGTTTATATTATCACTTCCGTGTCACCTGTTCTATTCTGGTTTATTATTCTAGGAATAATACCCCTATGTATTCGCTCAGCAAAGAATTTTTATAACATCCCCTCAAATTTTTTTCTTTTATGTTTCAAGGTGTGTAGATTCAAAAAATGCATTGTCCGTACGCCGTATCATCCGTATCTACTTTATTTTCGGCCTAAAAAGTTCGTTCTTTCGCATCATTTGGCCCTAGTCGTGTCCCGAAACTTTCAGCCCGATCGGAATATACCAACGGGTGTTATGGGTGAAAAATGAGGGTAAAAATGAGGATTTTTAGTGTTTTAGTAACACAAGCTTGTGAGGTAGGTATCGTTTTCCATGTTGTTTTTAACATGTTTAATGTTTTAGGGCTGGGGGTCATTCTGTGAATTCCGACACGCAAATATGCAACGTTTTTCATTGGTTACTACACAGTTACTACCTTCTGTTGTAGCAACCATAAAGAATATCGCACTCGAAAGAAACAAGAGTCAATAGCTACGTTTTTCATTGGTTACTACACAGTTACTACCTTCTGTTGTAGCAACCATATGTTGATGGCGAGTTCTATAATAAGTACAGTAAATGCAACATTATACTTGTAGAGTTCAGTGAAATTGTGGCTTTCATTTTTTCTTGACATTAAAAAACTATATCTAATTTCTCCCTTGCGAGGGAAAAACATTAAACATGATTTAATGTTTTTCCCTCTCAAGGGAGAAATTATCCAATACTGCCTACATTTATATCGTATAGATTAGGTAAGCAATATATATGATGCTGTATAAAAAGCGGAAATCCCTCAAGTTTTTGTAGTTTTTATTGCAGTTTTGGATTCTACATACCTTGAAACGTAAACCATCAAATTTTGAGGTTTTTAGGAAGAGGAAACCGAACATGAAGTCGATTTTGACCAACGAGTGGAAAATTGAGGTTCTAACGAAGTTTCAGCCTTAAATTTACGTTAAAATTTGGTCTAAAATCGTCATTCTTCCGCACACAGTTCAGGCCATCATTTGGGAACACATTTTGATCCTAGTTGTGCTCCGAAGCTCGGCCGCCCGATCGGAATACACCCAGGAGTGTTATGGGTGAAAAATGGGTGTAAAAATAGGGTTTTCGAGGGATTTTTGAGGTTTTAGTCAACATAAGCTTGTGATGTATCGTTTCGCATGTTTTTAAGGGCGAGAAGACCGAACATGAAGTTGATTTTGATCAAAGAGTGAAGAATTGAGGTTGTAACAAAGGTTCAGCTCCCAAAATCCATTTTTCATGAGCCAAAAACCTGGGGAATTGTCTGGAATCACCATTAACTTGTATAATAACACGGATGAATCAAGACAATTAAATGGCATTATCAATTTTATCAAAGATAATTTGTCATATAAATAATTAATTCGTGTTTTTGGGGGCCAAAATTGGTGGAAACCAAAACAGCTATTTCAATTATTCCACATGAAAGAAACAATAAATTTATTTCCAGCATGTCTGTAGGTATGTCCAATAGAATAATAAACCCATGTGACAAGGACTTAGCAGCGTTTTTCAAACTGTTCTATTTAGGGAATCTTTGGAGAAGATAGGGTATTGCACTGCATCCACCATTGATTTTTTCGATACACGATTGAGGGAAGGATTTTTCCCCTCTGAGACCACTTTCATAAAATTTAATATTTAACATAAAATGTTAACCACATACGATGCTATTACTTCTTACCACTGCACAAATTTTAAAAACATGGCGGCTTATAGCTAATATCCAAGAGGTTAACCATTCCAAGTGCAATACAGTGAAATAGTGTTATAACGTAGGGGCGTCCAATGCGCGCCGATCGATGGCCGCGCACACAAACTGCAGCTAGTTTCAAAGCCGAGACACAGCCCGAAAAAATCTTGGAAAGCTCTAATGTTGGAGCAGTGCTGAATAATGGAGAGGCCACGTTTAGAATTAGAAAGAGGTGGGGCAGATAAGAGAGGAATTTGAACCGATCCCGGTTTAACATTTTGAAAAAAATTTAGAGGTGCGAAATTGTAAGAAGTATGTGAGATCCAGGACCAAAACTAAGATTTGCCTTGAAGAGGAATATACTTGGGTTTCAAGCCCAAGACATACCTAGGCAGTGCACATATCCACAACTATAGCCGCAATCAAAGAGGAATCACAACAATGTAGGTGACAATTTATTATCGTCTTGACCAGGCTGAGTTAAATTTGACCTTTTAAGGAGTAAAATCAATTTAAAAAATTTAAATAAACAATAGTTATAAAATACATGTCCACTTAGAAAGCGATTTTACTCTCTTCGTAACAGACGCTACCCCCCCCCCCCCCCGCGCACACCTGGTTATATCACAAACCAGAAGAGTTTCTTGCAGATGATTCTACATGATCATACGGGTAGTTGCATGAATTCCAATCCTAACTAGTAAGTTTAAATAAATTATCATTCAGTGGGAGTTTGAGGGACGATTGAGATCCAGATGTGTTTAGAAAACGTTAAGACTATATTGAACACAAGCTTTCGACTACCCTCTGACATAGTCAACACCGTCTCCTGCAACGTATTATTGGTACACCTGAAGACGACTGTCGGAGGGCAGTCGAAAGCTTGTGTTCAATAAATAATAACGTTTCCTAAACACACCTGGGATCTCAATTATCCCTCAAAATCCCACTGAACAGTGGGACTGCATGCGATGAATACAAATAACCTACCTTGGAGTTTGGAGGTTGATCAGTGATTTGTCGAACGATGATATCAATCAAAACTTTTATATCATTGGTGTAGAAGAATTTTGCTGTCGAGTGACTGCTAAAGACGTCTTTGAGAAGTTTCAAAACCGAATGGTGTGGTGTATCGTGCACCTTCAGTTTCTCTATAGGATCATCTACAGAAAAAAGTAATCAAAATTAAATTACAATGAACGGCAACAGCAAAGACAGATAGCAGAAAAGCCGAAGACCTGATTATATGGTGGGGAAAAAAGAACATGGATAGAAGAGGTGTCGTTAACAAGTCACCACATTATTCAATACCTCCTTAATCTTTTATAGTAATGAATGTCGTGAGAATTTGATGACAACCACAAATACATATGGCTAACCCACACTATCAACTCTATGCTACATAATGACTGTAAAAAACCAGGTGATTCAAATTTGAATTTGATAATCCGGTGACAAAATGGCAGAGATGTGTAAGATGCGTTCAGTTCCAGGAGTTAACTCCCACCAGTTCACTCAGTTCTGATATGCGTTCTTTGGGACACGTTCACCCGTTCACCAGTTCAACCTAGTCCCTAACCCAAATTCTAATTATCCCGACCTAAAAATCACGAAAATGGGATGAACAGATGAACTGGTGGGAGATGGGAGGGGTACGCGAGGAGTCAGTAACGTGGGTGAAGCTGAAGAACGGGTGAACTGAGGAGTTGTGAATATGGAGGGAGACAGGAAAGCAGGAGGGGCAGATGAACGGGTGAACTCGTCAACTGAGGAGTTGTGAGAATGGAGGAATGGCGAGCAGGGAAGGGAAGAACGATGGGAACGGCAAGAGAGGGAACGATGGGAATGGCAAGGGGGGAAGGGAAGAACGGTACAAACATAGAGTGGCGAAGAGAGGGGTTGATGAACAGATGAGCTGGTGGGACTGACATGAAGGGTTTTGAAAATGGAGTGAGGTTAGGATCGCCCGTTCTGTGAGAATATCAACTCTTTGGTCATCTTTTCAGTGCTGAACGCCACATTCCTACAAAATGGGTGCCACCCTGTCTGAGCAGGATAAAAGCGTGGAAACGCTTTGTCCAACTCAGAAAGGCCCTGAATGGTTCCTGGGCCCTGCACGGATGGTTCATGCGACCATCCTTTATAGCCATTCAAGTCGGACTGAGGATCGTGTGAAATAAGGGTTCAATCAGTTTAGAAAATTTTCAAGGCAAAATATCAAGTTGGAGATAAGCTTACCTTCCCTGTTGATTAGGAGCATAATTTTCTCTGTGAAGTTTTTAGCTGAATCCATTTCGCTGAGAGCTTGGAGAGTGATGTTGGAGGGGGATTTGGGTTTGAACTGGAGGTTGTAAGATAGAACGAGAGTCACCATATCATCCTCAATGTCTGCAACGTCTTCTGATTCGATTATCTCGAGGACCATTTTGACAAAATCACCTCCAAGTTGGTCTACAAAGACGTGCAAAGCTGTTTGAAACTCTTCATTGTCTCAAATATTACACAAAGAAAGGAAAGTGAAAGAAGCACTACTTAGAATATAATTATGAATGAAATGAATCGAAGTATCAATATCTTACCCAAGTGAGTGATAGGCATTGCTTCCCCCAATGAGAATATCATTGCCAGAAGCATAGCAGGTTTTTCAATTTTATGAGGGCTGCTCTTATTGCTCTCCATCTCTCTGTGTTCAAAACACGTTAAACAATAGAATCCATTGAAGACTGATTGAAAATGATCATGTACCTAAGACATGAAAGGGCGATAGTGGTGTAATTGTAGTACCTGGCAAGTTCCATAGGAAGAACAGAATTGAGGAGCAAGCTGATTATCAGCTTGTCCAGGCTGCAGAGTACAGCAAAAGTCTGGATGAGCAGCTGACGTATGCAGAAGCGTTCTTCCATTTGGTAATAATCAACTAACATAGTAATGTCGTCGTAGTTACCCTGTTTGAGCACCCGCCTGCTGATTGCAGGGTCTGCGTTGCTCTGAAAACAAACAATACATAGTAAACACAACCAAGTGGGTCGGGAGTAAGTACAGCTTCAGCAACGAGGAGTTCAGAATGATAATGAATATGTTTTGGCTTCCAAAATTATCTAGTGGCATCTTGTGACGTCAAATTATGTTCTTCTTTGTTGCCGAAGTTTGGGTATTGACCAAAACATGACTTCCAGGTGGTTGTAATGGACTTTCATTATTCAATTTTTTTTTAACTATTACTAATTGATACCCATCTTAATACAGAGCTCCAAAAGCACTATCTTTGATAATAAACTTGAACCGATAATACAGATAATCCTGCCTCAACTGTGTCGTGTATTATTCCAGTTGAGTATCCAATGGTGAGATACGAATATGTCACCATACCTTTAGGAATTTTTCATGAAGCACCTACCAATGAATGTGTAGAGCAGACCCCTGTAGTTACAGGTTGAGATGACATTCAACAAACATCATCATAACCTGTAATTAAAAGAGATCAAGTTTCGGATAGCTTACCAGGATAGAGGACATCTGAGTGATGTGTTGTTTGATGGTCGCCTCATCGTCCCACAGGTGCCAAGACCTCTGCTGCGCATCTTCTCGAGCCGTGTGAAGGTGAGTGAGGATCCCTCTGAGATTGATGGCATCCTGCGTTTCATCATAGATGCTCTCGGGAGGAGGGGTGTTAGCGTGCAGGAGCTGCAAGAAGGCTTCCAGCCCCGGAGTGGCCTCTTGAGGCAGAATGTCCAGGAGGCCTTCTCCAGCAACACCAGCAGCTATGCGCGACTCCTCATGACTCAAACCTGTTTGGTTTCTAACCTGAAAACCAGAATGTGGGTAGCTTCAGAACTTTTTCTGGCTAGGTATACAACTTCTGTACCAACCCATATATTTCCAAAAATGAAAACACTTCACAATAGCTCACTTTTGACAAAGTGAAAGAAAATTCAACAAATAACACACAACAGGGTAAGCTACTTATTGCATCAGCCTAAGTAGCCCTGCATGTCGTACTAATTTCAATTTTGAGAGATGAGGGGAAAATGAGGTGCAAAACTATAGTAATTATTCTTACACATCTATAAGCATTTCATCATGCAAGTAAATGGTGTCCAAATACCTGATGAATCAATAGATAAATAGACTGGGGGGTTACGTTTCCCAATGTCAGTTCCCCTCGGGTAGATTCTGGTTTATCTAGTTTCGATTCAACGTTCAACGAGGTGGAACTGCTGACGCAATGTTCTGGTATTGAAGGAGCCTGACGTTTCTTGGAGCTCTGTTGAGAGAAGGATTCTGACCTGCTTTCGCTTGACGACTGACCTTCCGACGACGGGAACTTGGTTTCCGATACGGATATCCTCATGACAAGAGGGGCTGTGGTCGGATATGGGTCGGCCTGGTTACCAACGTCACAACTCTGGAAATCACAATATTCCAACCAGTGCTGTGCATTGGACATGAATCGATCTAAGGGGGATCTAAACTATAGGTTTTTTGCGGACCATCTGCAGAGAGATTGTGCCATTCGCAGTGATTCTCATACTCTTTTCTTACTGCATAGTACCCAGTGACCAGCTGTGATTGTAGTGTTTTCCTGACTGCCCAAAGCCTGTTTTCTCATTGCCATTCCTGTCCACAGAAAACGGATGGTCGAGAACTGGCCACGCCCCGTGCACTACCTTCTTGATTCCCAACCATTATAATGGTTGGGAACCATTATCAACCCCCTCTTAAAGGCTTATCAAGATGGCACTGGATTATGATGGTTTCATATAAGGTTGGTTCGCACTGGCTTTTTGTGACTCCAAACCTGTAGAAAACCTAGAAAACTGTAAGAAACCATCCATGATCCAATACATTCTTGACAAGCCTTTGATAATGGTTGTTAATTGAGAAGGCAGTGCATGGCTGGTTCTCATTAGAACTCAGGACTCAGGAAACTGGCTTTGAATAGTCAGGAAAACACTGCGGTGTCACTGGTGTCATGGACACCATGCAGTCAGGAAAGAGTACGAGAACGACTGCAAGTGGCCCCAACACTTCTAACAGCAAGATAACTGTAAAATGGTCACTGCAAACAAATCTACTGCTTTCTAGGACTCAGCTAACCATCAGAAAAAGCCAGTGCGAATGAAACTCACAGAATAAGGGCAATGGGCAATTTTCGTGGGTTATAAATTCTCTTTTTTTGCTTAATTCTGTTCGATAACGGAAATTAACACTTACTGACCACATAATGAGGTGTTTATAACGGAAAGTCTAGGCAGGAATCGACAGTGAAATTATAATTTCTGAGTTCTCGCTAGAAATGACGTATCAGGTACATTGCTGAGTATTTCAACTCTTATTCCACTTAGAGCACTAGACTTTAAATGATGTACAGTACCTACCACAATTGATGGATGGATGGATGGAACTGCAAACTTATAAATAAACTGAAAAAAACACGTCCTCACAATCAAACTGAGGGGAGCTTCACGAAAGGTCACAGCAAAGGTTCTTGAGGGTGCCTGAAAGGTTTGCCATTTCTAATGTTGGGTTGTTGGCAGCACTGAGAACCTTCGCCTCTGAAGCTTCGCTCCGCCTCCTTGGGCCAACAGCTAATCAGAGGTCAATATACCTGATACGCCATTTTTTGCCGCATTTTTACTTTTAATCACCCTCATTTAAAAAATACCACTTCTTTTCGAAACTACTATTTTTCCTAACCTTCTGGATATTTTTTTTTTAAATTTGACGAAAATTGCCCCTTGGGTATGACCCTGGAATAGATAAATAACACAGAGAGCTCTCAATGGTGTTTACGTTTCCTAGGAACAATTCACCTCCAACATAATTCACCTCATAGACTGGATACTGGAGTAGAGTGCAAGGTAAGCAGCCTCATCTAGAAGATTAGTCTGACATGCGAGCTTATCCGCAAAACAACAGCTTTATGGATTTGTTTCATTCTATGAAAGCAATCCAATAGACATGAAAGTAATTTGATTTTTTCAATGCCATGGGTCACACAATGAGCAGCCACTATGTGGTCATGTCATGAATTTGGTGCATGAACAATTTATTCATCAAACTCTCTTATAGATCTTATAGACCACCACTCTTATAGATTTTTTAATCAAACCTATCCTCAAAACAGAGACACAACATTTTGCCATTTCGAGAAATCGCTAAATGAAAATTCCCTCGTATCAACTCCAATAATATTTTTCCAGAAGTACAGCTTGCGTGTTCCTTCTTCTTTTATTCTTTGGGGCTCAAACATCTTGGTATTTTCGTTTGTGAACCAGCAAGCCCCCTCCCAGGAGGATTTACGATCTCACAATATCATCATAACTATGCTCAACAAATTATACCACCGGTAAATAACAGTTCGTGCCATTCCAACCGAAAGAACAAGTCAAGCTGCGGTTACACTCTCGGTGTTGGGCCCAACACCAAATATTCGCCCATACTCGCCCTATGCTCAGAGTTTGCCGAATCTTGACGCGCACCCCGCACAGACATGCGGTGTTGGCTCTCAACCGCGAGCATCGACGCATATTTGGGCAAGCGACGACGAACGCAGTTTCGCTGTCAACTTGGAACGACATGGAAGTGGACGAACTCGTAGTGGCGGCAGCCGAATCGATTCCTTTTGGATAATCGGATCAACAACACAGCAATAACTCGGAGTGTGGGTCACAGGAAAATGTTTCCTGTGATTCACACTCCTGGTTCACTTATTAATGAACACGAGCTCTGCACCTTCAACGTGCCTCGGGAAGCAACCCCGCCAAACACTCGGCCGCATGTGTATGCGCTGCACGAATACACTAGTTGGCCACTATTCGCCGCCTTTGACTCGGGACAAAAAACCGCCTTTTGACCGAGCACCAACCTCTGCGCGCATCCGGGCATTTGTCCCGCGGTTACACTTGCGGGAAGAGGCTGACGTATATTCGGTGTTGGGCCCAACACCGCAAGTGTAACCGGGGCTTTAGATACACCCCGGGATGTCATAAATAACACTATTTTTGTCAAAAATTGGGTATTACGTTGTCGTGTGCAGCAGCAAGATACGATTCAAAGCCATAGCTACCAGCAATACATAGCAATACGTTATCCACGTTCAGCTATCTAAATGAAAATCTATTTTAAAAAAGTTCGTCTATGTTAAAAACGATCCCAATCCAATCATCCTTAGATTGAAACGGTTATAGGACTAGGACGATTAGACTGATCCGTCATTCTCATATTTTGCCATAAATGTCAGTTAGCTAGTTACAAAGCTAAGACCTCACCTGAAGTCCTAATATTATTGCCTAGTTTATAACCAACTTCATCAGCATATTGTCACCTGTGGAACATTTTCCGAATTAGGAAGGGACTTGGAGCAAGAGAGTTTTTCCCTTTTCTCAGAGCTATCTCGACTCCTTGAGCGCCTTTGAAGGATTTCCTGTTTCCTGGATATCAGCTCTTTCATCGCCTCAAGCTGCTTGTCTGATCCACCAGCTTTAGATATGTCACTACTAAGGTTCTCAATGGCCGTGTTGACAAAATCAATCACTTTTCCTTTTTTCACCTGGAAACAAATCATTCACTAAATACATAGAATTTCTAAATGCAGGTAAAGCCAAAAAAATGTTAAGCATAGGGACATGATTCAGGGCCCTGAACAAATAGTAGGTACAGACATTTTGTCCTAAATAATGATGTAGACAGTGGATCTTACCTTACTTATTGTAACATAATTCGAAGGGATGTAACCGACTTTCCCGTGAGAATTGATGATGCTCCACCAATTCTTGTTCATGTTGTTTGACGAATGAAATATGAAGTTGTCATCTTTTTTGAAACTCAGCGTTTGCGGTATTGTAGCTTCAAAATCGTAGGTGGCGACAAGAATTTCATGATCTGCAAATTGAAATACAAACTCGGTAGGCGAACGAGGTTATCTGTGGATACGACGATGCGAGGCATCAGTTAGGAGTACCTCATCGCCCTGTTTCCAGGTGAGCTCCACAAGGAGAAGCATAGTTAGGCTGCCACACAATACCAATCTACCAATACAATAGGACCACTGTGATGGACTGACCTGCCCGAGGTCGTCTTGTAATTCAAAGAGTGGGCAAATGTAAAATCGAAAGAACAGAAAAAAACCTCCCTAGAAATTCCGTTCCTGACCATTCTAAAATCAATCAGTGGACAACCTGAGGGCCTATTCACTAAGCAAAAGAGACCTCTGTTCGGTCAGACTCTCTCTTTTGGCAGAAGGGATTTTTATAGTATCCATGACAGGAAAATCTAAGAGAGAGTGGCCGGCCATCTTGGCATTTTCGATCTCTTTCAGAGAGACACCTAATTAGTCTGGCGGCCATCTTGGCATTTTCGATCTCTTTCAGAGACACCTAATTAGTCTGTCTTTTCTCGAAAGAGAGAGTCCCTTTCTCATTTGTCTGATAGTGATCGCGTATCATCCTTCGTTCATCGGCTACCATATCGGTCATTTTGATGTATGTTTTTTCATCTCTTGAAGGCAGGTCGATTGATCATTAAAAATATGTACATATATTATTATCTATTCATGAGTAAAAACGTCTAAGTAGTACCTACTACCTACAGTACCTACCGGGTTGAGAGCTATTCAGTAAAATAGACGAACTTGGGAGACATTGGAAGAGACTGTCTCCCTAGGGAGACTATATTTCCCAGGAGATTTTCAAAATAGATAATCTATTTTCACTATCTCTTTTAGTGAACATGGCCCCCTGAAGGCAGGTATGCGTGTGTGTATGTATTTATGTTTTCATTTTGTGTAGGCCAAGGCTGCAATTTCCATCCGAATTTCACGATTCTTTTATCCACTAACGTAGTTATGAGTCGTTTTGGAACAAACTACGAGACCGTCGATACTGAAGACAGTAATAGTAAGTAGTAGTTTTAGGGATTGTACGAGAACACGGGATGGAGTATGAGAAAGCATGCAGTTCATTAACCACTCACTTCAAAAAGAAGATTTTGAGCACACTCAATACGTACCTCGAAAAGCTACACCCACACTGCACCTTGGGTCTTCTTACTACAAACACTAAATTCTAGAATTTCCCAAAGGGCAACAATAGTCTATCCAAAACAATCAAGTTTGTAGGGATTGAATTACATATAAATATACCTACCAAACTGATATAACATTCCTCAACTGAGGAATGTTATAACATTCCTCAACACACCAGAAAAACCCGAAAGGTTTTCGCCCTACACATCTTCCAGAATATGATCAGAATATGCACCCAAACATCTAAAATTCCCCATTCAAATGCACCTTCAAGGTCATTCACTGAAATTTCTGGGATTTCGTTCACTACCAGACAGCCCTAATTTCAAGTAGTCCAGCGGGATCCTTCAGTTTCGAAAAAGTATCCATGAAGGTATCCAAAACATGAGAAGAAACGCCCAAGCTTTTTACGTAGGCGTGAGAACCGAGGTCATCAATGCTGCGAGTTATTTCATTCCATTTATGCATGCAAATGCATGACAAGCTGTTACACGAAAGTGCGACTTATCAATAGGCAATATTACCAGGAACAAAAGATAAATACGAACCTTCTTTTCTCGATTTATGTTGACTCTCCATGACAAGGACGAGGTTGCCTATACTTAGGCGTGGCAAAGCAAAATAAACAAGTTTTTTTACGACCACACCTCCGAATCTGCTGACAATTTCAATTTTCGCTCATCTCGATAACTTGTTCGCAATTGCAAAACATTAACTTTATTAAAAGATAAATTATTATCACTGTTATAATACTTCCGATGTCATCAGTTGATCACAACGCCCTGGAGCCGGGCGGGAGTGTATTTTACGGAACCCTTCCAAACGTGAAAACAGATTATCACCAACGAACTATGAAGCTGAATTTCCGAAATCACGAACCTAAACCTAAAAATACGACCCAATTTCTAATCCCAAAAGAAATACCGACCTAAGTAAAAATTTGCAAACCCTAGCGTTTCAAACTTCGTATCCTTATCAATATCGTTGATAAGGATACGGTTGGAGTGTCCATTTCAAAACTACAGGCCGTGCTTTACGAGGTAAACAAAGATATAAGCGTAGTGGAAGTAACAAGTGTACGATTTTGAATTTTTCCTACAGCAACTGGAGACAGTTATTTAACTTCAGGTGCTCACTAGGCAGATACAGATAACACATTTCAATTTTTCCAAAATTAGGTGGGTTGTAACTAGTTTTTTTTCAGCTTCTGTATAGGCATGTTACAGCCACCAGAACTAGGGTTAAAAAGTTTTAAAACCAGAAACCAAGTTTTAATGAAGGGTGGGATGGGTTTTAGAACTCATTGGCTGGAACAACTTGAAACACGCCAAAAAACTGAGATGACTAGGGCCGAAAAATTGCTGAGTAGGTACCACAGAGTCCAAAGGTTGGAGGGAAAACATGAGATTTTGGGAAGGTTCCAGGTGGGTTATATTCAGTTCTGTTGAAAAAATACCCATTCCTGGTCCCCGACAGGTGCGAAAAGTCACGAAACTGCCCAGACCTGACGTGGTTGGAACAGTTTATGGATAAAAACTAAGTTTATTTTATAGAGAAAACCTTTTCAACACTCCGTGTGGCTGGGACACAGTTTTTGTGCACAGAACTCATTACAAAACTCGCGCGCTGGAACAAAGCTTGTGATTCCTCTGGTGCAGGTAATGCCAACACAAAATCCAAAGCAGCCAAGTGATTTTGGTTCTCATGGCTTGAAAATTTGAGGAAATAGTTAGGAGGACCATCAAAATTTGCTGTTTATTTTTTGCCAACACGGAAATAGCACCCAGGTACTGCGCCATGAATAGAAAACGCTGCTAAGTCCTTATCACATGGGTTGATTTCTACTGGACATACTTAACCTTCCGGTGGGCGCGTGGCAGCACTCAGGGCTGCCTCGTTTATTTTTATGTGATATGGGGTAGTAAATATTTTTGAAACGGTCGGGGACTTTCAGTACCTGCAGTTGGCAATACTGTGAACCCAACGCACGTTCCAGATATCATTTTCCGTCCTTGCAGCAGTCACTAGTCAAGGTTCAAACCTAACAACTCCACTTTGGCAGCACTCCGGGCTGCACGCGCCCACTCATGTAAGTAATTTTACCTTCCGAATGTAGATGTAAGTTATTATTTCACGAGAGACTTTGGCCATATATAATGTGCTTTACTGTTGTAAAACGATTTTTCATGAATTATTTAACAGAATAAAGTAGGTAGATCAACTGCTTTTCGTGCAATCAACAAAATGAATTCTGTATGATTGGTTACCTGTTCCAATACTGTTACATTCATATCAGTAGCGTAATGCAAATATTATCATTACCTACCTATTATCAATGCAACTTTTATTTACATTTACCTATCTATTTCTATTGGTCCTCACTGTCATATGTTTTATCTAGGGCAAAATGTTACATTTCGGATGAGGAGATCAGGCGGCAAATTCTAGTTTTCTTTTCTAGTGATATATTTTAATTTTATTCTTCCAAAAGCAACTTTTACCAATTTATGTTACCGACCAATGATACTTTGGAATAATATAGGTCCTAGTAATTAATTTTATTTCAGTCATGTTTGGTATTTACCTATACAGTTCCTAGTTTTTCAATGTAAAAAAAATTATATTGATAGACTGTTATATGCTAAAGAACCAAATAAATAAATATATATTATATATATATATATATATATATATATATATATATATATATATATATATATATATATATATATAAGTTATGTTATGAGTTCACTAAAACGGCTTTTTAAAAAGTAACTTTGATTTATTCACAAGACTTGATAGGTACGAAATCGGTGTACAAACGGGCAGAGTAACGTTCCACGAGAGGTTAGACGACGAGACTGCCTGCTGAGGGCTTGGGCGCTCGTATTTATAGCCTAGGGATGCTGAGGCAGCAAAAAGGGTGGAAGTGCGGGGGTAACACCTCCCGTCCTCAAGAGAAAACTTTCCGACTGAAGGGAGAAAGTTTTCCAGTGAAGTGAATCGAAAACCGAGGAACGCCACTTTGAACTTAAGTGAATACAATGAGTACAATGAATACAATGAGTACAAAGTGAATACAAGGTGAATACAAAGTACTGAACTTAAGTGAAGACAATGAGTACAATGAATACAATGAGTGTAAAGTGAATACAATGCCATGCGGCACAACGAGTAAGACATAAACAAAGGAGTACAAAGCACGAATACAAAATTGAAATACAATGAGGTACAATGATTACAAAGTATTTAAACAATTTAAAGTATACAAAAGTTTACAAAAATATACAAAAGTACACAAAAATTATACAAGTATACAACATTTTTGTTTCCAATCATTGCGTAGGGTTGGGGGTGGGCTGAACTTTCCATTTAAAGTATACAAAAGTTTACAGAAATATACAAAGGTACACAAAAATTATACGAGTATACAACATTTTTGTTTCCAATCATTGCGTAGGGTTGGGGGTGGGCTGAACTTTCTTGCGGTAATTTAGGAAGGTGTAGAGCATTAGCGTACCCAAAGTCAAATACAGGATGACCGTCCAATAACTAGGAACAATGCTGGGGTACCAATATTCGGGAGCTCCGGGGACCGTCGTAGGGTGGAGGTTTAGTTGGAAGTTGTCGACATTCTTTAAAGTGATGCCGTCAATAGACATGTGCGTATAGTTAAGGCGGGAGGAATTCAGCAGATTTAAGCTCAACAGATGCGGTTTACCGATACTAGAGTGGGTACCCCGCATAAGGGTATTATGGTAAAAGACTGAATCTGGACCGGGATCTAGCAGATAAATCCCCTGTAATGTACGAGTTTCTACGCCGTGCGAGCTTTTGATCTCAATCTGATCCTCAGTGGGGAAAACGATCAGTAATTGGTTCGTATCCGGTATGGGTAAGAGATGATTATGAAGCGACCGAATGGTGGTTAGTCGACAGGCATTGATGGATTTTTGAGCAAGGATGCTTGTTTCGCAGTCAGCATCATCGCGGGACAGTAAGTTAGTATTACAGTAGTATCTATCATTCCAAATACAGCGATCGGTAAGAGGCACAGTGATTTCATTATCATTACGCCGTAGCAGGTACTTATGGCTAGGTATAATAGTACTGAAGTTAGTGGCGGTTCGCCAAGGGACTGGGTACAAATAGAACAAATGATATGGGTGATTCTCGTAAACTGGTACTGTTAAGAAGTAGACAATGCGATTTTTGCGGATAGTACATTTTACACTAATTAATGATTCGTACGAAAAGACGTCTGAAACATTAATAGAGAGCACGGACAGTTCGCCGGCTAGCACCTGGGAATTAATAATACTGTGGTGAAGTACACCAAGTTTACAAAACGTAATAGAAGTTTCTATCTCGGATAACAGGCCGAGGATCAGATTCATGGCAAGGTAGAGATGGTGTAACATGTCCTTGTATATTAGAAATTGGGTGTCCAGTGAATTTAAGGCTGCGTCAATCTGAGCGAATTTATGTTTGATCTGATCACTGTTGAATTGTATCGTTTGTAGTGTACGGTTATAATCAGAAATCAGTTGGTGGATCACAGTATATTGAGTCGCGACGTGTGAGTGTAAGGTACGGTCTTGATTGTCTAGGTGTTGCAGAATTTTGTCGTACCTTTCCTTGTCATCATTGTCTAGATTGCCCGTAATAGCTTTAATTACTGTACCAAGTCCATTCATGAGTCCGCGCTTTTGACGATTGAGGGCGTGGTGTTGAAGCCATTTTTGCATGTACCAGAGACCTGATGTGCTTGTAGAATTCCATTTGATCGTCTAGTTTGGCGTAAAGGTCAGTTCCAACGGTTTGCCGAAATATTGCGGTGTAATTAGAGTGTAGTTCGTCTACTTCATCATAAATGGGGGATAATTCATAGTAGTGCATTAGTACGTGTTCCGTCTGTTCTAACAAAGCTGGTCCTAAGTCGATTGGTACTATCCCTCCGCTGCGATCGAGTGTTCGAATCTCGGCGCATGAAGCGATAGTGGTCAGTAGGTACCTGTAATGAAATACGATTTGTCGGTTATTTCCTCTGCCAATTCGGGGGCCAAGGGGTGTCAGGGTGGTCGCTGGAATCAGATTCGTCACTTGACGTTGGGATTACCTTCCGGGGTCGTTTTATATTTGACACATGAATCTTAGGTTTGGTGTTATGGTGCCTGGGGATTATGTCGGCTGTCTTTCTGTCGGGGTCTATCGTTTTAAGCTGTTCCTTGTTGTATTTATTTTTCGTCTTACTCATGTACTGTTTATTTTTGACATAGATTGTTTCTGGAATCGTCGGTATATCTTCCCTACCTTCGTTACGTTTGTCAATGATGTTTTTCTTGCGTTCCGCACTGCTTTTGTGAATTTCTGAGAATATTGCCGCCATCCTTTCTTTGTGTTTCGCTAAATAGTCATTGACCAATATTTGTTCTACATTGAGTTCTAAAAGTTGTTCCTGACCAACATGACCGTAAACAACCTCAAAAGGCGTAAGGCCTGTCACGGAATGGATAGAGCTATTATAGGCGATGATGGCGTATTTGACCTTGGTGACCATAGAATCACATGAAAATTCTTTCCTGTTTTTCAAAAGTCGAATGTGTTCTATGAGGGTTGAATGGAACCTTTCTAGAACACCGTTGCTATTGGGGTTTTGACTGCTGATAAAATGGGCGTTTATTTTGTGGAGGGTTAAGAGTTCTTTGATTAGTGAAGAATCGAGTTCTGCTGCGTTGTCCGAAATTATTGTTTTGGGAAGACCATGGTGCCCAAAAAAGGTAAGCAGGTTTTTGACGACGTCTAAGCTATTGTTTGACGTCAGGTAATAAGCCTGAGCATATTTAGAGAATGAGTCAATAATGGTTAGGAACTTACTGCCTTCCAATGTGAACTTGTCTAAGTGTATGGTTTCGAATGGTCGCGACGGAGTTGGCGTGAGGTTGAATTTTGGTTTGATCGGGTTGCGATCGTATTTCGTCACTAGGCACGTTTCACATCGGTTAATGAAGTTTTGAACGGACTTTCTTAAATTTGGCCAAAAATATAATCGTTTGATTTTCTCGTATGTTTCTGACGTTCCCCTATGATTTGTTTTACCAACATGATAATTCGATATTTGAAAGTTTCTTTTCTCGAGTTCTATTGTTAGCCTTGTTTTGTTGCCAAAGGGTTTAGAGATTTTTATTGGTTTGGGCGTACTGGTTACTTCTCGTATTATGACTTGATGCAGGCCATGGTTAACGGCACTGTCAGAGATGGGTATGGTCAGAATCGTATTACCTTCTGCGTTGGAATGCACCGTGGCGTTTGAGTCGGAATCTAAGTTGAAGTCTGGGTCGCGCAAAGTGGGGTTCGCGATTACTGAATCGTTTAGGGTGTCATCCAGTAATTCCATTAGTTGACGAGTTTCGGGATCATTCAAGTCCGGTAGAGGTTCGTTACCGCTTATGGTCTCCAAAATTTTGTCTATGTCTATGGGGTCAGGTGAATTTGGTAGGTTACTGGTAGAAGGGCCGGGGTTACTTGAATCGTTATTGTTTAATTCGATGCGAGACAATGCATCGGCGACATGGTTTGAAGAACCGGGTTTATATTTGATTACAAAATTGTAATCACTGAGTTTGAGTTTCCAACGGAATAATTTTGAGGAACAATCTTTGAGGCTAAACAGCCATTGCAATGGTCTGTGGTCTGTATACAGGGTAAATTTTCGTCCAAAAACGTAAGGGCGGAAGTTCTTAAGAGCAAATAGTATGGCTAGGAGTTCCTTTTCAATGGTGGCTAATTTACGCTCCGAATCGTTCAAAGTACGGCTTGCGAAGGCTACCGGTAAGTCCGATCCGTTAGTCAGCTGACTCAGAACGGCACCAAGGGCTACATCGCTTGCGTCGCACGTTACAATGAATTCTTTGCTGAAATCCGGGTATTGCAGTATGGGGTCATTCGTTAACAAATTTTTGCACGTCTCAAAGCATTCTTGGTATTCGGGACTATTGTATCTTATCACTGCGTTCTTTTTCAAACAAGAGGTTAGTGGTTTAGTTAATTTGGCGAAGTTGTTAATGAATTTCCTATAATAACCTAACAGTCCCAGAAATTGTTTGATCTCTTTACGTGTTTTTGGAATGGGAAATTCGGAGATTGCTTGGATTTTTAGAGGGTTCGGTTTAACACCTTCTGGTGTGACTACATGGCCTAGAAAGCTGATTTCCTTCCGAAGAAATTCGGTCTTATCTAATTGGATCTTTAAATTTGAGGCCCTAAATCGTCTAAAAATCTGTCGTAGTCTATCGCAATGTTCTTCTAAGCTTACGCTATAGATTAAAACATCATCCAAGTAGACCAGACATATCTCGTTCTGTAATCCCCTGAGGACACTATTCATTAGTCTCTGGAATACAGGAGGTGCATTCTTGAGTCCAAACGGTGTGCGCAAAAACTCGTAGTGACCAGTCTCTGTGGAAAATGCTGTTTTGGGTATTGATGGTTCATCGAGTTCTATCTGATGGAAACCCGAAGCCAAATCTAATGTCGAAAAGTACTGACACCTACCGAGTTTGTCCAGCAAATCAGTGATATTTGGGAGGGGAAATTTGTCGTCGATTGTCTTTTCATTCAACTTTCTGTAATCGATCACCAATCGATATTTGGGTTTGCCGGATGCGTCTAATTTTTTGGGGACGACCCACAAGGGTGCGTTATATGGGGAATTTGAGTGTCTGATGATTTTTTGATCGAGCATACTGTTGATTTGATTCTTGACTTCGTCTTTATAGATGCTGGGATATCTGTATGGCTTGACGTAGACAGGGATCTCATCTGAAGTTCGGATGTGATGTTTGACCTGGTTAGTGAACGTAAGTGGTTTGTTGTTGTTTTGGAAAAGATCGGGAAATTCCTTCACGATTTTTACGATCTCTCGTTTTTCGAGGTCGTTCAAGTGGTCAAGTCTAAGTTTTTCTAAATCAACTGTAGCTTTTTCGCGTTTTTGAAAAGAAGGTTGCGCGGGATTTTCGGTAAAGAGGCAGTCTAGAACTGGTTCCACAATTATGGGAGAAATAGTTGCTGTGATGGGGTATTCTGCCGTGTTCGTGGCGTGAACAAAGGCATACGAATCACGCACGTTGACAATGCAGTGAGGTATTTCTACCCTACCCAGCCTTGTATAAGGAACTATAGCTTCCCCATTTTCGAGGTTATCAATTTTTAATTTAATTTGTTGGATTGACCTAGCATCTATGTGGAATGATTCCGACAGGGAGTTTGATGATTGGGTCCCCAAATTCGTGAATTGTAATTGAAGTGCAACATGTGGAATCTTCAAAATATTTTCATTTAGGTCGACATTGGCTTTTAGATATTGCAAATTGTCAAGGCCTAATAACAGATCGAAATGGTCGTGAAACTTGAATATGCTGAAAGGGAGGTTGAGTCTAGGAACTTTAAACAAATCTCCACATGGTACTAATGTGCGTTTGCTAATTTCTGACATACCATGGGCCGTGCGGATTAAACCTGAATCTGGTTGGATTTTCATGCGGAAAAAGGTATGAGCTACTTCGGGGTTTATGAAGCTGCGCGAGCTGCCTGTATCTATTAGGATTTTTAAATTCGGATTTGTCATGGTAATGTAGGGGAGTGAATTTGTATTCGTTGGCAGGTTCATGAGATCGATGATTTCTGGAGGCTGGTCACCTCTAAAAAATCACCGGGATTTTGGGATGGCTCGAGTGATAATTGGTTTCCCATCTCATTGGTCAACTGGTCGACTTGATTGTAGTCGTACGTTTGGTCGTATGCATCTAGGTAGTTATAGTCATAGTACTGGGCGTTCATTGGTTCCAGTTGGTGGTCTGTTTGTTCGTTGGTGGTTTCAGTCGAGGTAGTGTCGGGATTATCGGCCGGGGTTATTAAATTGAAATTGGAATTCCGAGTCGAAATGGACATGGGTTCCTCCTTGAATTGGGATCCGGATGTTTTCTGATTCTGTTGATTCCAAGAAGTTGGTCGCGGATAATTATTGGATCGCGGATAATTTGGTGGTCTCGCTAAATTTTGCGGATTTTTGGGACCAAAATTATTGTTGGGGACAAAAGGTCTTGGTTGGTATTGAACTGATGGGAAAGGGGGTCGGGGGACAAACTGCTGGTATTGCTGAAATGCAGGTGGTCTCGGATTCGGCGGCCGTATCTGCTGTGAATAGCCGACCGGACGTGGCGTGGGCTGAGGGCCTTGCCTTATCTGTGCGGCCTGCGTTTGTCGGGGTTTTAAATTAAAATCGTTGATCAGCATAGATAATGCATCTCCAAGGTTATTTGGAGCCTTGGTCCGCAACAAGCTCCCTAGCGGTTCCGATATTCCGTGTAGGAATACCCGAAGGGCCAAGGTCTGCATGTATTGGATCAAGGTCGGGGCCTTGTCCGCTAAATGTACCTGAATGCACGCAATTTGAGAATTTAACATGTGGCTTACTCTTTCATGGAAGCTAAAACAATCCTCATTATTGGTTTGCCTCATTTTACTGAGCTCCAACGTGAGGGTGTAGGTATCTCTTTTGTCTGAATAAGTTTGTAGGAGTGTCTGACGTAGTTGTGGGTATGTTTCTACTGTGTCTACAAAGATTTTGTTCGCTACTGACGGACCTAATTTCGAAAGGAATACACCCATGAGGACATCGTTCTGAAAATTATCTAAATTGTTCCTGTCAAAGAATCTTATGTATACTTTGTCACATTGACGAAGATACTTAGCTAATGGTTCACCATTAAATTGGGGAATCAAGCGTTCATAGTCATGCCTAAATTCTGGAGGTCCCTGTTGCTGAGGATTTTGCTGGTGTTGATGAGCCGGGGAATTTGATCCTGACGCGCCTTGGGGATCGATTTCTTCTAGGATTGGGTTTAACCGGGGGTTCAAAGCCTGTTGCACCATTTGTGCAGCATTTGGGGGTGGGTTGCCAAGAGGTAGTGGGATAGCTGAAGGGTCCATGTCGTCCACGTTCCTATGCAGGTGACGAAGGTAATGCCAGTCCCAAAAACTACTTGTATTGGGGTTTTTGCTTCCCTTATGTTTCGGAATGTTGGATTGAGGTGTTGAACTACTTGAAGGCAAACTTGTAGCTGAGGTCAATGAATGACGTCGATATAATTAAATCAACAACTAAATTGAATGTTGAATGTAAATAATTATGTCAAGTGAATTGACGATTACTCTAAATTGATGATCTTGATGTTGGGTCCAGGGCGGGGACTCCTCTAAGTCTAATGCGGGTCCAGGGCAGGGACTCCTCTAAATCTAATGCGGGTCCAGGGCAGGGACTCCTCTAAATCTAATGCGGGTCCAGGGCAGGGACTCCTCTAAATCTAACCGAGACGATGATGGGGCGGTGTATGTAAAATATTCGCTTTCACTTACAATATTCCGCACAGGGTGACCATCACCGTTTCGGGAGTCTCGTCGAGCGTGGATGATCTTATTCGCAGATGTACGTACTCCTTTCGCGGATGGCACTCGCGAAAATTCCGTAGGAGTTCAGGGTTCGGCGTTCCCTTAATCTTTGAGAAGAACGTTCACGTTTCCGATATTCACTCCAAAACGCGAGCGGGGAACGTCCTACCGACTGCGCCAGTTATGTTATGAGTTCACTAAAACGGCTTTTTAAAAAGTAACTTTGATTTATTCACAAGACTTGATAGGTACGAAATCGGTGTACAAACGGGCAGAGTAACGTTCCACGAGAGGTTAGACGACGAGACTGCCTGCTGAGGGCTTGGGCGCTCGTATTTATAGCCTTGGGATGCTGAGGCAGCAAAAAGGGTGGAAGTGCGGGGGTAACATATATATATATATATATATATATATATATATATATATACGGCTTTGCGACAAACGGGCGTCCGAACGTTGATGTTTCACATTTAAATCTGCGTCCGGTGCGAATCGGCGTCCGTATATGGACGCAGAACTGCTGGACCTGTGCATTAGCTTCAAAAAGCTCCCTAGAGTCATTTCTGAACATCTTTCTTTGGACGTCAAACTGACCATTTTGTATAGGTTTAGTCTGCGAAATTTCCGCTTCAGCGCTAGCGTCGACGCGTATAGGTTTTTTCTGAAGACATGACTAGGTAGAATAGAAACCCGTACATGACACAGCGTTCTTTGCGTCCGTCTGGCATTGTCTTTGGTTTCTATTCCGAGTCGGGTGGAGGGAAAAATGGAAATAAGACCCTTTGCGCGGGAAGGTTAAGGTACAAGCGGAGGATTTTGTTTTTGTGGAATGACAACAAGGCCAGTGTCTCCTTTCAGTTTTGTTGTTGCTCTTCATAGGTGAAATAGTGATTGTGCTCCGTGATGTCTTTCGCAGTTGTGTCTTTTGTAGACTACAATTTTTTGCATTTGTGTCGCAAATGCGAAATTTTGAGACGATTGTCTGAAGACGGAATCACCCAATTATTGAAAATTGATGGGGAAAAATACGAGGTGGAAGTTGTTTTTACTGGTGGTAAGTAGACCAAGTATTTTATGTTTACTTTAGATGATTCCTATTTTTATTACTACTATATTCTTATTAACTAGTGTTTAACTCATGTTTAACTTATTAACTAGTGTTTAACTCTATCTTCTTTGTCTTGGAGCGTTAAAAAAAAAAAAAAATCGGAAAAAAAAGGCAATTGGCTTTGAAAATTCCTGTTAAATTACGCTTTGTTTTTTCATTAAATTCCGGGTTGGTTGGAGGAGGTAATACAAATAAAAATCGTTGTTTTTTGTGTGTTGGCGATTTCCGAGCTGTGTTGGCGACAGTGTTGGCGATTTCCGAGCTGTTTTTCAGTTGCGATTCGGCCATGGAAGTGGGCACTCTAATCAGTTGTGTGGAGGGTTACCCTTGTTTATGTTACCCTTATCAGGATGTTCTCTGATGTTTTTGTAGAAAACCGAAAACCGCTTCTCATGGTTCCTCTGTCTGTGGTATGGGTGCACATTGTACCTCCTTGGGTGGTGTCTTCCAGGAAGGAGGCCTTCTGCCTCCAAAGCACAAATACATAACACCATTTGATGGTGAAATGCCGCGGCAGCAGCAGCAGACCTCATCGTCGTGGTCGCTTTGAATGCGAGAACAATACTAGAGGACGAAAATGTAATGTTCCCCCTCCAGTCAGAAATCCGCACCCCCAGAAAACCGCTCGGAAATCGCGTACACTGTCAGGTACCCGCTGCAGCGATTTTTCACAGCCAAACCGCGCGATGTTTTACAGCAAAACAGCGCTGAAAAAAACAGCTCGGAAATCGCCAAGACTGTCACCTCACTTAGAGCATTGAAAAAAATCGAAAAAAAACCAATTGACTTCGAAAATTCACATTATATTATGCATTGTCTATGCATTCAATTCCGAGTCGGGTTGAGGGAGGTAATAAAAATAAAAATTGTTGTTATTCGTCTCAGAGCGGGAGAAAAAATCGGGAAAAATGTGGTATAGTCTAAGAAAAATCCTTTGAGATTGCGCATTGTCTTATCATTTGACTTGTGTCAGGTGGTGGGGGAAATGGAAATCGAGAAAATGTTGCCGTTCGTATTAGAGTGGGAGGAAAAATCTGGAAAAAAGTGAGATGCGCTATGTCAGAGGAATTTTCATAGACTAGGTACTCCACTTTTTTCCAGTTTTTTTTCTCTCACTCTAAAACAAACAGCAACGATTTGTCAATTTCAATTTCCCCCTCCACCTGACATGAAATCGAATGAAAAGACAATGGTGATGTCAAAGGAATTTTTATAGACTACTCTACTTTTTTCCATATTTTTTCTCCCACTCTGAAACGAACGGCAACGCTTTCACAATTCCATGGAAATTCTTGTGGGATCTGACATAATTGAGGGGCAACTACATTTAGATGAAAAAACTGCTGACCCTGCCACCTTGAAATTTATTCTGGTTATGCAGGAAGGATGCATAAACAGAATAGAATCATCAAATTCGTTTAACATGCCGTCGGGGGCGGTAGAAAAATTATGTTGAAATTTCTGCGGTTTTCACTCGGTTTTTTTTGTATAAAACTCTATTGCTAGATAAAACTGCTGACCCTGCCACCTTGAAATTTATTCTGGTTATGCAGGAAGGATGCATAAACAGAATAGAATCATCAAATTCGTTTAACATGCCGTCGGGGGCGGTAGAAAAATTATCTTACAATTTCAGCGGTTTTCACTCTTTTTTTTTTTATAAAACTCTATTGCTAGAAAAAACTGCTGACCCTGCCACCTTGAAATTTATTCTGGTTATGCAGGAAGGATGCATAAACAGAATAGCATGAATTTTCGAAGACAATTTTTTTTTTAACGCTCCAAGACAAAGAACAACGATTTTTAATGCTATTACCCCCTCCACCCAACTTGGAATTGAATGAAAGTCAAGTCGTAGTATAACATGAATTTTCGAAGACAATTGTTTTTATTTATTTTTTTAACGCTCCAAGACAAAGAACAACGATTTTTAATGCTATTACCCCCTCCACCCAACTTGGAATTGAATGAAAGTCAAGTCGTAATATAACATGAATTTTCGAAAAACAATTGTTTTTATTTATTTTTTTAACGCTCCAAGACAAAGAACAACGATTTTTAATGCTATTACCCCCTCCACCCAACTTGGAATTGAATGAAAGTCAAGTCGTAGTATAACATGAATTTTCGAAGACAATTGTTTTTATTTATTTTTTTAACGCTCCAAGACAAAGAACAACGATTTTTAATGCTATTACCCCCTCCACCCAACTTGGAATTGAATGAAAGTCAAGTCGTAGTATAACATGAATTTTCGAAGACAATTGTTTTTATTTATTTTTTTAACGCTCCAAGACAAAGAACAACGATTTTTAATGCTATTACCCCCTCCACCCAACTTGGAATTGAATGAAAGTCAAGTCGTAGTATAACATGAATTTTCGAAGACAATTGTTTTTATTTATTTTTTTAACGCTCCAAGACAAAGAACAACGATTTTTAATGCTATTACCCCCTCCACCCAACTCGGAATTGAATGGAAAGTCAAGTCGTAATATTATAACATGAATTTTCGAAGACAATTGTTTTATTTTTTTTATTTTATTTTTTATTTTTTTAACACTCCAAGACAAGGAACAACGATTTTTAATGCTATTACCCCCTCCACCCAACTCGGAATTGAATGGAGAGTCAAGTCGTAATAACATAACATGAATTTTCGAAGACAATTGTTTTTTTTTTATTTTTTAACGCTCCAAGACGAAGAACAACGATTTTTAATGCTATTACCCCCTCCATCCAACTTGGAATTGAATGAAAGTCAAGTCGTAATATAACATGAATTTTCTAAGACAATTTTTTTTTTTTTAACACTCCAAGACAAGGAACAACGATTTTTAATGCTATTACCCCCTCCACCCAACTCGGAATTGAATGGAGAGTCAAGTCGTAATAACATAACATGAATTTTCGAAGACAATTTTATTTTTTTATTTTTTAACGCTCCAAGACAAAGAACAACGATTTTTAATGTTATTACCCCCTCCACCCAACTCGGAATTGAATGGAAAGTAAAGTCGTAATATTATAACATGAATTTTCGAAGACAATTGTTTATTTTTATTTTTTTAATTTATTTTTTTATTTTTTTAACGCTTCAAGACAAAGAACAACGATTTTTAATGATATTACCCCTCCACCCAACTCGGAATTGAATGGAAAGTCAAGTCGTAATATTATAACATGAATTTTCGAAGACAATTGTTTTTTTAATTTTTTTCATTATTTTTTATTTATTTTTTTAACGCTCCAAGACAAAGAACAACGATTTTTAATGCTATTACCCCCTCCACCCAACTTGGAATTGAATGAAAGTCAAGTCGTAATATTATAACATGAATTTTCGAAGACAATTTTTTATTTTTATTTTTTTAATTTATTTTTTTATTTTTTTAACGCTCCAAGACAAAGAACAACGATTTTTAATGCTATTACCCCCTCCACCCAACTCGGAATCGAATGGAAAGTCAAGTCGTAATATTATAACATGAATTTTCGAAGACAATTTTTTATTTTTATTTTTTTAATTTATTTTTTTATTTTTTTAACGCTTCAAGACAAAGAACAACGATTTTTAATGATATTACCCCTCCACCCAACTCGGAATTGAATGAAAGTCAAGTCGTAATATAACATGAATTTTTTAAGTAAATTCCCTTTTTTACCGATTTTTCTCCCACTCCATGACGAAGAACGAGGATTTGTTATTTCTATTTCCCCCTCCACCCGACTCCTATTTGAATATAGTCCGCCCATACGTCTCCCTCCAAACTATCCAAAATGCATGAAAGGCGCGAACTAATCGGCGATGTGTACAATGTATATGAGGATGCAGACTCGTCGTCATTGCGTACGGTCGTACAAGTGATAGGAACGTGGCTGGTGTATAATATGTTACATGAAGTATATGTGTTTTTTGGGCAGAAATCGACATTTCAATCATACATACGTCTTCTTTAAAGCAATCAAAAGAATTTCCCACAAAGAAAATTGAGAAAAACAATTTCCTTGTGGTGGACGCCGATTCAGCGCAACTATATGTTGGAGTTCGATTTGTTAGACTGATGTAAATATATATATATATATATATATATATATATATATATATATATATATATATATATATATATAAGTTTGTTTATGGGCATTTTTTCAATTGATTCTACTTGCTTTACCTCGAAAACATGAGCAGAAAAACCGATTTTCTGGAGGCAGCCCTCAGTGCTGCACGCGCCCGCTCGTGTGAGTTTCAAAGGCGCGCCCACCGGAAGGTTAAGTATACAGATACGTTGGCAATTCATTTATTGTTGATTTCGTATGCAATAATTATTAAATAGCTATTTTTGATGGTTTCCACCAATTTTGGCCCCCCAAAAACTCAATTAGGCTCCCATTTTTGACAAATATCTTTGATCATTGATAGTGCCATTTAAATGTCTTGATTCACCTGTTGATCCTACTTGTTATTATACAAATTTATGGCGATTTCAGGCAATTTTCCAGGTTTTTGACTCATAAAAAATCAATTTTGGGAGTTGAAACTTCGATAGAACCTCAATTTCCCACTCAGGTCAACATCGACTTCATGCATTCTGTCTCCTCGTCCTAGTAAAAATCATGTACAGTAACCTCACACGCTCATAAAACCCTATTTTTACGGGCATAAAACCCTATGTAGGGCTCATAAAACCCTATGTAGGGCTCATAAAACGGGCATAAAACCCTATGTAGGGCTCATAAAACCCTACATTTTACAATGTTTCGGGGCACAATTAGGGCCCAAATGGAGCCTGTGTGCGTAAGAACGAATTTTTATATAGAAAATAAATGTAGATATGGATGATAAGGCGTAGGGGCATTGCATTTTTGGAATACACGCACTTTAAAAGGTTAAGTTAAGGAAACTGAGGGGGTGTTCCAGTAATTTTTTTGAGGGAATACCTACTTATTCACAGCATAATAAACCAAAACCTGAAGGGGTTTCACTGACCGTTTTGTGATAATCACCCACAACGCATGTAGGTGGGTAGTTAGTTTTAATTTTAGATTATCACTATTTTAACTTTATTTCAGAATAGGAACGTTGTTCCCGCCTACCTCTGAAAAATGTAGAGGATGTCTAGTAAAGATTAAGATAATAATAATAATTCAACAAATTATATAATAATGATAAAAAAAGACATGGAATAAAAAAAAAGCAAGAGAAGCGATGAGAAAAGGAAGAAAAAAGGTCAAAGTAGGTAGAGGAGAGAAAGACAGAGAAGAGGAAGGAAATGGTAGTTAAGGAGGTCAGAGCAAATGGAAAGAAGAAAATTCAGAAGAAGAAAGGAATAGTAAGAGAAGTAAGATTTGAAGAGGTAAATTACCGAGCAACTCACATGTTAAGATGCACTCTCAATGCAGTATTGAAGGAACCGAGTGAAGGGAGGGACATAATGGACACCGGCGGACTATTCCACATCCTTGAGCCACCAACCCTGATGGAATTAGTCAACGATTTGGATTTTTACATGTATTTGATGTACCTACCTAAGCTTGACGAGGAGCCTGTTGAAAACGGATCAGCATGATTTCATTGTATTTTATTGATTCAATAAAAAAAGCTTTTCGGGAACACTCAATTCTGTACCCCCTGATGATGCCGCCAGAGGGCGAACAGCTTTGTATATTGAATCTATAAATAGTGATTAGTCAGATGCTAAATTAATCAAACCTAACATCACGCAAAATCCTGAGACTCCGGATAACTTTGGAGGGCCAACTCCGTACCCACATATTATACCTTGGTAGTACAAGTACCTCAAAAATAGACCTGGATTCTCCAATGGAGGAAGCCACTACTAACTTCACAAGTTCCAGTAGGAAGAGCAGGCACCTACTTGTTAGGAATGGCTTTTCAAGCTGTTTAGTTCACTTTCGTACGACAGCAATGTGTCAATCTGTTTATGGCATGCACATACCTATTTAATACAGTATTCCCACTCGTCGATTTTAAGGATGAGGTTTATGAGTACGTTTGTGTTGAAATAAATATGAAAACGCGTTAAATCCCTACACACCGGTTTATTATTATTTTGTACCTATAGAACACCGTTCTGTTAGAGATCACAGCTCTGTATAGTAAACCCTTCTGTATAGATCACAGCCCTTAAGTAGTAGGTACCACCTATTCGCCGCTAAGAAGTAATATTGTGCGTTTAATGTTCTAGAAGTAGCTAAAATGGCAAAAAAAGAAACACAAAAAAATGTAGTTATGAAGGGATATTATTGATGTGGAGTGAAAAACATTCGGTCCTACAACCGGGATTCGAACCTCTGATTTTAAGTGTAAGAGCCCAACGTCTAGATCACTCCACTACGGCGGCCACCGGGCCGACAGACAAGTCATGCGCGCTCTCAACTCAGCGTGATGCCTGCGCACATACTGCTCTTTAGGCACAAAAGCTCTGGACAATCTCAAAAATTCAAAACAAAAAAATTGAACTATTGAAAAATACGAGAAAACCCACACCTTAAAATATAATATTCCGTGAACGGGAATACTCCAGATATTTCAACCCCTATTTTTCACCCTTTAGAGTTGAGTGGCAGTAACGCCGAGCTTCAAGGACCAACTAGATCCCAAACAAGACCCGTATACCGAATTTCGTGAATTTTGGTTCATGGGAACTAAGGAAAAAGCCGCGGACGGCAGACGGACGGAAATATTTTGGTTCGTTATTTTCAATAAGAACCTTTGGAATCGACCATGAACAAATTTTTTTAAACCCCCCACAAAATTACATGGTTTACTTTTCAAGGGATGTAGAACACGAATATCGAATAAAAACATGTCCGTCCGTCTGCATCCACGGCGCACAAGCAGTAGCAGTGCGTGGGCTCTTAAAACATTGGGGAACCAAACCAGAATAAAAACCAACACATTTTTCTACTAAGTACCTCAAGGCAACAACACCCTTCCCTTTATTTAGCAAAGGCTTATCTCTTCCGAAATCTTTAATCAGCACTCTATCGTCATACCAACACGTCGACAATTTCGACAGTAAATTGGCCACTGAATTCACGTGGTACAAAAATGTGGCAAACTAAAATACAACAAAACAATGACCCGTCGGCCAGTACCTAGTTGAATGGAGAAGCTAATAGGAACCGGACCAAACGCAAACGCACAAAATTCGAAGCAAAAAATAGAAAACTGACAACACTCAACACAGAAAGTGAATGTGATTCAGGAGACAACCAAAACAAAACAAAAGACATGGAGTTGATAAGTTGAATCGAAGGGATCGAATCGATTGTGAACGGGAACGATTTTTGGGTGGAAATCAGATTCTGGGGACAGGCCCGAAGTCGGTGTGACGAGCTACGTTTTTACTCCACTGAGCATGCGCGGACAGGCCACTATTCTCAGTAGTCACGGGAACACCAGGTTTGTTCACAGTGTCCTGGACCAGTCCAGGATGGAACTGCGTTCGGAAAAAGATGGGATAGAACTGTGTCTGTCCGAACGTATGCTGATGATTCTGAACGGGTAATTTGAAGCATCAAACCTTCCACACAAACTGAAGGTAGGGCATCGACTGCGCACGTGCAGGATCAACAGTCCTTGAAAAGTTGCTGGAGCTAGTCCCAAATGGTCCTGGCCTGCCTATCCGAACCGCCAACTCTAGATCCAGAACCAGTTCTGGCACTGTCTGAACGCACAAAAAGGGGTGTGGCTTGAACAGTATGGTCCAGGACAGTCTGTCCGAAGATATACTGATGATTTTGAACAGATAATCTGAAGCATCGTAACCTTCCATACAAGCTGAAGGTAGGAGCATCAACTGCGCACATGCAGGCTCAGCAGTCCTTGAAAAGTTGCTAGAATTAGTCCTGAACGGTCATGGACTGCCTGCCCAAACCGCCAACTCTAGATCCATGACCAGTTCTGGCACTGTCTGAACGCACAAAAAGGGGTGTGGCTTGAACAGAATGGTCCAGGACTGTCTGTCCGAACGAACCTACTAGGTCCCAGGGCCTGGCAGTTTCAGGAGCCTAGGGTTCGATTTCGATTGCAGGACATCGATTACTGTCACTATATTCCGATAACATGGTTGATCATTGGAGCTATAGGGCAGCTAACATTCATGAAGAAACCACCATGGATATTGAATTGACTAGAATATTGAATATCCAGATCCAGCCGAATATCCAGATCCAGAGAACCTAGCAGGTTGCTGTTAAACTTTGTGAAAAAAGCTAGGCACAGCGTACGGAGGGAAATTCAAATGCCAAATGAGCACACGGTTGGATTTTTTAAATTTCTACTCCTAAAGTTTTTGGATGCAAGGGCAGTGGCACGAGGGGCCTTACGGACGCACAGTCCCTGGCCACAAGCCATAAAAGGCCCCCACCGAATGGTGGAAGGGAGGAGGAAGGGTTCATGATGAATGGCCCCAGCCATTCCTTAGTAGGCAGGTATACGTTGAGCTTTTTTGTATTCATTTTTTTCACATCGAGGTGTCGCTCAGGGAGTTTCCCTGCGGCCAGCCCGATCCTGTAAAGGTAGGTACCCACAACTTCATTAGCTTCAGAAAACATGAAAACGTACAGTGCTAGAAAAAACAAATTTCTTTCCCTTTACAAATTTTATAAAATTGTATCTACAAATTAATTTCTCTATACAAAACGCTTGATACATAATATTTAAGCATACGTAAGTACATATTTACAAGTTATATAGTACATGTTGTGTCATTCACAGTGTGGAGCTTTTGTCTTCTCCGTGGACTAAAGACAGGAATTGGTCCAGATCCACGCGTTGAAGTAGGGCTTGCCGGTTTTCGTCGGCAACCTGCAGAATTAGAACAGCGAATTCATTTTTGGACAGAACAATCCTTTATGTACGTACATTTACGCATGCACCCAAAGCTATGCCCAAGTGCTCCTTGAAACAGCTAAGTACCTGCATTTATACTAGTCTAGTTCAACGTAGACATTTTCGAAAACAACTGCAACATCAATTCCACTGATATAAGTGACCGGATACTAACGTCAACAGGTAGTCAAGCACTGTACAGTACATGACTGATCATCGGTTGTGTAAATGTGTACGAATCGTGAATACGACATTCGTTACAAAATTGGCTCTCTAATCCCGCTAAAAATTCAATGATGGAGAGACCAGGTAAGATTTCCCCTCTCAGTTAGAAAAGCACTATCGCTCATTAGTACAGATCAGTGCTCTGGACGTAAAAGTAGAAAAAAAAACACAAAGAGTGAGGAAATGTGGAGATTTTGGAGGATAACCCCAAAAGTGATCACAAGGCTTACGCTGCAACTTCGGTAGATTAGAAAGTAATAACAAGATACTCACAGGAGAGCTCAGGCGAGCTGCAGACGTACCACTAAAATGTGATGTCGTTTTTGAGCTGAAAAAAATAAAATAATTAAAAAAAAAGATGGTGTGATAAAAAATATGGAAGGATAATGTAACAAGGGCTAGCCAAATCTCAGCTACTGATCCAAATCTTTCTAGACTAAACAGCAGTAAACTTAATGGTCTACAGTAATCCATAGATTAAATGGCTTGGCCTTGTTACTATGTATGGGTGGAATTAGTTGTCCGTGTTCATAATAGGTAGTATTTTGTAGGATATTTTCTTGATAGTTCGAAAGAGGATTTGTTCAATTAACAATCCGGATCACTGGAGAAATTGAGAAGCGACATTCCTCTTATTAAGAAGGTCTGAACAATGATCTAAATATATGGAGCACTGGAGACTATTGGACCTGATAGGAAGATGGTTTGTTTGAACCAGTGGATTGTGGTGGTTCAACGGTTTTCAAGTTTGCGCATGCGCAGTCGCACTACTGATGCGAAATTCACGTGGGAACAACTGATCTAATCCCGAACTTCAATCAAATTTTCAGCCAATTTGGGCTGTTGGGTCGTGAGTTGTGTGGGTTCGACGTTTTCATGTTTGCGCATGCACAGTTCGTACTACTCATCCGAATGCGACGAAATTGATATGGGACTAACTAGGACCTAACACTGAACTATCATCACCATTTGAGCCAATTTAGACCACACTGGCTTGTGAGTTATGTGGGTTCAACACTTTTCATGTCTGTGCATGCACAGTCTGTACTGCTGATCCGAATGCGATGAAATTCATATGGGACCAACTAGGACCTAACCCCGAACTACCATCAAAATCTGACCAATTTGGACCTGGGTCCTGAGTTATGGCAGTTCGCAGAAATGCGTACACACGCACTCAACTAGTATCGACCCCCCCCCCCCCCCCCACCCCCCCAAGGTGAATTTTCAGGGTGGTCGAAAATAGGGGAAATCCGCCACCCCCCCCCCCCCCCTTACATTATTGAAAACTGTCTAAAAAGAATAACAACAAAAATATAAGGCCTCGGCCACTTCTCAGGGGCCGAGCCTAAAAATATATTGCTTTCAGGCAAGACTAATGCTAATGAGCTACTTACAACGAGAGTATTGTGCTTCTGGATGTGTCAGAGATTTCGCCTTCTTCCAACTCATGAGGCTCCTGCGGTCTCTCGAACTTGAACTTTCCCTGGGGAGGGGGTAGAGGGTTTCGCTTTGGAGGATGGCTGCCCGGAGGGACATGAAACTGTGCCCACTGAGTACTGCCTTCATGTTTCAGACGCTCAGCTTTGCTTTCTAGCCAAGCTCGTTCGACTTTGAGATCACCCCAAACTTGTGTGGTATTGCCTTCTTGCCGCACTCGTTTGGACGTGGCTTCCTGCCTTGCTCGTTCAGCTTTGATTTCTTGCCTCGATCGTTCCGCTTTGATTTCCTGTCGCGCTCTTTCAGCTTTGATTTCCTGCCTGCTGCTTTTCCTAAACTGAGTTTCCCGGGGGGATCTCGCCCCCCTTCGCGGTTCACAAGTGGGACTTCGCTCTCTTTCTCTAGACCGATCTTTCCTGCCAGCAGGAAACATTTCCTCACGCCTTTTCCCAGGTCTGCTCCTGTCAGGTGAGTGGGGGTCGTCACAATCGGGGCAGGATCGTCTCCTTGGCTCCCTTCTATCCATATGCCAGTCTCTGAACTCTGGTAAAGGGGTTCGCATCCTACCCCGACTTCCCCTTCCCCTCATTGGTCTTCCCCTTCCTCTACCTCTCCTTCTTGGACTCCGTGGTGTTGTACTATCATAAGTCTTCTCCAACCGTTTTCGTTTTCGGTCCTTAGGCTCCCCCTCATGACCACTTCCACTCTCTGATCTTCTTCTTCGACGACGCTGCTCGTCCTCGTCACAGCTTCCACTCTCTGATCTTCTTCTTCGACGACTCTGCTCATACATGTCTCCACGACTACCATGATTGCTATCTGCTGATTTATTAGCCTCAATCTGGGGTTTAGGTTTACTCAACTCATTAGCAGGTGGATAGGAGTAAAGATGCAAGAAAGGAGTTGTACTAAGGACTGTGTTGACCGTCCCACCATCAGTTATCCATGCACAATTCATAGTGTATAAATCCAAATCCACCTTTTCAGTAGGCAAATTTAGTACACTATCATGAAATGGATGTATGGGGGAGGATTCCGGGGACTTTATTTCATAAACCTTGGATCCATCACTGATTCCAGCAGGCTGCTCAGTTTCGACCAATTTGATACTTTGAACTGCAACATCACTGTCATTACTCACTACCACACTATCTTCTCCAACACTTTTTGATTCTCCTGCATTTTCAGGCTGGGTGATATTCTTCTGCGACTCATCCACACTTTGAGATTCAGCTGTATTTGATTTCGATGCAGCCACTTCTGAGTCATCACTACTAGACAAGCCAGGGTCGTTAATGCTCTCGTAGCGTTCAATCATCTCGGCAAAACTAGGAACAACAATACTGTCTTTTGCTGGTTCTTCTGTTTTCTTTGTTTCATCATCTACTTTAATTTTCTTCTTTTCTGGTAATTTTTTCTTTTTAGGTGCAGATTTCTTATGAACAGGTGGAGATTTCTTCTTGGTGAGACTTATAAACTGGGAACTATCATCTTCAGTGTCTGGTAAAAGGTCGCCGTAAACTGACTCCTTCACACTTTGAAGGCACTGAGCAATCAACTGATTGCAATCAATCGCCGTTGTTTTCTTTTTCTTTTTGGTACCCTTGGTTTTTGAGGCTTGCAGCTTCAGATCCTTTGTTTTCAGTCTAACATGAGGAGTTTTAGTTGGAGTTTTAAGTGATTTCTTCAAAACCTTCGGAGATTCTTTCACGGATCTGTCAGAAGGCGGGCTAGAGTTTTCTACAATTTTTGAGGGATCTTGGTTTTTCAACTCCTCGTAGTTAGGTGTTGGTGGGATGGTTGGCGTGAGAAGGGTGCATTTGCCAAGTCTAGTTTCTTCGTTGATGATTTTCGACAGTGGGGTCATTTCTACAGGTACAGATGAAGTTGATTTGGCAGGTGTTTTCAAAACCAAGATCCCTTTGGGAACCGGAAGACAGGAAGTCCCTGGATCTGCACTCTCTTCAGATCCCTTCTCAGGACTGGAAGACTCAATTGATTTCTCTCCGAAAGTGAAGTCTTTGTGCAAGCCGAAAATCGAGCCGATGCGCGCTCTTTCCATACCTTCACTCTCAATCCTTGAGCACTCCCTTATGAGAGTAGCTTCCAAAGATGCCGACCCTGGTGTGTTGGGTAGTGAACCTTCCGGAGTCTTCCCTGTAGATGACGTTGTAACGCCCAATTCAGGTTCTTGAGACCGCTGAGGAGACATAAATAACAGGTCCTTCTGAGCCTTGGATATTGGGGAATCCCATGTTGAGCTATTCTCCTCTCCTGAAGGAATACGTTTGGGATATAATTTCTTGATAGTTGAAGAAGGGACACCAATATCACCTATTTCTAGAATCGAACCAGTGCTTGGGCTCTTCACAGGGGATTTCGTTTTTGAACTCTCGACACTATCGGTACTTTTGTTGTTTATATTAACATCACCAAGGTCCTCTTCGTCTATCACATCCAACACATCCCTTTGAATTCGTGTCACCAGATCTTCATCGGTTTCGGACTTCCCAGTAGACTCAGGGGTTTTGGGACTAGACTCCAGTTTTGCAAGTGCGTCTACCTTGGAGGGCGAGCTCTTCCCCTGGTTTCTGGCCTGATCTGGCACTCTTCGCTTCAGTCCGACAGAAGTGGGGATGTCTTCACACGGATCATTAACAGCAACCCGAAGATGGGCGTCCCAGGATGTTTCCTCCTTTTTAGGAGGCGATTTAAACAATTCACTCTTTTTGACACTCTGTAACATTTTGTGAATATGCGGTAACCGATCTGGAGCTTTGTTTTTTGGAGACGACAAGGATTTCCTTGGCATTGAGGAACCTTTGGGTGGCGTTTTGAATTCCAGGGTTCTGACATGGGAACCTTTACGTGGAGTGCTTAAACTGAGGCGCTTCCTCAGTTTCACTTTGGGTTCGCTGCCCTGCTGGGGCGTCGCATCAGGCCTTTCCGGAGCACTAGGCATACCTGCTGCACTGCTTGTTATGTTGCCGACTTCAGACTTCAACTTGTTCAACTCAGCTTCTTCTTTGTCCACAGATTTGACATCCATATTTGCTATATCAGTAGGCAATTCTCGAAATGGCTCTGCGATTCCTCTCTGGTTTGGATTATTTTCTGGGCCTGGTTCCATGTTTATACTCCGAGCAGAAACAGTAGTTATAACCGGTGCCAATTTTTCACTGGGTATTGGAGTGGAGATATCAGGTGAACTTGGAAGGGGGACTTGGGTGTCTACACTATTTGTTACTTCCCTCGGCTTACTGAGAATAGGGATAAATTGCTTTGGTGGTTTTTTGTCATTTTTAGCGCCACTGTAGGTTTTGAGCGTCCTTGCCTTTCCTCCCCTCGTGCGAACTCCGCAGACTCGAATAAGAGGGTTCATCACAGCAGGGGTAGATCCAGTTTGAGATACCTGCCGTTTCAAAGGAGTAGAGTCTAAAACCAAAAACATATTTAATTACCAGAAGACAATCCACACTAACACAAAATTACACTTAAAACATCAAGGGAGAAAATAAATTAGAGCTGGCTACAACGGATGCAGAGAAAAAGAACAACGGAGTTACTGAAAGGCTGCCTTCTTCCACTAACACATGTACTAATATGGGTATTAGTGGAAATATACAACCTTTCAATAACTCCGTTTTTTTTAAAATGGGTTTCCACGATTTCATTCAGAGTGATTTAGTTCGTAACGGATACAGGTTTAGCATTTGGAGATGCCAGGATTTCCCTAATTTAGCTGGACTACGGATATGCGGGAGAGCTTTGGATAACGTTTTCGACATGGGAGAGGGCTCATTGAATCAATAGGATTCCAAAAGAAAAGAGAAGGGAAGGGATCATGTCTGGTAATGTAAATTATGACTGAAGAGTACGCTGTACTACTGGAAAACTTCTTGAATAAATAATCGGTGAATTTCAAACATCTAAAAAATTTATGATAGGTTCATTGAGGATGAGAGTAAAACACAAGTATGGTGTATACTTGTGATGAGATCACGGTAAGCCACTTCAAACACAACACGGCGTGATTGAAACGTTGCCTATTTCATCTAAGGACTTCTTAGTGGAAATAGACAACGTTTGAAGTGTACAAGTAGACTTGCTCTGTTGTTTGTTTGAAACAGACCATATTAAATTATATTACTGAAAAATTAGACAAAAAAAGCCTTGCCTCCGATTGACTAATACAAAGCTGGAATTGATTTTAATCCACTTTGGGCATCCCAAATAAGAGTAATATAAGTTTCAGAGGCGAAGGCGAGGTGAAATTTTGAGAGCCCCAAAACCGCGAAATTTTGGCACTTTTTGGCTTGTGATGTATAGTACGGGAAAGTTTGCTGGTACCAAAACTAAACAGCATTAAATTCTGCGTCGAATAACCTCCTTAAACATTAAATTTGGTTCAGCGGTTTGATCAGGATCGGCACATAAAAACAGGCAAATTTTTCAATTTTGACTAAAAATGTGTGATAGGTACGCTCAGTTTCACACGCCTGTATCTGAAAAATGGTTATTCCAAATGAAAAATTGCATATAACAATAATTGTTGAGCATCGAATTTTGCATTCAGATCACCCTTACTATTACTCATTTCGCCTCAAAAATCATCGCAAACTTATATTATTCTTATCTAGGATGCCCAGAGTGGATTAAAATAATTTCCAGCTTTGTCTGAGTTAATCGACAAAAGTCTAATTTGTGTGTCATATAATAATTTAGTTCGTATTTGTGTGGCCCCTTAGCAACCCTCCGACGGGAGGCTTACCTAGTAATGGAGCAGCAGGAGATATCACTTTTAGAGATGTTTTTTCAACGTCGACAGAAGCCTTTCCCAGTAGCCCCTGAAGTACTGAGCCCTGACTAGGAGGAACATTCATCACGTCGTTAGGAGTCACTGCAAAAAACCCAAAAATACACTTACGGTATTCTACCAAACTCATCAGTCAAACACATGCGATGACAAAGGGCCAAAAAGAAATTATCATTTACATTTAAGAGTTCTTACTTAATTGTTGTGTAGCAGGATGGAGAACTCTGATTGAAGATTTCACTGGTGGCATTGGCCGAATAGTTCTATACCGAGACGGCGTTGCTGGTACAACAGACGGAACTGTCGATCCAGGAAGAGAAGGGCAAGATGAAACTCCTCCAGGTACTGGCGGCATCGTTCTATTGAGTGTTACTTTCCCTGGAGCAGAGGTAACAACGTACGAATCGGAGGGGGCTCCTTGCGAAAATAACGAACTCTGAACGGGGGTTCTGGGTACAGTTTGAAGTCCGAAGCCGACGGATGGAGATACCGCGGGCTGATACGGCAAGGCGTTGACTAGAGGAGGCACCTGGTGAGGTAGATAGCCAGTTGCTGGACTTACGGACGCATGTAACGCTTGATCCGACGTGACAGGAACTGTTCCACTCGGTATTACTAAACTTCCTATTGAAGTACTGACGATATTGCTGGAACCTGATGAAATTTGTTGAGCCACTCCAACACCACTTTGCTGCTTACCCGAAGCTTCTTCGTTTCTGCAAAAAAAGTAATTAATTTGCAGTTTTCTAGTGGCTTCGAGTTTGGAATGGTAAAAAGAGGAGAAATATTATCTAGGTACAATCTTATGTCAAAATTGAGTTTCAAAACAAAAATTACAACATTCGAGAAGCGGCTTCACACCACCTACTCCACCCAACCCACTGAGTACAGGGTGGGCCACAAAATACTGACGGATTTTTAAAACCTTGTCAAATTTTCAATTTTGAAGGTAGAGTCAACCCTCTATTTTCAACCAAATAAGTACAATATGTAGAGGAAATCAGTAAAGTTTAGAAACACAAGGGAAAAAACGCTACAAAGTCCTTGTCACATGGGTTTATTATTCTATTCGACATACCTACAGAAATGCTAGAGATACATTTATTGTTTCTTTCATGTGCTATAATTGAAATAGTTATTTTGTATGGTTTCCTCCAACTTTGGCCCCCAAAAACACGAATGAGGCTCCTATTTTTGACAAATTATCTTTTATCATTGATATTGCCATTTAACTGTCTTGATTCACCTGCTGATACTAATTCTAGTGTTATTATACAGGTTTATGGTGATTTCAGACAATTTCCCAGGTTTTTGACCCATAAAAAAGGAATTTTGGGACCTGAACCTTCGTTACAACCTCAATTCTTCACTCTCTGGTCACAATCGACTTCATATTTGGTCTCCTCGTCCTAAAAAAACATGGAAAACGATACCTCACAAGCTCACATTACTAAAACACCAAACACCAAAAAAAAAAATTTTTCATCCATAACACCCCTGGGTACATTCCGATCGGGCAGACGGACATTGCATTTTGGTTTATTATTCCGTGAATAATACGCCTATCTATTCGCTCAGCAAGAAAATTGTATAACATCCCCTCAAAAAATGTTTCTTTTCCGTTTCAAGGTGCAGATTCCAAAAATGCAATTTCCGCCCACCATCCGCCGTATCATTCATATCTGCTTTATTTTCTAAATTTTGTTACTGATCGAACACATAGGGGTATTATTCACAGAATAATAAACCAAAATGCATCATCGTCATGACACGAACATTACAAAAGACGACCTTTGGTGGCAATGTCGATGAATACTGTTATCACTCGCTGCACCGTACCATCCGGTATTGTTTCGATTTAATTTCTGATCGCATCTTTCAGATCTGAAACATTGCCAAGGTTACGTTTCGGTTTGGGGCTTTTTTGAAAATGAGAGAGGACGAGTAGCAACCATGAATTCCCAACGTTACGTCACTATGATCCACGATTTTCTGATCCGTCAACTTGAGGAAAATGATTTTTACAAAGGATTAAGGGTTCTCACACATCATGCGGGAACAGGACAGGAAACAGCCGTGGGACCCAGGTCGTATTTTTTTGCTTCTGTGTATTTGAATGGAGATAACCACACCAGGTGGGACGCAGCGGTCACAGCATAAGGTAGGCACAGGACGGGTTACACCGCAATCGCTCTGGAATCGAAAAACGGCGGTGCCTGGCACGGGATGTTCCTCTCCACCTTCCAATGTTTACGTTCCCCACATTCACCCTCACACCCTTGTGTTATGCCTAGGGTGGGTATAGGCGCAGGACAGGACAGCAGCAGCCGGCCGACATCCCACAGCATTTCATGTCCTGTTCCACATAATGTGGGAGAACCTTAAGCGGTTTCAACAAGACGGTACCACTGCTCATACAACAAGGATTTGCGTGGACTTGGTGCAGTCAAATTCCCCTGACGCGTGACTTTCCCTGGCCTCCCCAGTTCCGCCCCCCACCACGACTCTTTCTGTGGGGCTCCCTCACGTCAAGAGTCTACGTCGATAAGCCACGAACTGTTAATGATTTGCGATCCGAAATGAAATCAAAGCAATACAAGGACGATATGGTACAGTAAGTGATGACTAAGTCCAGATTTATATTCTTTTTCCATGGCCCACATATGCATTCTTTATTCTTTTTCCGAAGCCAAAATATTATTTTTTTGGAAGTAAAATATTCTTTTGATATTCTTTTTTGAAATTACAATGAGAATAAGATTGTACGATTCTACTGAGGATTGATATAATTTCAATGCTGTGCCACCAACAACCATAGGTGGAAAAACGTGCTTTTACAAGGTTACAGGATAAATAAGAAAAAGTTTCTGTTTTTTTTTATTCGAGTTTTTATTGAGTAAGTGGAAAATAATGTAACTAAAAAGTGTCCTATCCTAGGGTTTACTATGTAACAAAACATGGACTTTAAGACTTAACCTAACAAGCTTACATTGAATAAAATTTGTCTGGAAACGAAAAAGCGCTTACCTGTTTTCCTCATAGTAGGCAGAAGATGGCTTTTCCGTCAATTGTGACAGCTGTATCACTCCCTACCCACTTTTTATATAGTTTAGCTGCCATATATATTTCGCACTACGTTCAGAGAAGATAGAAAAAAGATGACTAGACAAGCAAGGTAACTTTTACAGTTGATGAGCATTTTTAGAATTTCAGATGGAGACTGAACTCTGAGAAGACGGTATTAGACGTATATATCTTGCCAAGGTAGTTCAGTGACAGGGATTAGCTACCTTCCTATGGATGGGCTATTAGTAAAAACTGTTTCCAGTGAGAGGGAAATACGTCAACGCTCGTCTTTCCTAATTGCCAATTGTGACCTGAGTGGTCGATGTACTTGTTAAATGTTTTATTGTTCCTTGAAAACAAACAAATATTCAAAATATTCGAAAAATATGCGAAATATTCTTTTTGACCTCAAATATGCTAAAATATTCTAAATTAAATTGCGTTTATATTGTTGCAAACAGCTTATAACCACTTAAAACGGATTCCTATGAACGTATAAAGTCTCAGAATTATACATCCAAAAAGCATAGAAATCCGGACTCTAGTGATGACAATCGACAGCCTTAATATAATAATGATCTGTTTATTGTCCTCGTTTCATTGTAATAATAATATAATAAACACAAACATACATGGTATAGGTACATTTCACTTCGTATAAGAAAAAGGGTTTAAAATTCCTAGGACTAGGCTAGAAACGAATGCACTGCCACCGAAGGTCGTCATTTGTCTGACACTCTTTTCTACAACTGAATTTTCTTCCTTGTGTTACTAAAATTTACCGAGGTTCACTACATATTGTGCGTATTTTCCGCAATGTACCTTCAAAACTGAAAACTTGACAAGTTTTTAAAATCCGCCCGTTTCCCGTGACCCACCCTGTACAACTACATAAATAAGTAATACACTTTGAGGCAATCCCACACAGACAGTCGAATGGGGGGATCAGTACAGGCAAGTATGGACAGAAAATGAGGACTGCAATAGCAACCTACAACAGCAGTGTTGAAGCCTTCACTCCAATACTGGAATCTCCCATCCACTGAGTAGGTAACAGAAGATTGTCGGTGAAGAACAACTTCGGATGGAGACTGAAGGCTGAAGACATTCTCTCCTCTTATTAAGCACTTCTTATACAAAAGTACCAGTTTCTACCAGCTGCATACCTAATTCATCACTGATACTATATTTTCTCAATATACTCAGCCTTATTTATCCTTCCACCTTTCAGGTCTAGACTTCATAGTCAAAGAACGTCACAATTACATATTCACTTACTCAATTTCGGTATCTTCTGGAGTACTGTTCGTAGCTTCAATGGGTCCTGAAAGAAGAATAAAACACAGTTTTACGAAACAGATCTTCCAGCTGAATTCATTCCATTAATTTTTTAAAAGTATATACCTATTTTGAACAGAAAAAAACGTGTTGGTTTACTTGGGTATGAGATTTTTTAATTTACCAAGTTTATTCGAGACATTGCTATTTACGAAAGGTTGATGATCCTACTTTCCAAACAGATCTTTGCAAAAGGGGGAAGGAGGGATTTTCCTGAATCGAATTCTAGGTTAGAGGACAAGATCAGTCATGTTCCGTGACTCAACGTTCAGTACCTAACGGGATCAGTTGAGTACCGAATGTCGAGTGAGGGCACATGGCTAATTCTAGTTCCTTAAAGCCCCATTTACACGAGCGGACCGGGCCGGATACTCCGATGCTCCTAGCTAGGAGCCTCCTGACTCGCTCCGTGGGGGGCGGGGCTTCCTTCCCTTCGGGCAGCCGTTTACACGACCGGACCGAAGACAAGAACGTAATAAACAGTTGTATAACAATTTCCACCGTTTTGGTTTATTATCTTCAGCAATAAATTTGTATAACACCCCCCAAAATTTTTTCTTTTCCGTTTCAAGGTGCCTAGATTCAGAAAATGCAATGTCTGTCCACCATACGCCGTATCATGCATACGATACCGGCTTCAATTTCTGTCTAAAAAGTCGTTCTTTCGCTCACATGCTCAATTTGGGCCCTAGTTGTGTCCCGAAACTTTGCAGCCCAATCGGAATGTACCCAGGGATGTTATGAGTGAAAATGTGTATAAAAATAGGTACTTTTTGTGTTTTAATAACATATTAGTAACGTGAGCTTTTGAGGTATCGTTTTCCATGTTTTTGGAACGAGAAGACCGAATATGAAGTCGATTTTTACCAAAGAGGCGAAAATTGAGTTTTTACCAAAGGTTCGTTTCCGAAAATTGATTTTTAATGAGTCAAAAACCTGGAAAAATGTCTGAAATCACCATCAATTTGTATAATAACATTAGAAAAAGTGTAAACAGCTGAATCAAGACCATTAAATCGCACTACCAATGATCAAAGATGATCTGGGGGGAAAAAAAAGTGTACCTATTTCATGTTTTGGGGGCCAAAATTGGTGGAAATCATCAGGAATAGCTAATTCAATCATTCCACATGAAAGAAACAATAAATTTAACTGCCAACAAGAATCTCTAGAACTTCAATAGAATAATAAACCCATGTGACAAGGACTTTGTAGCGTTTTTAAACTATATGCATGTTTATAGGGATGTAGGTACCTAGTCCTGGAGAAGATCCTGAGCGGATATGCGTTTACACCACAGGGTGACAGGGCAAACGGGTGGGGAGAGTAGGATCGTCCGGTGGGGGGACCCTAGATCCGAAGGAATTTCCATCGGGCCTCCCTAGCAAGTGGGAACGCCCATAACCGGTCCGGACGAGCGTTTAGACGGCAGGGCTGAAGTACGCACTTACTGTACTCCTCGGATTTATCCGGCCCGGTCCGCTCGTGTAAACGGGCCTTAAGAGTTCTAGGCTAATTCTAGTTCCTATGAACAAACACTCGCCAACAAGTTCGTCGAGCATCTCTTGGAAAATAGGGTCCTTTTCAGTGGTGTTGACAATCGTTTCAACTATTTTCTTCTCAAGGATCCTTTCGAGAGACTCAGCATCGCTTTTGTTTGCAACAACTTTGTTGATGTTTTCAGCCAACTTTTCGTGAAGTGCTTTTTTCTCGAGAAGAACTTGAAGGGCATGGGATTGCTGGAAAAAATATATATAAGATGTATTATACACCTTAATTTCAAACATTTTAAAAATCATTTCCAGCCAACTGGGAAAATAGAAACCTTGGGAGTTTACTGACTCCGGTTGAATAATTGAAAACATGGACAAACTCCCCACTAAACACAAAAATAGGGCACACTCAAATTCCAAATTTGCCCGCAAGGCACAAATTTGCCTACGTTTGTTTGTATTTAAGGAAACGGGTCATCATGGAAAGGGTGTAATGCTCTGAATGCCAACAGCACCAGAAAGTTATTAGTAGGAGAAGCCGTACCAGATCACTATGGCTAATTTCTTCCCCATGAGAAACAGATGTGTTGCAAACTTCGATCAAATAGCTCCTGATTTTCAGAATATATCACTTCAAAATTACGAAGATTGCGTTATCACGTGGACATAAACAGCTTATGAATTTTTGACTGCTATTCCCGCTAAAAATACGTCATCTGGTATGGCCAGTGGAAACTACTTCTCACAACCTAATCTAAAGATGCATAGAATACCTTCCTTGTGTCTTTTTGTGCATCGAAACACCGACTTTTTCACCCACTAGGACTTTGTTGGAAAAAATCACGACTAAAAATTAAAATTTTAAAAACGGCTGGTGGCATGGTAAGATAACCTGCTCACTCTCAAAATAATCCCATAGAAGTTTTACTGGAGCGAGAAGTTACGGCGAAGTTTTCTGTTGTCAGTCATGTCACGTTGGTAAAAAATAGGCCCGCTCAGATCAGCCACCACACCAATGGACGCTATAAGTGAATTTATTTTTAAATCTAAATTATGATGATTTTTAAAATCAACTGAGACATTTACCGAACTTCCCGTTTTTTCTCTCTCTTTTTTCTGTCTCTATTCCTCATTCAACCAATGATACCGATTTTTGAAATGTAGTCCATGCAGAACTATCAAGTAAGAACGACAGGCCTGTCTCAACCTCGATCAGCTGAGTTGTTTTCAGATGTCAACAGGTACCTAACTGTAATAGTGCTTAAAACACCTTTATTGAAACTACACACGGTATTACAAACCTGGCACATTAAGTATTAAGTAGTAAATAATATTAGGTAGTATATAATGAATTAGGAGACTCTTACTTGCATTAGGCACAACTGCCGACTTGGGAAGGTTTTTCAAGTGGTAATGCTGAGCTTTCATGGACAGCCCCAGGTACAACTGAGCTACCTAACTGTACCTGAGGTACCTAACTGTAATAGTGCTTAAAACACCTTTATTGAAACTACACAAGGTATTGCAAACCTGGCACCTTAAGTATTAAGTAGTAAATAATATTAGGTAGTATAATAATGAAGTAGGAGACTCTTACTTACATTAGGCACAACTGGCGACTCGGGAGGGTTTTCAAGTAGTAATGCTGAGCTTTCATGGACAGCCCCAGGTACAACTGAGCTGTCATGGGCAACTTTGTGTTCGGATGATTTTGTTTTCCTCTACATCCATGAAAACATCGATTTACATGAGTTAGCAAGTGAACAGAAACTGGCTTTGACAATATGTCTGCCTGACACGGGTAAAAACCTACCTTAGAGTGAGGAGGCATAGTAATCCTAAGGTACACGGGTTTTTCGACCGTCTCTTCAGTACTGCCAAGTTTTAGTGTTAACTTCAACTGAGTCAGTATTTCTCCCAATGATATTTTGTTCTTGCGTGCCTCTTTCTCGATGCTCCTGACTGCGAAGATGAATAAAGAAAAAATAATATATAAAAATAACATACAGAGATGTAGCTCGAGTTATGAACTTAATTCAACGCAACATCAACATCTGATACCATGGAAGAAGGGGAAAGCCACCACAACTGGTCCTGGATAGAGTTGGCTGTTCGGATAGACAGTCCAGCACCGTTCTCGACTGGTTCTAGCAGTCCTGGACTTTTTCAAGGACTGTTGATCCTGCACATGTGCACTCAATGCTTCCACCTTCAGCTTATATGGAAGGTTACAATGCTTCAGGTTTTTCGATCAGAATTATCAGCGCTCGTTCAGACAGACACAGTTCTGGACTCAATCCTGGACAGTTCTATCCCATATTTTTCAGAACGCAGTTCCATCCTGGACTGGCCCAGGACTGTATGTCCGAAGCAATCGATAATAACAGACCAGTACCCTAATTTAAATCAAGAAGACAAGGCACAAGTTAGGGGGAAAACATTTCTCAGCTCACGAGATTCGAACGTGAGTCTCCTTCACTAGACATTCATTGTACTTCCTGTCATCTTTACACGTTCAACCGCGGAAACAGTGATATGGGAAGACGGACCAATGAGCTTGAAGCATTCTCTTCCCGTAACGCGCAGTTCTACACATACACGGGAACAGCTCCTTCTTCGCATACACAGAAAGAACTACGCTTATACGCGTAGAGAATGCTTGAAGTTCATTGGTCCGTCTTCCTGTATCTCATCTTGGCGTATCAGTCCCACGGTTGAACGTATAAAGATCATGGAAAGAACAAAAACAGTCTACTAAAGGCTTGTGAAACCTCATTCGACACGGTTGAAAGAATTATTACGGGTAGAGCTACTTAGGTACAAGTATGTTATAGCCCCGCCAATATCGATTGTATCGATTATCTCAAATACATCGATCCTTGTGGTATCGATGACGTGTATCAGACAAGACGGTGGGTGTACAAGAAGTTTAGTTCCCATTCCGCCGCTCGCATTGTCAAGCGATCTGGATGCTCGCTAGCGCTCGCATCTCAAAAAAGATAAACAATCCCAGAAACTATCCCGTGAATGAGCAGGTTGTTTGGGACTTCTGAATAGATGGTACAAGTATGTTATAGTCACTCTTATTTTTTGGTGTCCTTACAATGGTCTTCCCGTATTCATTTTGAAAGTTGATATCGGCACCCGGGATGTAGGCATCGGGACGCCATATTGAGCCGTCATCGATACAAGGATCGATGTATTTGAGATAATCGATACAATCGATATTGGCGGGGCTATAACATACTTGTACCGCTACTTATTTTACATGATCTCTTACCAAAATGAACAAAAAATTAAATACGAATAAATTAATAAGAATAGAGAAGAAAGTTCACCATAACACGTCACTTCGGCGAGTTGATCCAGCATCTCAACGAGCCCCAGCCCAAGGACCTTTGTGTTGAACCTTCGACCTTTTACAGCATTATGCATGCATTCCTTCAGGTGCGAGGATGTCTCCAGGAACGATTTGGCGGCTGACACGCAACCTTCCTCCTCCAAATAGCCTACAGGAAGTGAACATTATGAAACTTCGTATTTATCCAAAGCCTATAACATAAGAACCAGGTTGGAATAATCCACGCTGACGCGATTTCACTTGGGAGAACATCGAAATTTTTCTACCCGTCATTGAATGCTGAATTTGGAATCAGCCGGAATGAAGAACCATGTCACGCATTATTGAAGGAATTAAGTGTAAATATTATTGCCAATAAGCAGGCAGGTACACCAAAATCAGTTCAATGCCAATGGTATTGACCTAACCCCTAAAGAAGGAGAAGCCAAAAACGATATGTGAAAAGGCGGGAAAATGATAATGAACCAAATTAATGTACGGTGCCAACAACTATACTCGCGTCCGGATCTCTGGATACGTCTTAGATATACCAGATAACTACCTAGGCGAAAATATTCTCGGATACAGAAGCGAAAGCGCCACTTTTGGTTGATCGTAGTTTCATTCTGACAACATCAGTACTGGTTATCCCTCGATGAGTCAAAAACACATTTTTTGCATCGTTAAAACTAAGGATAACCATGGGAAAATACACTGAACTACATGAAGTTCTGATCAAATTTTACGCCACAAACAGGTGGATTGACGAAATTTTATTGTCTCCAATCATCTTCGTTTTAACAGTGGAAGTTGACGCTTCAACTGTGTCACAATAAATGTATTACAGGTGCCTGCGATAGTAACCAATAGATGACTTCTTAGGCGAACTTACAATTAATTATAGATATAAATCACATTCTCACCATAAACAAGTCGCGCTATTTCATTTGGCAGCAGGAATTCCATATCACTGCGTTAATAGACGCTGTTGTCGACTGCGAGCGCTCGGCCTACTATGACAACTTTCCCATCACGAATAAACTCTCCACAGTCTCCGGGAACACTCGAAATTACCGGAACATCGCGGAAAAAATGGTAAAAGTATTAAAATTAAAATTGAAAAACTTAATTAAGTCAACCATAATCTCCGAAAGTCCCAGTAAAACGGAATACGAGACGAGTTACGAGAACTGAAGGCCATGGCGATTCGCTAATCACTTATCACTTTGTTTTTGTTTGTTGACCTCTTTATTTCACTAAAATTCGCTGGTGTCATTGGTTGTACTGTCCATTATGTTGAAGCGCTTATCTTTTATATCAATTTGTACAGGTTAACTGTGGAAGCTGATCAAAACAAAATAAATTTATGACTAGTGGGCAAACTAGGAGCAACACTAACAACTTGGAATGCCCAACGACTGATTGCTATCAACTGAAAGGCTGAAACACTGAAATCTCAAGGAAGTTCGAACACCAGAGCTGAGGAGAGAGTTATTTGTTATTTCTACCACTACGGACTACGGCAAGGAGGCTAGAAAGATGTAGTGCGCATCCACCCGGTTCCCCGTCGATCACTGTTCTATTGGTACCACAGGTGCTGTCAGTACCTCGCCAAAATCTTCCCTCCATGTCACATTAAAATAGGTACAATCACATGTCCAAACTAGAGGGGTGGAAATGTCACTTCAACTTTTTACCTTGTATTACACAACTTATTTTGCCAGAGATTTCGCTTTACTGAAAGCCTTTGAACACCATGCTACATCACACAAAAGCTCAAACCAAGTTCTAATGAACTCCGGATCAACTATCCCTGAAATTAAAGAACATATTGAAATTTATAGATTCAATTCAATCAAATTTTTCAAACGCACATTTTTCATGAGTATTGTAAAATACCTATTAAAATTAGTCCAAATATGAAAATTCCACGAAATCTCACGAGGTCTGCGCTGCGCCTGTGTGTGGGCAATCGTTCTTTCATTACATACAATTTTTGTTAGAGCACGGGAAGTTTGATGGCATGGAAAGATGGATTTCACTCAACAGCGGAATCCAAACTTTTCATTCAGTGGAACTTTCCCATGCAGGTACCTACCTATCTTAGCTAACAATATGGGCTGGTAGATTATTTGGGCTGGAAGAGGACCTAAGGAATAGTGTTGACCATGACGAATCAATTCCTACAAGATTTCACTCTGGCACTATATTGTAATGGATGAGGGGTACGCCGCCCATTCAGCGTAGTTTCCCCCTCTCCATCCTCTAGAAAGGTAGGGAGGCAGTGTGACAGCTGCCCACGGAGACAATGGTTTGATTATAACGCAATGCCTCCAGGAGTTGACGATTCGTTTCCGCGAATCGACCGCCCCTTCAGCCCCGTGTCAAAAAGATCGGGAAGAGCCCGCATCCAAGATGGACGGGATTCCCATATACCGTCACACTCCTCCCCTTAAAAACATACTTCTTTGCAGAAGAAGTATGTGAAGTTAGACACGGGACTGAAAGTAGTATGGAGTTCTGATTCAGGAAGGTTCATCTGAAAAACTCCAAAGCTGATAGCTTCCATCGTAATGGTACTACTGAGAATTTATTGTTACTGGTGGAGAACTTAGCTCCTTATCAATATCACTTGGCCGACTTGGACAAAAAAGAAAAGAAGTCGTTGTCAGAGGTTCTGGTTCAGGAAAGTTCATCTGAACAAGCTCTGGGTGACTAACCCCCATCATAAGATGGAACAACTGGGAAAACAAGGGGAAAAATTGGCATTGAACGCCAGGCATTGAGCGCCTTAAGAATAATAATCAAGTTTGATAATAATAATAGTAATAATAATAATGAGTTTGATTTGATGAAAAAATAAAATCCAATGGCCGAAGTGTATATTGATTAACAAAGGGGTTATTAAAAAGAGGATTGCTTCTGGAAAACCTCAGAGCTATTCCTTCTGGAAAAGCTCTCAAAAAGTGGAGGGGGTACCGAGGATAAAATCCAGCACATAGGTACCCACCAACCACGCTCTGCTACCATGTAATGGATGAGGGGTTTAACTACGCCGCCCATACATCGCAGTTTCCCCCTCTCCATCCTCTAGAAAGGTAGGGAGGCAGTGTGACAGCTGCCCCCCGAAGACTATGGTTCGATTATAACGCAATGCCTCCAGGAGTTGACGATTCGTTTCCGCGAATCGACCGCCCCTTCAGCCGCGTGTCAAAAAGATCGGGAAGAGCCCGCATCCAAGATGGACGGGATTCCCATATACCGTCACAATATCTACCTTGAGGGTAGAGGCACTGGGTCACACCGTTGTCGATAGGTAGGACAAAGTAGCTACCTAACAACCACTGGAACCCTAACCTGAACACTCATTGAACAGTAATATATAATAATAAATAATGATAAATGATGATGATTTCATTTCACCAGCTGTGTTCTAGAAAGAGGACTTCTAACATGTAACATGATTTTAATGGTGTAGATTTTACTCAGTCAGACCAGAATTGTATCTTCTTGGGCTGATAAATGACCATCTGCAAGAATCAGCAATAGGTTAATAAATTAGTTAATCAGATAGATATTACAGAAACACTAATATCTTTTCTTTTTTTAAAATGAAATTCGCAATGATTCATGTATATAACGAGAAAACTATACTTGTTGAATTTTATTACACTGTTCTGCAGTACAAAATTTTTGTAGATATGTTAAAATCATTGATGTAAAACCATAATGATGTGTAGAACCAAGAGCAACTAAGCACTGCCAGTAATGAAGTTCCTCCACACCAATCCTCCACGGCATGTCCCCGTCCACCTTCCTCCTATATTAAAGTGGGAGGTCACATGGGTCAACCCACCAATTTAGCCACTGGATATCAAAGAAAGCCGACAAATTTACTTTCAGTGGATACCCACGTTGTTATCCCCAAAAACTTTATCAGTGACCATTTGGTTAAATACACAGCTGAAAGGGGAATTCTCTCCAACATCCCAATCGCTTCAATGGAGGAAGCCAAAGCAGAATTTGAACCAATTGCAAAGGAAGTCAGTAGACAAAAAAAACAAAACTCACGACTCCCCACTGCTGGACAGCGAACTAAATATAATGTTATACCCTAAAGGTGTGGCGACACTGCCACCGGACTTGACTTGACCTCACTTGCGTGCCTGTGTGAACCCATCCTTTGTATTTCAAAGGGGAGCAGCGAGAATGCGACCGGACCTGACTTGACTTGACTTGAGCCACCCACTGGACTCCGTTCTGATCCGGTCTGGATGGGTCGAGACCTGACTCCGGCCCCCGCTCTACTGCGATTTTCAACCCCTCGCACCCCCTCGAGCAATCCAAAGCAGCCCCCAATGCTCTCTTCTCATCCTAAAATAGTTTTGAAATTGAACATCGTTCAGTTTGGCGAGTAGGGTGTGAAATTCACCGTATTGTGCTCGTTCAGAAACATACAGTGACATCTACAACTTATTCAAAGAAAGAAAACTTGTGACTAGTTCTATTTCTTCATCAGAATCGGATTTTAATTCTAAATCACAAAGAATGGCTTCCATTTCGGAGTACATACTCTTGTGACGTCTAAGAACAAACTGGACTGGTTGGATTCCGGTGACGCAGGTCAAGTCAAGTCCTGCGGCAGTGTCACACCCCCCTCCGGCCACAAGTCCGGTGTCTTCGGTCAAGTCAAGTCCGGTGGCAGTATCGCCGCACCTTAAAACAACTACAGCATACGGTATAAAGGGAATACTAAAAGTAATAGCTTCTTCACAATCCTCAATAATAGGATATTCACTGGACACGGAAACATGCCATACTCATTGTTGGGAACGGGACGAATTCCCCTCAAAGTAACAACTGCGATGGAACACCAGGAGACCTTGACCATGTACTGAACACATGCCCAAAGTACGAAGACGACAGAAGAGCTCGTCTCCACAAAAATACCAAGAAATAATATTGACGACATCCTCAAGAATAACTTCAAAATCGAAACTTCTGAAGAGATTTACGACTTTGTGATCAAAAATAATATCGACCTCTTGCAAACAACATGGCTATAGGATAGGATGGCACTAGAAATGCGAACACCACCACCTCCTACATCCATGAACGATGACCAAGACCACACCATCATCAACCTCATCAAAACTAACTTCACCATTAGTATTATGAGGGAAGTTTACAATTTTATTGACGACTGTGGCATTAATTTTTAAACTCCACAACCAGTAAACACCTCTACCTATACAGCCCATCATCCCACAACCCATTCCCCCCCCCCCCCCCCCCCATCAAAAATCAACCGATATCCGTACAACCAACCTATGAACCACAACATCAACCGATAGCCGTACAACCAACCTATACCTGGCATGGCTGCGGCCAATACAAGTAACAAGGGAAGAAGAAGAAGAAGACCACACCAAGACCGAGGATGTGAGGACTGACCTGAAAGTGATTACCCCAATATTGAAGGATTTCTTCTTTTTAAAGAGTGTTTTTGTGAATTTGAACCAATTTTTCCATTAAGAGGGTAATTAAAATCTGTAAAATGAGCTTAGATAGTGTCCCCAAAGATTTGAGGTCGCTGAGAGCGTGTTTAGTTTGCTCCCTAGTGAAGGTAACTAGTTTGATTACTGTTCAAGACGCTTCATCGCGATTTCTGGTTTTATAGCAACCCGATTCGTTTAGTTTTATTACATTGTCTTACAGTCAGAGTATTATAATTTCAGACTTTTGAGCAGTTTGAATTCGACGGATGCGACAACTGTGATGACTTCTTGAGAATGAAAAATAATCGAGACAGAGTATACGACTGCACCAGTTCAAATTTTGATGGGTAAAGTATTAAATTAAAATCAAAGAAGTATGTAGGTATCATCTTTATTGGCTTGTGGGTAAGTTTTTAAAATATGATTAGACCCAAACTATCAGCTGGTGGCTGTAGTCACGCAAATTGTGTAGTAATAGCTTTCTTTCGTATGCTTTAGTGTGGAAGGACATAACTCCCCTTGGTCGCCTGAAACGTACTAAACGTATTCAGTGATTTATAATTAATTCTTTTTCAAAAGTAGTTGTCTTTGGAGTTTACGAAATACTGGCAAGTTTGCTGGGAAAATGTTAACGCTAATTTAGGGAAACAAACTGCAATCATCGGGATTTTGGGAAATAAATTCATTAAAGATGGTTCGATAATTTGTAGAAATAGAAATAGGTATAAACACAGCACATGGAATAGGAAGGACCATTCTCTGTGGTACAAATCACCAAACGTTGACAGGTAGGTACCTATGAACCTACCCACCTACATCACTTAACTTGGAATAGGTCCTTTGAACGACTGTTTCTTTTCACTCAACATTTCCCTCCCTTCTTACACGAAGTCATTACATTTTTGCTCATTTCACCTACACTTTTACCCTTCCTTGAAATAATGAAAACGGGCAGCATGTGTCAGACCTTTCAAGATAGGCACGTACCATTGCTTCCGAAGTGGAAATGACCTGATTGGGTCATCCCCACCATCTCCTACAACCCTATATGTGCCCATGTTCTCATTAGTGATGGGCTAAAGCGTTATTTTCTGATAAAGCGTTATTTGCTAACAGTTATTGGACAGTAGCCGGTTACCGGTTTATGGATGGGGGTGCTATTCACCCACGGAGTAGAGACAAACATGAGTGGATGACGAAAAGTTCGTCGTATGGTACCTTCCTACCTATTGCTTCATCTTGTGAATCTGTCACACTGATGAGGATTGTAAACTTGTAAACTTTATTTATTTCAAAATATCACTGAGGCCTTTGAACAATATAATTTTGAAACATAAGAGTAGATGACGAAGAGAATAATGAAGCAAAAAGTGAGAGATAAGTAGAATACAAGCGGAGGACAAGGTGAAATAGAAAAAGGCTTACATACAAATGCTGACCATAAATGAATCGGTGAATGTTAAAGGGGCAGTTGTCCAAGAAAGCTGACTTTCGGAAAAACGAAAAAAACTGTCCTGTTCCGAATATATTGACAACTTGTTTAATTGGACCTTACCCTTTATTTGAACCAGTGATCAGAGAAATATTTGAAGAGGAAAAGAAATGTTAATAGCATTTCCCTATTTAACAGAATTTTTTGAAGGTGGTGGACTACTGCCCTTTCAACTTGCTATAACGAAATTGAGGATTTTGTGTTGGTGTTTTTGTTAAATTGAGGAAAAGCCAAGGTTCTAATGACAAACAATAATTTTTTAAGTGAATCTGAATGTTTATTTATAATTGAACAAAACGAAATTTGGTTGTCATCAGCTGATGCCGCACAGCGACCGTGCAGGTCGACGCACGTTAAAAGGGCCATAGTCCGGACTACTGCCCCTTTAACATTATAACCTCAGAAATTCCTAGTTTCCAACCGTCTCTACGCCTCCAAAATGTGGTGTACAACGGTCCTTATAGCATCAAACGATGCGGCTGCCCATATAGAACCCGAAAATGCAAAAAAACGAATATTGACAAAACATGGACAACTGCCCTTTTAACATTCACCGATTCAAATATAAGAGAGATAAATTGTTGATAGAGGGATACCACCCTAAAATAGGTAGGTACGGAGTAAAGCGTTATCGGCGGCAGGTAGTTACTCAATACCATCCCCAGATCAAAGGGTGCGAGAGCGAGACAGTTACCTATGTGCCATTAGCCGGTAGTTACCGTCTCTTTAGTAATTCACAAGCCCAATGCCCAGGAGAAGCGAAATAGTTATTCCAATAACGTAGGTTTTCTCATAACCGGTTCTTGGTCGATAGCGAGTTATTCTAAGTGGTTCTGTTATTCAACGCCCATCACGAGTTCTCATTCAGTTTGCCGATATCCATTGTCACTGATTGATGGGATTCGTTCATGCAGTTCCATTTCTTGTGCATTATTTTTCCATGGGTATAAGGTGCCGTGCACAGGTCTGGAGCAGACAGAAACAATTTGCTCTTCTCTCTTTAGTTTTTATCAATGCATTATTTACTGAATTCTTGTGAATATGGTTGGAGATGCTATTTAAAAGTTACCAAGACCATAGTATAATGAGAGTAACCTCCCCCAGGTCACCTCTGCCCAGGTCAATCGATGGAAGGCCTAGAGTAGTACAGTACAGCTACATCTTTAAAACGCTGCAAAGTCCTTGTCACATGGGTTTATTAATCTACTGGACACACCTACAGAAATGTTGGCTGTTCATTTATTGTTTCTTTCGTGTGCAATTATTGAAATGGCTATTTTTGATGGTTTCCACCAGTTTTGGCCCCCAAAAACATGAATTAGGCTAGGCTTTTCCTTTCAACAGATTATTTTAGATCATTGATAGTACAATTTAATTGTCTTGATTCACCTTTTCATACAACTTATAGTGGTATTATACAAATGTATGGTGATTTCAGACAATTTCCCATGTTTCTAACTCATAAAAAATGAATTTCGGGAGGTTAACTTTCGTTACAACCTCAATTCTTCACTCTTCGGTCAATCAACCAAATGTTCGGTCTTCTCGCCCTAAAAAACATGGAAAACGATACCTCACAAGCTTATGTTCACTAAAACCTCAAAAATCCCTCGAAAACCCCTATTTTTTACACTCATTTTTCTCCCATATCACCCCTGGGTGTATGCCGATCGGGCTGCCGTGTTTCGGAGGAGCCAAATAATGTGTTCCCAAATGGGGACCCGAACTTTGTGCGGAAAAACGACGATTTTAGACCAAAATTTAAGGCTGAAACTTTCTTAGAACCTCAATTTTCCACTCTTTGGTCAAAATCGACTTCACATTCGGTCTTCTCGTCCCAAAAACATGGAAAACGATACCTCAAAAGCTCATGTTACTAAAAACACGAAAGTACCTATTTTTGTACACATTTTACTCATAACACCCCTGGGTATATTCCGATCGGGCTGCAAAGTTTCTGGACACAACTAGGGTCCAAGTGGAGCATGTGTGCGAAAGAACGAATTTTTTAGACCGAAAATGAAGCCGGTACTCGTGATACGGCTGACGGCCTACGGCGGACGGACATTGCATTTTTGGAATCTACGCACCTTGAAACGTAAAAGAAAAAATTTTGAGGGGGTGTTATAAAATTTTTTTGCTGAGCGATTACATAGGTGGGTGGGTGGGTCTATTATTCACAGAATAATAAACTAAAAGTTATCCTGCATGAATGGGTGTATGCTGCAGTAATATGACTGGATTTATTTCCTCTTTATAATTTTCTTATTTTTTCAGTATGATTGCCCTGATGTCTCCAGAAGATAGTTGGGCAGCAAAATGGCAACGAATCAGTGAGTTCAATAAATTATTACTTGAATCCACAACTGTCTGATACTGGTGGGTGGTACTTAGTACTTACAATCTCCGAGACATTGGTTCTCGTGGCCCAAGGTTCATTTCCAATGCTCACGACCCACCTGTCCACTCATGATGGTTGTATGTTTTTACTGGGCAATTATCGTCTATCCAAAACAAGCACTCCTTTGTACCTCCTGAATTATTTGCAAGACGCGGGTACAGTGACATCGCACAGTGGTCCAGAACAGCCCATTTTGCGACTTCAGTACTCTCGAAAATTGCTCTGCTAATAATCGTTTCCCATATTTTCCCGGGCGCTGAGTTGAATGGAGCCACTATTAAAGCCCTAAAACCTAACCCAAAAAGAATATTGTGGGACATCAGTTATACACACTCGATATTGACACCTTACCTGGATTTTGATTCTGTCTTTTGAAAATACTAGTAACTATCTTGGTTTTTATTATATATATCTACTATCCATGAAGGAACAAATACATTTTTTTTAAATTAAAGTTGAAGGTCACTAACTATACTAGCAGTTAATGTCAGCGCTTAGTAGTTCGGTCCAGTAGTTACTGCAAACTGACATTGGCAGAACTCATTGATTTCGATGGTATTAGGGTAGCTCTCCTTTATTGCTTCCAATACTTGATTATGTGAAGGAAAAAGGTCATATCCTAATTCCCTAGTCGATTCCTAAGAGTGGTATATTGGTAATTTGACAATGTTGCGTCAGTCGTGATAGCCAAAGCTTTTTCGGGATTAAGAGCTATCGGGGCTAACTAAGAACTAAATCACTCGCTAAGAAATCGTGGAAACCCATTTCAAAGCAAAAACGGAGTTATTGAAAAAATAGTCTATTTCCACTAATACACGAAAAACACAAAAAACACTGTTATACCGGTGTTATTGTGTGTTATGGACGATGGTTTGATCACCGAAACTGGTATAACAGTGTTTTTTGCGTTTTTCGTGTATTAGTGGAAATGGACTATTTTTTCAATAACTCCATTTTTTCTCTCTAAGAACCTTTAAACTAATGTGTATTTTCTTTCTGAATAGCCTCAGATGTTGCTAAAATTAATTCATCGAAACAATACTCGCAACTTCTTTAGTTTTATTTGTTTAGCTCGGTCTTTGCAGTCAGTAAATTGTTTGCTGGGTCGACCACCTGTAGGGGGTCTGTCCTGTACTTTATCGCTAATACTAAATGTCAAAGTCACCCATTCTTGATTTATTATTCATGAAAAATGACTTTATTGCGTCCTGCTTCAACCCATTTAGTATTAATAAAATGCGGAAGAAATGTTTCAACTCAGTATACACGCATTTCTTCCAAATCAAAAGAGGGATCTGGATGTCTGTCTTTCAGGATTTCCAATCACCTCTCTAAATTTCTCTCATTGTTCAGGTATAAGTCCACAATCTCCGCAAATGAACTGCACCATCGCAAATATGTTGGTAGCGCAAAAATCGAGAAGCCAACTAACTGATTTGGCGTGTGATCGTTTTCCGACGAGTGCAATAGAAATGAACTCATACGACCGTTGACACGTGTACACTTGCCCCACTTGAAATAATCTGTACCTACACGTACCGCAAGTTACCGCAGCTAAAACCTTTTTCATTGTTGAAAGGAAGGTCTACTGATTGCTTGCAGACCAAAATGAAACCGGAGCTTGGTTGAGCCCATTAGTTACACTCCAATTTCGGAATCTAAATGGAATTTTTCGTACACAAATTTGAAAATTAATAAAACGTTCGGAAAGCGTAAAATTTTTTTTATTGGCACTGGTTTTAGTGGTTGTTAACTATATAGTTAGAGAGCCAGTGGCCTCCTAATTTAACCGGAAGATGTATAGCTGCAATCCCCCTAAATCGAAGGGGATTGATGCCCTGAAACGAGATCCGCGAGTCAGCCACTCCCTACCCGGGCATTATTATAAAAATTTTGAATTCAATTTTCAAAATTTTGGCTCCTAATTTAACCGAAAGATAAATGGTTGAAATTTGTTTCAAAATGTAGGTTTCTGATCACTGGTTTAGGATTCAGGGCGACTGACGACCGATCCTGGGCCAATTTACTAACTGACACGTTCAAATTTGGTTAAAATGTGCATCTAATTTAACCGAGAGATAAATGGCTGGGGTTTTTTTTTTCAAAACGACCAGCATGCAGCCCTAAATAACATTGCGCAACGACTGAAGGCGCCAGCTGGGCAGATTTCATAACTGACGACAATTTAAATTTCGGTTGACCGAAACAACCGAGAGATAAATGGTTGAATTTTGTTTCAAAATGTAGGTTTTCTGTTAGTGAACCAGGATTCAGAGCGACTGACGGCCGATCCCGGGCCAATTTAGTAACTGACGCGTTCAAATTTGGTTAAATTGTGCATCTAATTTAACCGAGAGATAAATGGCTGGTTTTTTTTTTCAAAACGACCAGCATGCAGCCCTAAACAACATTGTACACCGACTGACGGCGCCAGCTGGGCAGATTTCATGACTGACGACAATTTAAATTTCGGTTGACCGAAACTTAACCGAGAGATAAATGGTTGAATTTTGATTCAAAAGGTAGGTTTTCTGTTCGTGAACCAGGATTCAGAGCGGCTGACGGCCGATCCCGGGCCAATTTAGTAACTGACGCGTTCAAATTTGGTTAAATTGTGCATCTAATTTAACCGAGAGATAAATGGCTGGGGTTTTTTTCAAAACGACCAGCATGCAGCCCTAAATAACATTGCGCAACGACTGACGGCGGTAGTTGGGCAGATTTCATAACTGACGACAATTTAAATGTCGGTTGACCGAAACTTAGCCGAGAAGTAAATGGTTGCATTTTGTTCCAAAATGTAGGTTTTCTGTTACTGGTCCAGGATTCAGGGCGACTGACGACCGATTCCGGGTCAATTTAGTAACTGACGCGTTCAAATTCGGTTAAGTGTTCAAATGATTTCCCGCTGATGTCTGAAATGGATGCAATTGTATTCAATGACAGTTTAACATTTTCGTACAGGGGAACAAATGAACACTATGGAACAGAAGAAGATTTTTCTGCTCCTCATCCAATGATGAATCATCTGAAACAATAAAACCAAAAACTTTTAGTTGGAAAAAAATACATTTAGCGTGGTTCATGGGCACTGTTTGAAATACTACTTCCAGTGAACCTGCAGGGTCATCCTTCGAACGTTAGGCTTAGGTACTTAGTCCTTAAAAAATCCGTGCAAAAATGCCAAGTTTTTGTGGACTCGAAACGATAACTTCCAAAGACAGGATCCAGTTTTTTTTGGAAAGCAGAAATGTCTGCAGTACCTACTAAAATTTCGTTCATAAATTCTCGAAAGATTTTCCTAAAAAAATAGTATAATGTATAACACATCACATTTTATTGTAGTAATGAAAATTACCCGAGTCAGAAGTATGTTCTCCAATATCGTCATCGTCATTGGCATCTTCATCGTCAACATTATTGTCATTGTAGTTCCAGCTGGCATCAAGGTAATTTCTGTTTTCTAAGATGTCATCAATGTTGGGAGGTCCCATCCCTCCGCAAAACCGGACTGCTTCTTTCCATGGCTATATGCACCCATGATTATCTGCCTTGCTTGTAGGTTCAAACTGGCAATGCCCTAGAATCAATGCTCCACACCCCTCCCAGAAGAGCTCTTTTGATTTTTTCGTTCAGTTCAGCCTGGTCGGGGGGAATGGTGCTAGGACTGAAGGACTTGTCAAATTTGAGTTCCGGTTCATTTGCGTTTTTAGGCAAAATAGCTCTGCAAAATAGCTCATGTCGGGCTTCATTGACCTTTTTTGTCCCCCGCACTCCATACATTCTGCATACGAATTCATGCAGAATTTCATATATGTCTTTCTCAATGATACTGTCTGCAAGATTTTCGAATACACGAATGAAGCGAGGATCACTCGCAAGGAAAGAGAGTATTTTCCCTTTTCTGAAAAATGCTGGAATATGGCCGCAACCAGTCAATGTATGAAATGCTGTCAATGCCCTAGATAATTCATTACCTTGAGTATTTTACAGAGAAGTGACGTTAATGAGAATTTTCGAGCTTGAAGTGGCAGTTCCTATTTGGACCAGTGCGGAGACGACCAACATGTCTCTATCAGACCAACGGACTAGCATATTCTCATGGTCTTGCATGTGAGCAAGGTTGAAAATAATGCGCGTACAGCCTCTTCGTAGTCGCATTTGAGTTCACTCACTTCTTTCCTGAATATTGAGCTGCTATTATTTGAAATGAGTAAAATTTTGTCCCACATGTGATCTAAAATACACGGTACCATTTCTTCCCTTTCTAAATATTCAATAAAAAACTTAACGTAGGACTCCTTGAAATACGGATTTGATGATAGTGCTTTACCAGAATCAGCCGGTCTTTGTTGTTCAGGGTCCAATATTTGACACGGAACTGGAGCATTACTTCGCCCGTTTTCGCCTCTCTTACCGAAAAATGATATGAACTTCCCATACAGGCTGAACAAACAGCACTGCAAACAGCATCTGTCTTTGCCGATATGTTTTTGACAGATACTTAAATCCTTCACTGAAGGCTGCAAAGAAGCGAAAAATGTTACTCGTTTCGGAAAAATAACAGCTCAATATTCAGGAAAGAAGAGACAACTCAAATGCGACTACGAAGAGGCTGATGAGCGCATTATTTTCAACCTTGCTCACATGCAAGACCATGAGAATATGCTAGTCCGTTGTTCTGATAGAGACATGTTGGTCGTACTACTTTCAAATATGTGTCTTATACAGGCGAATGTTAGCAACGCACTGGTCCAAATAGGAACTGCCACTTCAAGCTCGAAAATTCTCATTAACGTCACTTCTCTGTAAAATACTCAAGGTAATGAATTATCTAGGGCATTGACAGCATTTCATACATTCACTGGTTGCGGCCATATTCCAGCATTTTTCAGAAAAGGGAAAATACTCTCTTTCCTTGCGAGTGATCCTCGCTTCATTCGTGTATTCGAAAATCTTGCAGACAGTATCATTGAGAAAGACATATATGAAATTCTGCATTAATTCGTATGCAGAATGTATGGAGTGCGGGGGACAAAAAAGGTCAATGAAGCCCGACATGAGCTATTTTGCAGAGCTATTTTGCCTAAAAACGCAAATGAACCGGAACTCAAATTTGGCAAGTCCTTCAGTCCTAGCACCATTCCCCCTGACCAGGCTGAACTGAACGAAAAAATCAAAAGAGCTCTTCTGGGAGGGGTGTGGAGCATTGATTCTAGGGCATTGCCAGTTTGAACCTACAAGCAAGGCAGATAATCATGGGTGCATATAGCCATGGAAAGAAGCAGTCCGGTTTTGCGGAGGGATGGGACCTCCCAACATTGATGACATCTTGGAAAACGGAAATTACCTTGATGCCAGCTGGAACTACAATGACAATAATGTTGACGATGAAGATGCCAATGACGATGACGATATTGGAGAACATACTTCTGACTCAGGTAATTTTCATTACTACAATAAAATGTGATGTGTTATACATTATACTATTTTTTTAGGAAAATCTTTCGAGAATTTATGAACGACATTTTAGTAGGTACTGCAGACATTTCTGCTTTCCAAAAAAAAAAAACTGGATCCTGTCTTTGGAAGTTATCGTTTCGAGTCCACAAAAACTTGGCATTTTTGCACGGATTTTTTAAGGACTAAGTACCTAAGCCTAACGTTCGAAGGATGACCCTGCAGGTTCACTGGAAGTAGTATTTCAAACAGTGCCCATGAACAACCACGCTAACTGTATTTTTTTCCAACTAAAAGTTTTTGGTTTTATTGTTTCAGATGATTCATCCATTGGATGAGGAGCAGAAAAATCTTCTTCTGTTCCATAGTTTTCATTTGTTCCCCTGTACGAAAATGTTAAACTGTCATTGAATACAATTGCATCCATTTCAGACATCAGCGGGAAATCATTTGAACACTTAACCGAATTTGAACGCGTCAGTTACTAAATTGACCCGGAATCGGTCGTCAGTCGCCCTGAATCCTGGACCAGTAACAGAAAACCTACATTTTGGAACAAAATGCAACCATTTACTTCTCGGCTAAGTTTCGGTCAACCGACATTTAAATTGTCGTCAGTTATGAAATCTGCCTAACTACCGCCGTCAGTCGTTGCGCAATGTTATTTAGGGCTGCATGCTGGTCGTTTTGAAAAAACCCCAGCCATTTATCTCTCGGTTAAATTAGATGCACAATTTAACCAAATTTGAACGCGTCAGTTACTAAATTGGCCCGGGATCGGCCGTCAGTCGCCCTGAATCTTGGATCACTAACAGAAAACCTACATTTTGAAACAAAATTCAACCATTTATCTCTCGGTTAAGTTTCGGTCAACCGAAATTTAAATTGTCGTCAGTTATGAAATCTGCCCAGCTGGCGCCGTCAGTCGTTGCGCAATGTTATTTAGGGCTGCATGCTGGTCGTTTTGAAAAAAACCCCAGCCATTCATCTCTCGGTTAAATTAGATGCACAATTTAACCAAATTTGAACGCGTCAGTTACTAAATTGGCCCGGGATCGGCCGTCAGTCGCCCTAAATCTTGGATCACTAACAGAAAACCTACATTTTGAAACAAAATTCAACCATTTATCTCTCGGTTAAGTTTCGGTCAACCGAAATTTAAATTGTCGTCAGTTATGAAATCTGCCCAGCTGGCGCCGTCAGTCGTTGCGCAATGTTATTTAGGGCTGCATGCTGTTCGTTTTGAAAAAAAACCCCAGCCATTTATCTCTCGGTTAAATTAGATGCACATTTTAACCAAATTTGAACGCGTCAGTTAGTAAATTGGCCCAGGATCGGTCGTCAGTCGCCCTGAATCCTAAACCAGTGATCAGAAACCTACATTTTGAAACAAATTTCAACCATTTATCTTTGGGTTAAATTAGGAGCCAAAATTTTGAAAATTGAATTCAAAATTTTTATAATAATGCCCCGGGTAGGGAGTGGCTGACTCGCGGATCTCGTTTCAGGGCATCAAGCCCCTTCGATTTAGGGGGATTGCAGCTATACATCTTCCGGTTAAATTAGGAGGCCACTGGCTCTCTAACTAATAAGGAATGAAGGAAAAAATGTTCCAGCTTCTTACCAGTGATTAACAGGGAATTTTAGCGAAATTGAATCTTGCGATTATTATAAGCGGTAATCAAGGGTTATACTTACAGCCGATTTCATACGTCTTAAATGTATAACGCGTTGAAAATGATTTCTTCTTTTACTCACTTTATAAAAATCGAGTTTTTTCGCGCTTTGGACCACTGTGCGTCGTTTTGATAAACGGTCCACTACAAGTTTCACCCTATCAGCTGTGTCCGACCCCTTTTCACCCGCCTTTTATTAAATATTGGTTTTCAAAACCCCATCAAACGGCCAAGAAAAGGATTTTCCCGGGATTCTACTCTACTTCTGTCCTTCACGTTTCCAGGTCTCAGAAAACAGTTTAAACCCTAACCACAATAATTGCCCGCCAGTACTGTTTTTTATACTTATATTATTGTGTTACATTCCCACCATTTTTTTTTTCTGATGATTCTCCTCGAGTAAGTCAAATTTCATTTCTAGATCGTTTCAACAAGGGAATTTATGCCGTCTCAGTGGCTGGAAGGCTCCCGCCGTTCGTTGTGCGAGAAATGAAAAGTCGAGGCATCAACTACAGACCCAGAGACGTCAGCCAGCGTTAATCCCATTCCTCCTCAATGTACATATAATAATTATTTTATACTGCAATTTTTTTCGACGAGTCTTAATTTTTATTTTCCATTATTGTTATTTTATCTCTTTATCATTTCCTGAAACGAGTACACACTACAAGCATCGTCAATTTGTTAATTAAAACTTCATATTTATTTAAATACAGATTTTCTCCGGGTAATTTTTAATTCAGTTTCTTTCACCCTTACTCACGAGAGGGGGGGGGGGGGGGGGGGCTTTCAGAATCTAGTTTTTCGTGATTAATAACGATTTATTTATTCATCGAATATTTACAAATTTACATGTTTTCTCAACGCAACATAAACAGAAAAGCAGGAGATAGTTTCAACACCACCTTCAATTTGTTTAAAGAAATTACAACAGCTTTTAGAAATGTACAGAAATATTTTTATTTCCAATTTATGTTGACATTCTCATAAATACAGATGATTAGGAAAAGAATGACTCTTTGTTTGTAATGAATGAGGAGTACCCACGTATTCTTGAACCTTTTTTTGTTTGAAAATACATACTTATATTGAGATGAGATCGGGGTTCGCGTGACATTTGTAATTATTTCAAGGAAAATGCTTCATGTGTCTGCCACGTATGCTTGCCAGATACAGAGGAGGGATACGATCCATGTTCACCATAATATTCATGATATTAGTTCGTTAGTTATCTAAGAAAATCATCACATATCACTACTGGCGCTTCAATAAGGTGATTGGATATGTCAATCAATTTCAAACCCATGGGGGGGGGTATGCACTCCTCATTATTACCATGGGCAATTAATTTATCCATACTTTCTGAGGAAATTTTGTAGTACCACCGGTATGTTGCAACATAACTACCGACTACATTTTTTTTCTCGAGTTCAAAGCAGTAGAATGACTGTGGAAGCTAAATGTAGAGAGAGCCATCAGCAGGTCCGAGGTACTGAATGGCGATGAGAATGAAATCAATGATTGTCCAAACACCGAGACCTCCAAAACTGAAGAGTTTACCAATGCCTTCCTGCCAGTAGCCCAGATAGAATCTGAAAACAAATCATGAGAATCATAACTGAAGGTCACAGCAGAAAAAGACCGGACTACGACTTCCTCGTAGGTATTCATAAAATTAACCACACTAGGGGTGTACTGAGACTGATGTAAAATGAGATCTATCAGTCTCTAGAGTCTGACAAAATCAAACAAGGAATTAATGATGAGATGTGCTAATAGGATTTAACGTTAGCATGGGGACACAAGCTGCTATTTCTCTAGTAGCAAAAATAATGTAATAATAAAATAATGCAGACCTGTCAGCTCCGAATCCTCCCAATGTAACGCTGAGAAGCATAGCTGTGGTCCATCTGTGGCCTCCAGTCCAGTTGCAAGGTAGTTTCCTGTGGAACGTTCTCCTTCCCAAGCATATCACGTTGTCGTGAACCGTACAATTTGTTCTGGAATAACCATACACAATGGATAAACTTGACCATAATGGAGGGTTTGAGCGAAAATAATCAAGTCTGGGGTAACGCTGCCTTGGGTCAGGGGCGGATACTGCAGTGAACAAAAGGGTATGATGACAGGTGGCCACCCCTCCATTGGAGGGATGGACGCAGAGGGCGCTGCAGGTCTGCTGCATGAAGCAGGGAGGCTAGCAGAAGGGTTCAGTTAGTTCAGTCTCATTGTCAAAGTAAGTGACATGTAAGTGTTGTGTCTGCTCGCTTCACATAGAGGTCAAAATATGTAAGTGTAATCCACGATTACTGTCATCTGTATCCATAATTCAGATTTACATTTACATTACCCCAGCTCATAATATTTCAGTCACTCAGAAATGTCGATATTCCTCCATTCTAAGCTCAAAGTAAACTACAGTAGATGAGCAGCTGTGGACAATCCTCCAGCTAGATTCAGGGTAACCTAGATGCATTAGCTGTGGAAATTCCTCCAGCTAGATTCAGGGTAATTTAGATGCAGTAGCTGTGGTCATTCCTCCGGCTTGTGAAAACGCCTTAACCATATATGCATTAACCAGTTTTCACGCTTCCTACCCTTCTAAGCCATCACTAGGTGCTTGCCAGTTACGAGTAGCATGGATATTATAGTAGTATCCTTGGTGAGCAGGCTAGTTCCAGCTGTTTCTTTTGTCCCAAACAGCTTTTATAATGATAACTTTATTTTGTATGGAAGCAAAATAAAGGAATAAGTATAGCTGAATTAAGAGCTAAAACTGTAAACAATCACTACCATAATACTTAATTATCATCTTCTAAATGGGTTCCGACAGCTGCTATGTGACCCGAATCGGCCAATGGCTTGGAGACGATCCAAGCTGAATGACCAATGGGAATAAGGCCACCTCCGAAAGTGGCACATGTAGGTAGAGAGCCTAAACTAAGCATAACCAATTTATACTAAATGGCCCATACGCCTCAAGGCATTGAGTTTTAGTCCGTGTCTAGAGGCAACACATAATGAGAGCAGACTGCTCTTAGATTAGGGTTATCATCAACAGCCATGCAGGTTATCTATACTCAAAGGGTTGTTTCAATATCTGCCTGATTACCACACCGTTGGTCAATCCCAGCAGATACACGAAAAACCACTTCGCTATAGCAAAAATATCTTGATGCACCCTGTATAGTATATTTCCACAGTAGCTCAAGATCAATCTTGAAAAATGAATTATGAAGATCACCTGTAAGAAGCGCGCGGAGATGCAACGGAGTCGCAGTTGGCTTTCTGCACGCATGTGTGTTCCCAGAGTTCTGTCTGATAGCAGTACTGGCAAATGAATGGTCGCTCGAAATTTTCATTTCCCTGTCACAGTGACAACCACGTGATTACGACCACAGTTTTATCCGAGCCTCAATTATTATAACAACTAGAGAACAACGTTGAACAACTTTTCCGCAGGAGAATCAATTTTTCTGGGGATTCTTATCACAGTGGGTCTGAAAATGAGATACTGGTAGGCAGTTTTCAGCACAAGGGAGTGTGAAAAATAGCAACAAGGTAAATGGTTCGTATGAGGGGAAAGAGATGTCTCCTCTTCATCTCCTTTCCCTAGCATGCTTCCAGTATCAAACAGCCTGGAGGATCAGACAAATATGTTACAGGCCTCCTATTCCAAACTCCTGATTTCTACTAGTTTCCCGAATGGGCAATTCCAGTTGATCAGAATGGTGGTTGATGGTCGAGAAACGGTGGGAGTCGATGGGATGTTCAGTTAGGGCTTATCAAAAGTTCAGAATAAAACAGAAATTGTAGGACTTCATTTCCGTTACCTTTTAAACGGAGCGATAAAACAATTCACTGGAATCGCCCATTTTTTAACATTTTCTAACAAGAAATAGCTCAAAGAAATGGAAGACCAAAAATAAAAGTGATAAGAAACATTGAATTCTAGTATACGGGTGTAAAATATGAAATAATGATACCGGTTCAATAAAATTAACTTACAATGCATCTGTGAAGTGCCTTGCATTTGGCGATGGTCTCGCTGCCATACTCGCAAGTTTCATTCATCGAGCAGGTAATGCAAGGGTAGTTGAGCTGGTCACATTTGATGTAGGGGCACGAATGCTCCGCCTGGTGAAACGCATGAAATAATATTCGACATGAGATATTTTGAAAGAAAACTGCTGCAAGCAAGGGGAGAAATATTGCATCTATACCCTGTCATACCGACAAGTATAAGCTGTGTATACTTGCAAGATTTTTTTCTCTGTATTTTAATAATTAATACGAATTAATGCTAAATCTGGTTCATTGAGGACGTCGAGTACGACTGGTGGAACATAAGGGATCGACCTTTTTTTATCGACGACCGAACTCTGACTAAATAGCAGCATAGTCGTGTATTGCAGAGCACAGTACACGACTATGTCAGGAAACCATAAATATGTGCGTATTAAACGCCTGTTCCCACAACTGAACACCTATTCACTAGAGGAGATAGTGAAAAGAGATTATCTATTTTGAAAATCTCCCAGGAGAGAGAGATAGTCCTCCTCGGGAGACAGTCTTATAATGTTTTTCTAAAAGACCCGGGTTCGTCTATTTTACTGAATAGCTTCAGTGGCCTACCTCAACCCGTACTTGGACGTTTTTACTCCAGAATCGATAATATATGTGCATATTTTTAATGAACAAACTTACCTTTTAGAGATGAACAAACACACATCAAAATGACCGACATGGTAGTGGATGAACGAAGGATGATACACGATATCATTATCAAAACAAACGAGAAATGAGAAAGATACTCTAATTAGGTGTCTCTCTTAGAGATCAAAAATGCCAAGATGGCCGCCAACTCTCTTTTGGAAGTTACTTGATAACCCTGTCGTGTATACTATAAAAATCTCTTTTGCCAAAAAGAGATCTCTTTGGTTTAGTGAGTAAGCCCCCAGGGATCCACATTAGGGACAAGGAAGTTCTGAACGATCAGATTAATAACTACCATAAAATTAGTAAAGTAGATCATTTGAAAGGATTTTACACCCCTCGAAATAACAAGAGTATTTTCCCATGGTAAACAATGCTGTAGCTGTTTTATTTACCTGTCTTTGTGCGATATTTGGAGGTGCGTCCTTTGGCTTCTCAGCGCCTGTTGATGGGACTGCCTCATTGTGGAATTCTCCTGCAATCAGTCAAAAGCTTATACAAATACCTACCTCATTACAGCGGCAAATGCTTGCAGTAACAAGTTCAGCCTGGTACGGTCTAAATGCCCCTCATCTAATTCAAAGAAAGACGACAGATACTTTGCTAATTCTGATTCCAATGATTTCGCACGACTGCGACTTTTTTCTCTCTATTTTCATAATAAACAAGCGGCGATGGATTTATAAATAACGTCGAAGTTACAGTTTGTCAGTACAAGCTCGAAGATACTGCGAACTTGCGAGTCCGAGACACTACGTACACAATACTAGAGAGTTTTCGCAAAGGATTGGCTACTAGGCCGTCGACAGGCTAAGGCCTACGTACGAAGGAAAGTGTGAACTGCGCATGCGCACGTTTGAATCGGAACGACCTAACTTAGCTCGTCAATGTTGGATGCCACCGGTCTACGTGAACGACCTAGCACTTACTAACCTTCCACCAAGGAAACTTCATCGCATGGATTGCCTTCTTCCATGGCATTTGTGATAATTTGTTTGTATTGTGTAGGTGTACCTGATAGCGTGCGTCTTTTTTCTCTCGATTTTGGTTTTTCTGCTGTATAAAAATCCTACATTTCTATATATTTTTTAAAAACAGTAGGTATTAGGAAATATTTCTGTGACCCTGTGTGGAAAATGTCAATAAATTGTACCTGGCTAATTTCTATATGTCTATGGACAACCTTACAGTTTTTTGGCTAATAATGTCCAACTATTAGCCACTAATTTTTGCCAAATAACTTTAATTAGCCAAACCTTTAGTTTTTTGGCTAATTTGTCTCGTGTCTATGGACAACCCTACATTATTTTCCATTTGAAAATAGTAATAAGAAATGTTTCTGTGATCATTTAAGACTGGAAAATTGTATCTGGCTAGTCTATGAACAACCATATAATTGTACTAGCGAAGATGAAAACTAAAAACGGCTTTTTAAACTGAAATATTCAAATATTCAAGTGATGAGCATATGATGAGAACAGTTCAACATTAACGTTAGTGTCACCCATCGAATCAGCTTAGGTCGCTCAACGACCTAACTTTCACGATCTAAGAGGTTAGCATCCGGTTTTTTCCCCTTAGATCGTTAGCCCGGAGATCCTTAGTCCGTCAACGACCTAGCGAAAACTCTCTATTATTAACGACACCTAGCGTTCTCCAACCGGAGAACTAGGAATTTACCCGCATGTTTCTTCCATAGGAGCAAAAAGTGACGGTAACACGACAGTGAATTCAGGGTGTTTTTCATCCGATTTCAGACACCTATAAATCAAAATCAAAGAGCTCGCATGAAAGCATCACTTCAAATGGGTACATACATACGCTCTTCCTAAATACATGAATAGTTTTACAATTGGCGATTTTTGTAAAGGAGGTAATTACATCAATTTAGAAAAAGAACACAGCTGTCACGTTAGTCATATCACAGTCGTCAGGAGCCGAGTATTTAAGTACATTGGATTGATTTATTCAAGGTAAAACCATCTAGTACCTATTAAGATCACCATCCTAATGGTAGGTACCTACTTGACTCGCTGGGTGATACGGCAGACGGCACATTAGGTGAACATGGTCAAATGCAACATGCTTGACATAGATGCCAGCTGATTTCAAGATGCGTCAAGTAAATTAAGGCACATCGCATCGAAATACGATGCTGAATGTTTACAACACCTTACGGTAAGACTTCTGTACAGTTGCATCTATGATAAGGCAGACAAATCTTTTCAACTGTATGTACTAGAAGAAATTTAACGATGTATAATGGGAGAAGGTAGTTAGCTGATGAAGCACAATGTAACTTACCAATGAACTGTCAACCATGTGCGATTGAAACTAGGCAGGTACATGTTAAGTGTTTCTCCTACTCAAATAATCATTCAACTAAATGGTCCTCTTACAGCAGCATCCCTTTCAACATGTATATTATACTTTTACAGTCGGTTTTCGTAAGTCTACTTCAATGTGCCACTGCTAGAGTGTGTGTTATCTCGAAGCCAACGTCATGATAATAATGTCAAGCGAAAGAATATTATGCCAAGAATCACCTAGGTGCTCAACAGGGGGCTGTATATATAATTATCTACAAATTCCAATGGATTGGGTATACCCAAGGTTAAACTTGGATCATGTGAGTATTGCGAACGGTTAACTGCTGATACTTACCGTTGTGTGAACAAGTTGATATAGAAATTACGATAATGAAGAATGTCAACTTCAGGTACATAGTCTAACACAGAATAGTGGGGTAACTGTCACATAATAAGCCACTGTCGATGAACTGATTTTGCACGAATGATCTACTTCCGTGGCTGAAACGAAGGAAAACAAAAGACTGCAATCTGGATCCGCGGACTCATCAGCCTACACCGAAAGATGCGAAACGAGCTTCAAACACCAAAAATGTTCAACAACGTTTTACAAAATATGAACAAACAATTTCATACAGATGACACGAACGTTGAATGCAAGAACCAAGAATCCTGAATGCACCTCTTTCGCTTTCCTCTCCACTTCCATGCTTGTGTGTGTGTGTGTGTGTGAGATTCTTCGTTTAGCTGCCTTCGGCTTTCAGGCCATGCGAGGCATACCTAGGTAGACTTCGTTGTCTTCTTGGTATATAATAATTGCTTGCTGCAGTTTTTCGTTGTGACTGATACTGGTTTGGGTGTTGGCAGAGGGGGAAAATCAGTTGGAATAGAAGATATTGACGAATTCTTTTATATTACTATTCCTGCTTCGATAATGAAGTCAAAAATAAGTTTGAAGGTGTCTTGGTGAAGGTGGGTCTTGATGAATTCCTGAAGGGTCGGCTCTGAGATGTTATTGGCTGTTTTAAAGTTCGAGAGTGAATGTTGAAATTTAGTACATCCGTTGAGTATGTGGTCCATGTTTCCTATCAAAGAACATTCATCGCAATAAGGGGAAGTAATTTTGCCCATTGTGAATTTGAACAGCGGGGTGTTCCCATGGCCCAATAAAATTCGGTTAATTACGGTGTAGAATTTTGGTGGTTGCAAAGTGGGCCGGAACCATGGAGATTCTGTTGGATGTGGGATTAGGTTTTTGGTCCAATGGCCTCTTTCAGCTGTCCATTCATTATGCTGGGATTTTAACATCTCCGTTCTTTTATGTTTCAGTTTGCTTGTTAGATCGGGGTAAGTGACATTTCTATGTACAAGCATCTCCCCTGACCTAGCCAACTGTTTGGCAGCCCTGTCTGCGTGGTCGTTGCCAAGCAGAGAGCAGTGGCTAGGGACCCACTGAAGTGCTACAGTTATGTTGTTTCTGTTAGCTTTAGCAACAGCATCGAGTATGTTTTGGGAAATAAATGTAGGGTGGTCTCCAATCTTCAGGTTTTTTAATGCTGCCAAGGCAGATTGTGAGTCAGTCGGAATTATCGCTTTTGTGAAAGGTGGAAGGGACTCGTTAATATGTTGGGTCGCAAGTAGGATGGCTGTCAACTCAGCATAAAATATGCTAGTGTTGTTGTTGAGTTTTGAGCCTGATGTAACTCTATGTGTAGTAGGTACATAAAACGCAGCTGCTACACTTCCATCTTCTAGTTTAGAGCCATCAGTATATATATGTTGTTCAAAGGACGGATATTTGGATTGTATATCGTCGGGTTAGAGGTAAAAGTGAACAAGTGACGTTTTTGTGATTATGAGGTTTTTTGCTTCCCAAGTGCGCCCAAACGAGGTATTTGCTTCAAAAACTGCGAAATAGTGGAGTTATAAATAATTACGTAGTTATTTGATGAAATAATTTTTACCTGAAAGAGGTTGGTAAGTTTTGGTGAACTGCCATTTGTTCACATTTGCTACGGATGATTTACTAGGAAATCAGTTTATTATGGTTCAGGTAAACATGTACAAGTGACCAATGAACGTTTTTACCTCAAAATCCAATAGTGGAGGAGATGCAATACAGTAGAGGTAAAAATGAACAAGTGTATTTAAGCATTTTTACCTGAACGAGTCATCGAATATTTGGGGGACTCCTGTTCAGGAAAAAGTGAACAAGTGGCACTTGTTCAGTTTAACGCGACAAAAATGATTCGTTCCGTCTGATTATACTACAGACAATTATACTATGTACAGTAGGAAGTTAAATGCGTACAATTTCACGATTTATGAAGGAGCCAAGCCCAACCGAGGTTTCTGCTATAGTTGGACCGAGGTAAATGGTGCGAGATTGGCTCAGCCCTATTCCAATGGTTTCGAACGCTCCCCGAAAGTGTACGCGAGGTCTTCCTGTTTTCAGACACTTGTGGGGGGCAAAACAGGAACCAATTTATAGCTAGTCTCCTCCTGTTCATTGTCAGCACTTTCGAGCACATAAACGTGATCGAGCACAAATTTCTAGAGAGTGGTCATTCGCACATGGAGGCGGACTCCATGCACAGCGCGATTGAGCCAGCCAGGAAGTACGTTCCTGTGTACACAATGCAAGATTGGCTGACCATATAGAGAGTCGCGCGTTCCAACAGAAAAAACTCCTCATTGAAGCCGTATCACGTACAAGAGTTAAATTACACTGACTTTTGGTTTATTATTCTGTGAATAATACATCTATGTATGACAGCAAAAAATTTGTATAACACCCCCTCAAAATTTTTTCTTTTACGTTTCAAGATGCATAGATTCCAAAAATGCCATGTCCGTCCGCCGTATCACGTGTAGGTACCGGCTTCATTTGTGGTCTAAAAAAGTCGTTCTTTCGCACACATGCTCCATTTGGGCCCTAGTTGTGTCCCGAAAATTTTCAGCCCGATCGGAATATACCCAGGGATGTTATGAGTGAAAATGTGAACAAAAATTGGTACTTTTTGTGTTTTAGTAACGTGTTAGTAACATGAGCTTTTGAGGTATCGTTTTCCATGTTTTTGGGGACGAGAAGACCGAATATGAAGTCGATTTTGACCAAAGAGTGGAAAATCGAGGTTCTACCAAATGTTCAGCTCCCAAAATTGATTTTTTATAAATCAAACCTGGGAAATCGTCTGAAATCTCCATCAGTTTGTATAATAACACTGGAAGTAGTATCAACACGTGGATCAAGACGATTAAATGGCATTTCCAATGATCAAAGATAAATTGAAAAAAAAAAAAGGTGCCTTCCTAATTCGTGTTTTGGGGGCCAAAATTGGTGGAAACCATCAGAAATAGCTATTTCAATTATATCCACATGAAATAAACAATAAATGAACAGCCAACATTTCTGTGGGTATGTCCAGTAGAATAATAAACCCAAGTGACAAGGACTTTGCAGCGTTTTTGTGTTTTGGTTACATATTACCTAGTATCATGAGCTGTTGAGGTATCTTTTTCCATGTTTTGGGGACGAGAAGACCGAATATGAAGTCGATTTTGACCAAAGAGTGGAAAATTGAGGTTCTACCAAAGGTTCAGCTGCCAAAATTGATTTTTATGAGGCAAAAACCTGGAAAATCATCTGAAATCACAATCAATTTGTATAATAACACTAGAAAAAGTGTCAACATGTGGATCAAGACGATTAAATGGCACTACCAATGATCAAAGATAATTTGAAAAAAAAAAAAAAATTGAAAGGTGCGTACCTACCTAATTTGTGTTTTGGGGGCCAAAATTGGTGGAAACCATCAGAAATAGCTGTTCGAATTATTCCACGTGAAAGAAACAATAAATGATTAGCCAGCATTTCTGTACGTATGTCCAGTAGAATAGTAAACCGATGTGACAAGGACTTTGCAACGTTTTTTGATTTGAGAGCTCTTTCCAACAAGCTGATGACGAACAAGAATTTTGACACCGAGAACCGAAAAGTGAATTGGCTCAAGATCAAACGGTTCAGGTACAAAAAATATGAACCGGAAGTAATATTCGTAAGCGAGGATTTTAGCGGTGAATATCGGGCGATGGTGGTTCGAAAAAAGGGAGTCCGCGAGCCATTTGCCCCTCTGAATAAGCTATATAAAAAGCAACTTCCAGTAACAACGGCAAAGAAAAATGACCTGCTTGTCTTTTGTAAAAAAGGAATCATTCCCCGTCATCTCCACCAATGGTACCAGGACATTCCATCGTCGTCTGGCAAAACGGTGAAGGACCGAGCTCCAGGCCCTTCAGCATCCGACGAAGAATAGTCATGAAGTTTTAAAAGTTACCAATTTTGTGTTTTTACTTTATTTTAATTAATTTTATAATAATTTAATTATTTTAAAATACAATAATGAACAACTACAACGGCTTGCCTTCATCGTTCAGGTAAAAATGAATAAGTCACAATTGGAGCGATGGGAGGATAAAAAACAATGATTTGCCATGATCTCTCAGTTCTGTAACATCAGAATGGGAGTAATATCTATCTAACGGGGAAAACAGATCGATTATGATTCAATATTCATCGATTTATAGAATTTAAAAGGGTGAACAAGTACATGCTCTAGGGGAGATTTGTTGAGGTAAAAATGAACAAGTGCTCTTTTTGTACTTAATTCAATAAAATTGCAAGTTCAGCTTAGTTTTTGAATCCCAATCCTTTGAATAACTGAACCTGAATTGACACAGAACAGTTTTATAAAAACATATTTCAAGATAAATCAAGTACATGGCCACAGCTGACGTTCCAAAAATTCTGAAACTTTGGTCAGCTGCCCTGTAAACTCTTCAAAATGCACTTGTTCACTTTTACCTCTAACCCGACGATATGCTAACTTTTTTAGTTCTTCTGGGCTTACGTTCCCCTTTCTTTCTATGGTCGGTATGGTGGTTCCAATTTTCAGTTTGGTTGAAGTTATTCTGTAGCGTACCTCATCTTCAGAGTATAAGTGTGCATCCTCAGTAACTATAATATAGTCCTACACCTCCCAATAGTCCCCCCCTCGACCGCCCCATCGTCCTCGAATCCTTGTCCGCCTAGCGCTTCTTTAAGCGGCCCAAACAAGTGAAAATCACAGGGCGATAGGTCAGGGCTGTAGGGAGGATGATCAAGTGGAGTCCAATGCATTTCTTCCAATTTTTGAACAGTTAGAGGAGGTACTTCGAGGGCCTAGATATGTGATTCCCCGTCTTAATTTGGAGGGCAAGATTGAGGGGAAGAGGGGAGTGGGCCGGAAGCAGCTTTCCTGGCTGAGGAATATTAGGGCTTGGACAGGAGTACCGAGCTTTGGCGCACTGTGCCGAGCTGCCAAGGAGAGGACACTTCAGGTGGTATTATTTAAGATTGCCGCCGACATGGTGTTCGTGCATGGCACCGGAAGAAGAAGAAGAGGAGGTTTGTTGTGGAGGAGGATGACGTCACAAATTGGTTGATTCCGTCTTTTGTTGCGGTATGCAGTCCTCACCCGAGTCAGCAGCTCACAGTAGTAGGCAGCATTGATTGTTCTTCGCTCATGCAGAAAATTAATGAGCAAAACGCCTCGATAGTCGAAAAAAACAGTCGCAAGGACCTTGCCAGCAGACAGTCGAGTTTTCGCTTTCAATGGGGCTGTCTCCCCCTTCCTCCACCACTCCATACTGGCTTGCTTCGATTCGGGTGTGTAATGATGGACCCATGTTTCGTAGCAGGTGACGAGGCTAGCCAAACATGCTTCCCCTTCTTCCTCAAACCTTGCAAAAAGCCTCTGACAGACCTCCAAACGTCTCAACTTCTGATCTGCAGTCAAAAGGCGAGGGACCCACGTGGCACAATCCTCCTAATATAGTCCTATATTTATATTATAAATATTAAGAGGCGAGATAAATATGCATCTTTCCATGCTTTCTTCCATGCTTCGAGGTTCAACTACAGAGGTTCTTCTTCTTCTTCCTTACCTGACTTGGCATCGGCCATAGTTGTTAGTTTGTTGTGGATGAGAAGATTACGGTTTGAACATAAATCTACAGGGTGTGACAGACTTCCAGGATCGCTCATTTGCAACAAAACGTTATTAGACTTTTATTTTAACCCCTTGTTTTCTAGGGTATTCTCAATTCTAAGATTTTTTTAGTTTTTTCGACGCTATATGAAATGACCATAACTCCCTTAAATTACTGTGTAAAATTAAAAAGAAGATTTAGATAGACTTTAGATAGACAAATTTCCTAGCTTCCTAGTGGTAAGTACATCAACTTTTTCCAATGTAATAGCTTTGTTCGTGCATCCCTCAGAGCAGGGGGCCCGCACTCCAATGGGGAAAGGTAAAGCCTACTTTGTAGTTGGGCGGACTCACCGCATGGGAGCAGTAATATCGCCCGTTTTCACTGTTTTCAGCATTTTTCACGAAGTTCAACAGCGACTCGAGAGAGTTCTCTCTCTCACTCTCTCTGTCCCAACCTATGTCTGGCATGGCTGCGGCCAAGACAAGTATCTGGGAAGAAGAAGAAGAAGAAAACAGAGAACTCTGGCTATGGATATTCGAGCATTTTATCTGAATATAGCTACAGTAATCGATGTCTTGCAATCGAAATCGAAACCTACGCTTCTGAAACTGGCAGGTCCAGGGACCGGTGTTACTATGGCAACGGAGAAAAGTGGCCCCTCGGCGCAAGCTCAGTCGAGTAAAAATTTGGTTAGCCACGCCCATTTTGGGCCCGAGGCCAACATTTCCATCCAAAAATTGTTTGTGTTTACAATCGATTGGATTGTTTCAATTCATGATGTCATTACTTAGTTCTATTTTAGTCTAGTTCGTTGTTTTTAGTGGTTTTCCTTACTGGCTTTGGATAGTAAGGAAAACACTGCAAAAAACCGGTCGTGGATACTATACAGTCAGAAAAGAGTATGGGAATCACTGTGAATAGCCCATCGCCTTTTTGATGGTCAGATAACCTTCGGATTGTCACTGCAAACAAACTTAATACTGGGTAATTCAAGTACCAACTAATAGAACTAATTTTTCATGCAGAATCGTATCCAGAATTATTTCGAATGGTAGAAAATCGATTTTTCGATATACACGATGCATTTTGAGACTAACAGATGCGGACAGACGTGAAATCAAGTCAAATTTTAGAAAAAGTATATATTTTATTATTTTATTTATAGGCCTCTGCGCTCTACTCCTCTAAATTTGACCCAATTTCTCGTTTCTTCGCATCTGTTGTAACCCAAAATCAATTTTCTACCATTCAAAATGTTTTAGGATTGTTATCGTTCAGTTCTGCATGAAAAAATACGTAGAAGCCTAATACAGTGATACCCAACTCCTCAAGTTATGGTCAGGTCAAGTGAAGCAGGCATACCTATAAGGCTATGAGTAACCTACCAAGCAAAACACCAGATTTCCTTAAACAACCTATATTATTCAAACGACTTTTACTCCCCTATACATATATTTTTATACCTACCTATATATTTATACCTACCTACCTAGTTGGTTGTTTATGAATTAGTTTATTTTCTTAAAGGTTGGGACGGTGAAGCTAGACTCGATGAGTTCATGAATGTCGAGGTGTTAAAAGAAGGAGCAATAATTTTTCGTCGTTGATTTTGGAATGATGAGCTGTTCATCGTTGTCTTGTGTATGTTCTAGGTTCACACTCTTCAACTGCTGGGGAGGTAAAAACAAAGCAAAATCATCTGTAGAGCACTGGCTGAGTTGGCCACACGGAATAGCGAATGCGGACACTGCAACTACTAGAGACATGAGGGTTGTCCCAAGCCCAGCGAGTTTCGTAATGTATTCGGCACAGAACCCATTGTGCACGTAAACTCAGTTCCAAGCAGCTTCACTTCTGTAATTCAATTCCGGCACCATGCTCCCGCCGCCACAGGTGTAGAAACTTTCTGCACTCAGCTCAATAATTTTTTAAACCCGCCAGGGATGAGTTTCCAAACTGCCAGTGAAGGAAACCTTCTGGAACCTCCCTACAATTTCATTTCTCTGGTCTCTGCTAACTCTCGCGCTAAACATGTTTGAAGCCTACTCATGTCTCATTTTCGTTTTTTCTGTTTTCAGCTTTTCACAAAGAATATTCGTTTCTACTGTTTTGTTATTTTTGAAGTTATTCTTTGTGCTGGAAACAAAAATCACTATGGCAGTACTTCAGGAAGGTGGTGCGGCATGGTGGTGGTGGCATGTACCAGGTTATTATTTGATGGTTATTCGCGTGCTGTGACCGATGCTACGCTACCGCTTGCGGTGTTTCTATCCGCAAGTTCCAACTGATTGAACTGAGAAAAATCCCCACCTTTTTGGTTCGGGTTCGAAAACTCAAGTGTGGTTTGATAACTCAGTTATGGTGTTTGAAACAAACCTATAATTGTCTCTAGGAACACCACATGGATTAGTGTAGGTTGCCAGCATCTCTTCGTTGTGGGATTCAAGTGGATCCTCCATTAGTGACCTTTATACTAGCAGTAAGGGAATATTGCTGAATCCATTCCAGTTCTGTGCAATTCGTAATTAGAGCCACTATTTTCTTTCTTTTTATGTTGGCACAAAAAAAAAAACTGTGAAATAGCTTTTCCCCAGCATCATATGTATACCTAACCTGGTATATTATATTATGATCTGTGTAAGTATATCATACCTATATAACCTACAGTTTTGTGGAATTTTAGCAACTTTTGACGATTCCTAACACTTTTTTGTCTCTCAAATTTAGACACAATTCTTCTCGACTTTGAAAATTCGCTAAAGGCTTCCACATTCCTACCACTTGGTTTACTGGACGAGTAGAAGAAAAAAAAAACCACAGTCATGCAGCATGGCTATAAGAGCGAATTTTCGAAGTTTTCGGCATCTTCCTCCTCCGCCTAAAATTTTCTGAAAATTAATTTTCGGCCGATGTTTTCCCAACTTGATACCATACAAAATTAAAACAGGAGTAGTTTTACGCAAAGTAAAATTTGGGGTGGAAGGAGGGGGAGGGGGAAATCAAAAATGTTTTGAATACCAGAAGAGTAGGTATTGGATACCTACGTAACAAATTTTTTGTTCCATTTTTTGCCGAGTAACACCTCGGTTTGTAGATTTTCCAACGCTGAACACGATGGTGAAGTCAGAATTGCGATATCCCATTCCGTTATCAGATTAGAGCAGACGAACCAGGAAGAACATCTCAAGAAATAACCACGTTCCTTCATCTTCAAAGTGCTCCAGTTTGAGAATGGAATGAGATATCGCAATTCTGATTTCACCATCGTGTTCAGCGTACAAAAACCTTTAAAATGAGGTGTCACTTGTCAGACTTTTTCATTTTGGGAATTTATGGGTAATTCCCCCCCCCCAAAACTCCCCAAAACTCCCCCTTAGGGTGACCCGATTCTGCCCATCTTCGAACTTAGCCTGTCGATTGCCAAGACAGATTTTTCGTGCAAATTTGAACTTTTTATCTCAATTCTTTCGAGAGTTATCGTCTGGAATGACACATACATATATAAATATATATATAAATATATATATATATATATATATATATATACATATAATTTTTGGTGTCTTTCGGCAGTGAATTCAGGGTGGTCTGAAACGGATTTTGGTATAAAAATCTTTCGGAAATTCGAGTTTTAAAAATTTTGGACCGAGAACAATAGCTTCCTTTTCTTCGAAAATTCGCTAATTAAACAGCACACTTAGGTGCGAATTCTCTTTTACTGAGAATGTTACAAACGTTGATAAAACATAATCATGACAATTGGTAACCTTGACCTATCACTGTCCTTCTCTTATAAAGCATTATACGAAAATAACGAATTTCAGTCCAGAGGAACTAAATTATGGAAATATCTGAGGATTCGCTGAGATCACTTGTACCTACCACTTCACGTATGGACCATCAGTCATTTTAAAAACATCAAGAAATTGGTACCTAGTCCTTGAGAAAACAAAATGAAATCCTACCAAAATTATCAGTGCTTAATTGATATCGAACATAATTTCCAAACAATATTTGATCATAATAATATTGTTTTATTATGATCACCAGTAGGAAAAATAAAATATCCTCCAATAACAGTAAATTATGTTAGGCGAAAATGCACCAAAATTCAACAGAGCATAGACAGGAGCGATGGATGCTCTTATTCTGAATTAATGATTAGTAACCAGTGATGTATGATTTGCTCTGTTTATGATTTTTAATTAAGGAAGTAGGTAAATGAAATGTTTTCTTAAAATTTAAAACGCGGCGATAGAGGTGACTGCGGTAGGCCTTTAGAATTGCAGGGAGATGTGGTTACTTTCGAGATGCGGTTGCCGAAAAGCCGCGAACTTGTTGACGACCTCTTCCATCATTTTGTGGCGAGACTCGAAATTCACTATTAGATTCCTCATTTGCTCGAAATCCTTCTTTTGTTTGGCAACAAGATTAACGAATGCCGTCTCCAAGTTTTCTTCCTGAAAGGCAAACATACATAGGTAATACATTGTATAAATACAAGAGTGATTAGATAAGTCTAAAAAGTGATCAAAATCAGGAAATTTAGTTTTTACTTCCATGTTCCTATTATTTATGTTCATATGGTTCCATGGTGATAAGTAGGTACCTACCATCAAAAATATATGTTCGAGAAAACCATGGAATCTTGTTCAGAAAAGCTCAAACAGAGTTTCTATACAGTTTCCCGCTTGATGTCGCTCAGTATGTATGTACGCATGTATGTTGGAATTTCAAATTATCAAAACTTCCGCAAAAATGCTCTTTTTCAGATTTTCTTTTTGGCTTCTGTTCAGCTGGTCGAACTCTTCAATTTGAGATGCGAACGAGCTTTCTTGGTGGAAAAGTAAGAGAGGTTGAGGTTGGTTCATTCTCCAACAGGAGGATTAGGGCAGTATGGAATACCAAGAAGAAAAGTTCAAGCACATCGCCTGAAAGTGAGTGAATAAACTGAAAATAACTTTTTTTTTTCTTTTTAATAATAAATTGGTTTTTAGGCAATTGCTTGTGATTTTTCTTAAAAATACTAATTCCATATTACCGTACATAAAACCTAACTACTAACCTATTCCATATAAAAATACTAACCTATTCCATATTACCCTACATAAAATCACCAAGAATATGCTGATAGCACTTGAAATTAAGCTTCAGTCGAATCTACAAAGGTCAAATATCTCCTAGTATCTCCTCCTAACGATGGTTATGGTACTTATTCCATGTTCCCCTTGTCATAATCGAGATGAGATTGTCATAATCGGATTTGGTGGACTTTTTCAAAGATGAAGCCACTCTCAAAATTTCCAAAAAACTCAAAGAAAGGCAACAACAAATACAGAAACATTATTTCGATAGACATGCAAAACTTCTAAATGAGTTACATCCTGGACAACACAAAATCAACAATCTTTTTACAAAGATCAAAACACTCAAACGTTGACCCCGGCAAAATATACGACCCAGTGAATGTCCCAGATCATATAAAATACAAACAGAGAAAGGGACAAGTCTAGAACGTAATCGCAAAGATTTATTCAATCGTACCGACATTAATGAACAAAACTGTGATGAGGTACCTCTTGAAGTAGGTAATTCAAACTCAGGTGGCAAAACAGATTCACCGCAAAGGTTGGAAAACACTAGCCCGGTCAAAAATATGACAGTTTGCCCACCACGACCAACCATCAATTTACCACAAGAGGAAATTAAAACCAAGTCAGGAAGAACTGTTAAGAAACCTAACTACTTACATGATCACATGTCCTAAGTAGACTGAATTGACTGAATTATTAACAAGTAAACTTTATTATCGATTATTTTGTTGTGATCTATGATTATTTTGATATGATGTGAAATTATTATAGATCATATTATTATAGATAATTTTGATATTGTTGCCTCTGACTCATATTCTCTAATACTTTCTAATGTAGGAATGCTGTGAATTAGAATAATAATATAGGCATTCTTCTCAGTATTGCATTTAATATTGTGTGATGTATGAAAAAGGGAGATGTCATAATCGAGTTAGGAATCGATTATGATGGATTGTAAATGTGATGGTGTGGGGAAGGCAATGGCGAAATATATTGAATGTGAAACGGTACGTCTCGTGAACTTTATATAGGTACACATTACACCCCTCTGCTCTTCTAGTCAAATATCATTTTTTTAATTGCATATAAGTGCGATCTAGTTAGGTATCCTGACTCCATCAGATCCGGATGTGTTCATTGTAGTGGGGTCAAACTAAATCGGATACCCTATCTTCTCAGCAAAGCCTTCGTGGCTAATCCAACTCACTGTCGCATTCCGCAGTTGCTGATTGAACAGCGCAGTTTGCTTTAGGAATTTCATCGGTTGAACTTCAAAGTCTTGGGTAGTGATAGGACGCTTTGAGCCTTTCCTTTCACAAACGTCATCTGGGTTGAAGTCCTTCTCCTGTCGATCTTTATCCCTTTTAGGGCAACTACATATCTTCACAGGCAGCACTTTTCTGCCATAGACTTGACACCTACAACATTCAAAATAGCACTAAGTTAGTTAAAGGGTTTCACAACTTTCCGCCTACCTACCTTTTTTATTCATGTAACATTACCACTAGCATTTGGCTTTACAGACACCAATTTGGTTTCGTGACCACCATTCCTTAATGAAAGAACAATCAAAACTGACATCTTGAGGATACCTACATGCAGAAAAGTAGCAATACGGTCTTAAGCGAATTTCATCAAAATCCAACTTCAAGTATACTCAACTCTTGTCTGGGCATGCCAAAAATTGTATTTTTGCAACACTGTTTCAATCCATCCAATTTTGACTAAATGGGCAATTGCATGAATTTAAAAGAAAAAAATTGCAATCAAAAGTAAACAGTTCCTAAAGAAAACTATTCAGTTTACTGTAAAACAAATAAAATCTGAAAATCAAAAAAAGGCGGGTGATTACACGTGAAGTTCTGAGTGTGCTTATTGGCTAGAGCTACAGCCTCCTTCAGTGATGATGTCACAAGCTCAGCACCACTTTTTGAATGCTTTTAGAAGCCTGCTTCTACTCTAAAACAATTTTTTAGCCCGCGAAATCTCAGTTTCATTACCATGACACCTCCTTACACATAAATTAACTGGTTAGGTATTTCTAATTTTATTTTTCATGCAAATAGCCCTTATTCAGTGATTATGCAGATTAGGTCCCTGAGCTCCCAAGAATTTCACTGGGACTGGAACGATTGCAGTGTCTCCATGAATCACATACAATGGCCCCTTAGATTTTTCCATTCAAATACAAAAATTTCAATTAATTGGATTGGGCCCAAAATGGTCCTCTTTGAATTACTTGGTGGTCAGAGCAATGGGTATCTACCCATGTGCATACCTCTATCTCCATATCCACTAACAGACAAAGTAATGATGGGATTTCATAGTATATATCGTTTCGAGCCACAGATCACGAACTCATGAGAAAAAGAGTACTGTGGCTGGCTCGAAAAAAGGTTAATGAAGACTGATTTTCTTCAATTCTTCTGTAACGGACACACACTAGACGCTGAGCTCTGTGCGTTTTTACTTTTGAAAGGAGTAAAAATCCAGGTAAGAAAAGTGAACCTGTCATCTTCGAGAGTGAAGACGAGCTGGACAGCTCGCCTTTGCATCCCTTTGGGGCAACTAGTTTTGCAGGAGAAGAAATAGTGGACGGCTCTGATGAAGTCGGATCCTGGCTGTGGAGTCCTCGGAACATCGACGACGACACTGTGCCGCTCGCTGCTGGTGTCGAACTGGTACTGAGCACCCTCCGTCTGGCATCGCAGCACGTGGCCTGCTAAATGGTATTTCTCACACTCACAAAATCTTGGAGACCTGTGAGCTGAGGGATGAGCGATTGGAAATTAGTCATATGATAGTTTTGAAGTGAAAGAATTGCCAGTATGTCTCTAGACGTCACGCCTTTTTTAACTGACATCCGCGATACAACGCTTTGAAAGTGATCATCTTTGATAACTAAGAAGTAATAATATGGAAAAATAGTTACTCAACGAAAATCTGGATGTAATCCTGCTTCAACATAATGGGGTATTTCAATCATTTTTTTAAATTTTGTTCAAAAGTAATATTGTTTGGGGTTAACGAAAATCGGGCGTGTTTGTAGAAAAAATGTTGATATAAAATTAGAGAAGCTATAGAAAAATAGAAGTTGGGATTTCAAAAAAAAGGCAGGTGTGATAATTCACTGCCTCCTCAAGCTTCTCAAAAACGCGCAGAGTATCGGGAACAAATTAAAACGGTAAGTATAAGCAAGATCGAGCTGGAAATAATATCCACTTCTGAATGATACCTAATGTTAAACAGAATGAGTGGAGACCTTGATCGCTGAAATCCCTATGGAAATGTAAGGCCTTACCACTTTTATGCATACAAACACATAACAAACATAGCCCGGCCATGACGTAGATTTAGGACCCGCAGCTTTTTCAACGTCCGATATCTTTATTTCGCATTTCCATCATTAGGTATATTACACAATTATCACCTTCTCCCACCTCAACGTCCTTTTCTCAGTTACTTGAAACAAGATATTCCAAAAATCATTTATTTTTACACTCAATGGAACCACCACTCACTGTGGCCAGTGCGAAGCGGAATATTCAGCAATGACAAAATGACATACAATTTCTTTTTGCCCCCCTTCTTTTTTTTCTCTTGCTTCACTTTTATTTCCCTCTCTTCTTGCTTTCGATTTCTCTCTGTTTCCTCTCCTCCCCTATTCTTTTTGTGCAGGTACCAGATCTATAATGTTATATATAATTACTTAGTTATTATTCAAGCTGCGCGTTCCTAGATCTGATGCTGTGTGGAATATGTTCTAGGTGGGACCTAAGTCCTTTTACATTCTGGAATAAAATTTATTAAAAAAAATTGCAACGAATTACTGATACAATAATTTGTTTTGTGCTGAACTAAAATAGGGACCATTTCTACTTTTTAGAATAAAAAATGACAAACCAATAGTCTTTAAAAACCTTGAAAATCGGTTTAGAAAAGCTCTGATTCGGACAGTCATAGGACGGGGTTCATATCCCATTGGGGGCCAATTTTGTCTCAATTTTTCTGGTTTGTCTTTCGAGTCTTCCGAAATTTTGAACAGTAAAAGTAGTTCATCGTAAGTAATATTTATGAAATCAAACCTAGCTGTGACGAGTCGTCGTCAATCCAGTGGATGGAGCACCTGTTGACGGGTTGGTTCATGTAGTCGTTACTCTGATAGACAAGGAGCGCCCTGATGAAGAACCTGTCACTGCTGAGGGCACGATTCGTTTTGAATTGAATCATCAAGACGTTATTCATCTTGATGAAAACTTGCTTCAAAATTTCAGAGTACTGAAAATATAATGACAGAGGGTCAATAGGAAATGGTTTGAATTACCTCACGTGTTAAGGATCCATGTTCAAGAGCTTCAATTGGTATTGCAAAGATCAATAAAGGACAATGGGACACCTGATAATATGGTTCCATGTTAGGCACCTGATCATCGTGAGCTAACTCTAACTTACATTCATAAGAGTTAGTGGTTCCTTTGCTAACTACAATAAATACATATCATCTTATGTAGCCCAGTGACTTTAGACCAAAAATTGCTCTAAAACATTAAATGGTATGTTTCTAATGATTGCTGGAAATAATATTACTTTAGACCTTTCTAATCAATGATATGAAAAGTCCCAAGATGGTGGGAAGGGGATCCGGAACTGGCCGCCATCTTGGATTTTAGGGATTTCTGTTTTGTTTTTTATTTTCTTTGCTAATACATGGATAACGGTTGATGTTATCACACAACCTGATACTCCCACTGAAAGAGAAAACTAGAAAATCGGCTAAATACATTTTTGTTGTAGATCTGACAGTTTCTGTGATATACCGCTTTTAACTGAATATAATTGAAAAAGCAGCAATAACTGGGGGGGGGGGGGGGGGATGTACCTATTACTTCCAAAACGTACCTACATAATATTCCAGTTGTAGAACATAAAATTCTGTGTTCAGAGCTTA